>CM054183.1:13458974-14066474 GCA_028829895.1 Sinotaia quadrata | reverse complement strand
TCACTACATAGCTTTTATCCAGTTATTAATTAAACAAATTAATGAGTTTTGCTGCTGAGTCAATTGATAGGGTACAATTTGGACGTCATCCGAAAATCAATTACTTAACGCAAGGAATAGAAGTGCGTGTGAAATATTATAATTACCTGTCTGCATCGGCTTACCCCGTATGGTTATCAGAAATTCAGACTTCCTTTTAGATTAGCCAAGTCAAAGACTTAAGATGCATCCTTTTTCTGTCTTACAACACAATATACTGTATAACTTAACGTCATTTGTCATTGTCATTGTTCTGTGGATTGCATTGAAGTAATGATTTACACACACACAAAAGTATTTTGAACTCATTATTAATTTATTATTAATTGTTAATTTTCTGTATCATTTTATGAGATTCACAACTACACACACACACACACACACACACACACACACACACACACACACACACACACACACACACACATCAAGTCACACATTCACAATCACGTACACACATAATGTTACTTTTATTTCTTTGTTACATCACACAAAAAACACACACAATCAACCACTCCCAGGACTCATACCGTCACCGATGACGTCAAATAATATTCTTTTCAATGATGACGTTATTGATGTACTCTTCTCAACACAGTCACTTCTTAAAGATGATTTTTTTTGTCTCCAATTCTTCGAAGAAAATAGAATTTATTTTCTTAAATAAACACCTCTCAGCAAAAGTACAATGTTTCATTATGGCGACTGGCAACTGCGCTACAGACAGAGGACTGTGACCGTGCCAGTTGGCTGGCGTAGAACTGAAGAGAATTGAAATCTCTACTTTCCACGTCTAGAAAGAAATGGATACCGCCGTTCGCACAGCACCACTCGACAAATTCTGTATTTGCTGGACAAATGGACGGCACACTTATTCCTTCACAGCGACTCATTGAAGCAGTAATGCAGACAGACTTTATCGATTACGTTAATCTTTTAATAAAATATTATGGAAAAAAGTGATTTTGTTTTATTAGTCTTTGCCGAACGGCCAAAAAATGTTTTATGACTTGATGAATGAATGTTTCTTAAAAACATTTATAATTATTAACATGTGTTGTGATTTATTTACTCGCATTTATTGTATCTAAGATAGTAGTAGTAGTAGTAGTAGTAGTAGTAGTAGTAGTAGTAGTAGTAGTAGTAGTAGTAGTAGTAGTAGTAGTGGTGGTAGTAGTAGTAGTAGAAATAGTAGTAGTAGTAGTAGTAGTAGTAGTGGTGGTAGTGGTAGTGGTAGCAGTAGTAATTAATAACAAAATATAATTATGATGAAGATAGTGACGATGACTAAATTAATAATGATATTAATACTACTAATAATAACAATTAAGATTAATCGAAAGAAGCATAAAGTTGATGAAGAAGAAATTTGACAAATTAACAATATCAACAGATATGGCTATACTACAAATATGAATAAGTTCCTCTAACTAAACCTCCACATTCAAAGCAGCGATACAACCAGATATTTTAAACTCAGTTGTAATAGAAATACGATAAAATATATTTCAAATTTAAAACAAAACTTAGCAATACAACTAAAATGTATTTCATTATGGAAACACATTTCAATGAAACAACTGATAACGTATGTATTTGCAAAGTGTGTGTGTGTGTGTGTGTGTGTGTGTGTGTGTGTGTGTGTGTGTGTATGTGTTGTGTGTGTTGTGTGTGTGTGTGTTGTGATAGTAAATAAAGGAAGGTTAGTAGAGGAAAGTTGAAAAGAGCAAAACGACGGACGAAAACGACTGAGATTAAGAGAACTAAAACTCTTTCTCCATCTCTCTCTCTCTCTCTCTCTCTGCTCACCCCACTCCCTAACTTACTTACTATAATAACAAAATAATAATTTTGAAATAAATATGTCTACAAATTTTAAACCTCTGACGTCATTTTGTAAGTAAAGAAGGGCGAAGAGACCAATTCCACTATTTCTGTTTATCTCCCCCTAGACCATACAAAATTGGGATGAAACTTGCTTCCTTTGTTTTGTCTCGGTCATTGGCGACGCAAGCTAAGCTGCTGATAGATAGATAGATAGATAGATAGATAGATAGATAGATAGATAGATAGATAGATAGATAGATAGATCGATAGATAGATAGGTAGAGAGGGATGAAAATGATAAAAAGATGAATGGATTAATGGTCGGTCGGTTCTATAAATAGTTAATGAAAACGATGAATGCATGAACTATATATTTAATGGCATGAAATGTCTGGTTGGCGGATTTGTAGACGTCGCGTCGTTAGTGTGCACTTAAGCCTGAATTATTGACTGCCTGTGCACGTGCGCATATGCATGTCTGCCAAATTGTATAGTTTTATTATGTTAACTTTAATGTACGTCATCATACTGCCTTTGAATGTTTCTTAAATAATTAAGAAAATCGATATTCAATGATTTGGAAAAAGGTGTAAAGAACCATTCCAGATTTCGTCATGACACAGAATCTCATTTTAATATTGACAGGATCTGTACGTGAAAACATTGTCCGGCATAGACTGTAAGTCTGTGTAAGACAAGCACTGAAGTTTTACTGGCTAACATTTCAATGCAATTAATAAATTGCTTCCAATAGTCTTTGTCCCACAAAATCAAGTTAGCTTTGTTTCTGCATGGTTATCGCGTGGTTATCGCGCAAGCATGTGTGGTTATCGTGTGGTTATCGCGCAAGCATGCGTGTTTGCGTGCGTGCGCGCGCGCGTTAGTCTGTTATAATCAAACTTGAACAAATTGAGCATAAGTTAAAAATAATTAATTATTTTCATTCCTCGGGTGAACATTTCTGAACTGATGGAACAACTATTTCTCATGGGTGTTCGATCACTTACTTTTAGTCTAACATGAAAAATTTTAAATGTCATAAATAAATAAAACCTCTTTCATGCTAAATACATTTGTTATCAGTATTTATTTGAAAGATCTCCAAATCCCTCTTTCTGGATTAAGAATTTATATATCAAATAAAATTTGGCATCTTTTTGGATTAGGCAAACTAAAATGATTTTATTCTCCCAACTAGAAAAGAACGTCCGTTGTTAAACAAGAATAATCAAGCAGGTTTTTTTACCTGTAGAAAAAGTATAGGCATTGCACTTCATATTTCAAACTGACCTTTTCATTGTATTGAAGCCAACTAGCAGCTGTTTAAGATTTTAATATTTTTGTTGTCCTCCACTACGATGTACCCAAATGATGTGGATAAGGAGCGAATGAGAGAAAGTTCTTTCTCACCCGAGCATTACCCGTTTCTGTGGTAACTGTTTTCTTATATTTGCTTAATGGGTATTCCCAAAGAAAGTTTGTGATTTGGGTGCTGGGTAGTCAAGAGGTCCAATGCGGATTATCGGGGTTCGAATCTCGTCCTACCGATTAGGGTAAATGGAATTTGGGAGCCACCAACTCGTTCCCAGGCCTGGGGGTTGTCGATGGAACAATGCATTGAGATATTAACTGAGACGAAGCGTCATTAAAAAAAAATACTATATTTATTTTATTCAGTTTGTACTTAAGTGTTGGAAGATCACCATTCAAAAACGACAAGAGACACAAATACAGAGTCTTGACGAAATCACATTTGTAACTTGGAAACGTCTTTAAGAATGGCATTTGACCAAGAGGTTCTCAGCGTTTTGTGTTTCCGCAAGATAAATAATTAATTATGTACAATGATATGCTATAAAGACAAACAGAATAATTAACATTATTTCTATCATCGTGTTTATTCTTTGTCTATAACATATATAATTGGTGGTTGATTGTCATTTGTTTATAGTTGGAGTGTGTATTCATGTGTGCGTTTGTTTGATTAATCGATTGTGTTCATGTCTTTATTTGCCTAATTATTTGAATTCATCTTTGAGTCTGTTTTGACTGAATATTGATGAGAGTACAAGCTTGATTACTGTAGTGTATTCGTGTGGTTTGGTTTAATTATTCATTTGTGTGTTTGTTGTTCTTATAATGATTGCTAGAAAGCATATATATGTGTACGTAAGTTGAAATACTCAAGCGCGAGCTAATATGTAGTTTTGTTAAATTACTTAACTTTATGTTCATTTCTTTGCTTACTTGATTTTATGTTAATTTCTTTGCTTACTTGATTTTATGTTCATTTCTTTGGTTATTTTATTTTATGTTCATTTCTTTGATTACTTAATTTTATGTTCATTTCTTTGATTACTTGATTTTCTCTTCATTTCTTTGATTGATTTTGTGTTCATTTATTAGATTAATTGATTTTATGTTCATTTGTAAGATTACTTAATTTTGTTTACATTTCTTTGTTTAATTGATTTTACGTTCTTTTATTGAATTACATTCGTAAGTATTCATTTCTTTGATTCATTTATATTTTGTACATTTCAATGATTACTTGATTATGAGTTAATTTCTTTGATTACTTGATTTTGAGTTGATTTATTTAATTACACGATTGTATGTTCATTTCATTGAGTAATGTATGATTATTTTATTTTAAAGTAATCTCTTTGATTACGTTGGTGTGCAGACATTTATTTCCTTTCTTGATTTTGTCTCCCTTTATTTGATAAGTTTCTTGTGAGTTAAGTTCCTTGATTACTTGATTTTGTCTCCCTTTATTTGATAAGTTTGTTGTGAGTTACGTTCCTTATTTACTTGATTTTGTCTCCATTTACTTGATAGATTTGTTGTGAGTTAAGTTCCTTGATTACTTGATTTTGTCTCCATTTATTTGATAAGTTTATTCTGAGTTAATTTCCTTGATTGTTTGATTTTGTCTCCATTTATTTGATAAGTTTATTCTGAGTTAATTTCCTTGATTGTTTGATTTTGTGTTCATTTCTGTGATTACTTCATTTTGAGTTCATTTGAATGATTACATCATTTTGTGTTAATTTCCTTTATTACTTGTTTTGTAATAATTTGTTAGATTACTTGATTTTATGTTCATTTCCTTGCTTTCATGATTTTATGTTCCCTTCTTTGATTACATGATTTTATATATTTCTTTCTTTCTCTGATTACTAGATCTTATGTTAATTTCTTTGATAACTTCATTTCCTGCTCAATTCTTTAATTGCTTCATTTTGTGTTAATTTCTTTGATTACTTTATTTTGTGTTCAGTTCCTTGATGATGTGATTTAATGTTTATTTCTCTGATTACGTCATTTCTTGATTCCTTGATATTTGTTCATTTCTTCCATTAAATGATTTTTTGTTAATTTCTTCGATGACTTGATTTTATGTTCATGTCTCTGATTACTTGATTTTGTGTCTAGTACATTAATTGATTTAGTGTATTCATTACTTTGATTACTTGATTTAGTGTTCGTTTCTTTCATTACTTGATTTTGTATTCATTTCTTTGAGTACATGACTATTTGTTCATTTCTTCGATTGCTTAAATTAGTGTTTGTTCTCTGATTACTTGATTACTTTTACATTTCTTGGATTATTTAACTTTATGTTCGCTTCTTTGATTACTAATGTTTGTGTTCACTTGAATGATGTCTTCATTTTGTGTGCATTTCTTCGATTGCTTGATTTTGTATTCATTTTTTTGATTACTTAAGTTTGTCTTCATTTTATTGATTACTTGATTCTGTGATCATTTTCTGTCCATTTCTTTGATTCTTTGATTTTCTTTTATTTTCTTCGATTACTATATTTTATGTTCATTTATTTGATAACTTCATTCTATGATCATTTCTTTGATGACCTGATTTTGAGTTCAATTCTTTGATTACCTGATGATTTTGTGTTCATTTCTTTGATGGCTTGTTTTCATGTATGCTTATTGGTTACTTATTTTGTAATCATTTTGTCATTACTTGATTTTGTGTTCATTTCTTTGATTACTTGGTTTTCTCTTCATTTTGTTGATTGTTTGATTTTATATTAATTTCTTTCATTTCTTGGATTTTGCTTTCATTTCTTAAAATACTTCATTTTCTCTTTATTTCTTTAATTACTTAATTCCAGGCTCATTTTCTTAATTGCTTGAATTTTTGTTCATATCTTTGATTACATTCGTTTGTTTTCATTTCCTAGGTTTTGTCTTCCCTTCTTTTATTACTTAATATTATTTAATTTTGTTTGATTTATGTGATTTTGTGTTGATTTTATTCATTACTTGATTTTCAGTTAATTATTTGAATAACTTAGTGTGTTCATTTCTTTTATTCCTTGACTTTAAGTTCATGTCTTTGAATATATCATTTTGTGTTCATTTTTTATTTATTGATTTTTTATTCATTTGTTAGAATATTTGTTTTTGTGCTCATTTTAAGATTAGGTGATTTTTGTGATCATTTTTGATTATTTTACATTGTGTTCATTTCTTTGATTTATTCATTTTGTGTTCTTTTCTATAATTATTTGCTTTTATATTAATTTCCTTGATTAATTGATTTTGTGCTCATTTCTTTGTTTATTTTGTGTTCATTTCTTTATTATTTTATTTTATTTTAATTTCTTGGATTTCTCGATGTTATGTTATATCTTTGATTAAGTCATTTTATGATCACTTATTTGACTATTTGACATTATGTTCATTTGTTGGATTACATGATTTTGTGTTATAACTTTGATTAAGTTATATTATGATCAATTATTTGACTATTTGACATTATGTTCCTTTGTTGGATTACTTGATTTTGTGTTAATTTCATTGATTAATTTACCGCGTTCATTTTTAGTATATGTCTTCATTTCTTTGATTACTTGATTTTGTGTTCATTTGTTTGATTAATTGATTTTGTGTTCATTTCCTTGATTGTTTGATTTTGTGTTCGTTTCTTCCATTACCTGGTTTTTTGCTCATTCCTTTGATAACATTTGTGCACCTTTATTTGATTACTATATTTTGTGTTAAGTTCTTTGATTACTTCATTTTGTGTTCAGTTTTTTTATTACTTCATTTTGTGTTCAGTTCTTTTATTACTTTATTTTGTGTTCAGTTTTTTGATTACTATATTTTGTGTTCAGTTCTTTTATTACTTTATTTTGTGTTCAGTTTTTTTATTACTTTATTTTGTGTTCAGTTTTATGACTACTTTATTTTGTGTTCACTTCTTTGATTACTTTATTTTGTGTTCAGTTATTTGATTACTTGATTTTGTGTTTAGTTCTTTGATTAATTGATTTTGTGTTCAGTTCTTTGATTAATTTAGTATTTGTTAACTTCTTCGAATGCATTATTGTGTGTTCATTTTTTTATTTCTTGGTTTTGTCTTCTTTCCTTTATTTCTTGATTTGAGTTTATTTCCCTTGATTACTGGATTTTATGTTCATTTCTTTCATTACGTGACTTTGTGTTCCTTTCGTTTATTGCTTGTTTTGTGTTCCTTTCGTTTATTGCTTGTTTTGTGTTCATTTCCTTGATTACTTTATTTTGTGTTCAGTTCTTTGATTACTTTATTTTGTGTTCAGTTCTTTGATTACTTTATTTTGTATTCAGTTCCTTGATTATTTTGTGTTCTGTTCTTTGATTATTTTATTTTGTGTTCAGTTCTTTGATTATTTTGTGTTCAGTATTTTTTATTACTTTATTTTTTGCTCAGTTCTATGATTACTTTATTTTGTGTTCAGTACTTTGATTACTCAATTTTGTATTTATTTCTTTGATTAGACGATTCTGTGTTAATTTTATTGATTACATTTTTGTGTGTTCATTTCTTTGATTTATTAATATTTGTTAATTTCCTCGAATGCTTTTAATGTGTTCATTTTTATTTCTTGGTCTTGTCTTCTTTCTTTTATTTATTGATTTGATTTTCTTTAATTACTAGATTTTATGTTCATTTCTTTGATTACGTGACTTTGTGTTCCTTTCGTTTATTGCTTGTTTAGTGTTTATTTCTTTGATTACTTGATTTTGTACTTATTTATTGGATTAATTTAGTTTGTATTCAATTTATTTTATTATAGTATTGTGTTAGTTTCTTTTATTCATGTTCATTTAATGCTTAGTTTTTTTTATTGTTAGATTTTATGTTAATCTTTTGTATTATGTGATTTTCTGTTCATTTAATTGATTACTTGATTTTCTGTTCAATTCTTTGATTACTTTATTTTGTGATCATTTCTTTGATTATTTTGTGTTCTCCTTGATTACTTGATACAGTGTTCATTTCTTTCATTAAGTGATTTTGTGTTCATTTGTATAATTATTTGCTTATACATTCAATTCTTTGATTACTTTATTTTGTGTTCATTTCTTGGATTAAGTAATTTTGTGATCATTTCTTTGATTATTTTGGGTTACTTTCCTTGATTACTTGATTTAGTGTTCGTTTCTTTCATTAAGTGATTTTGTGTTCATTTCTATATTATTTGCTATTATATTCATTCCTTTGATTACTTGGATTTGCTTTCAATTTTTTACTACTTCATTGTGTGTTTATTTAATTGATGACATTATTTAATGTTAATTTCTTTAATTACTTAAATTTGTGATAATTATTTGGTTATTTGATAATTGTTTGGTTACTTTATTTAATGCTAATTTCTTTAATTACTTAATATTGTGATAATTATTTGGTTACTTTATTTTATGTCCATTTCTTTAATTACTTAACATTGTGATAATTATTTTGGTTATTTGATAATTGTTTGGTTACTTTATTTAATGCTAATTTCTTTAATTACTTAATATTGTGATAATTATTTGGTTACTTTATTTTATGTCAATTTCTTTAATTACTTAACATTGTGATAATTATTTGGTTACTTGATTTTATGTTCATTTCTTTCATTGCTTCATTTTGTGTTCATTTCTTGGATTACATGATTTTAAATTAATTTCTTTTATTACTTCATTTTGTATTCCTCTCTTTGAATTTGTGATTTTGTTTTCTTTGATTTCATGATTTCGTTTTATTTGATTTCATTTTTTTTTCTTTGAATATATTCGTGATTTCTTTCTTTGATTTCATGATTTTTTTCATTTGATTACTCCATTTTATGTTCTTTTGTCTGATTACATTTTATTTGATTTTGCGTTCATTTGTTTGACTACATGTTTTCTCTTCATTTCTTTGATTACTTTAGTGTGTGCTCATTTACTTTATTAATGCTTTTGTGTTCATATCTTTGATTACACAATTTTATATTCAGTTCTTTGAGTAATGTAGTGTATGTTCATTTCTTTGAGTAATGTAGTGTATGTTCATTTCTTTGAGTAATGTAGTGTGTGTTCATTTCTTTGATTTTGCATCTTTATTTGATTATCTTGGTGTGTGGATATTTATATGATAACTTGATTTTGTCTATAATTCTTTGATTACTTGCATTTTTGTTCATTTCTTAGATTACTTTATTGTGCGTGAATTTCTTTGATTGCTATATTATGTGCTTATTTCAATGTGTGTTCCATTTCTTTAGTGTGTGTTCCATTTCCTTAGTGTATTCCATTTCTTTAATGTGTGTTCCATTTCTTTAATGTGTGTTCCATTTCTTTAATGTGTGTTCCATTTATTTAATGTGTGTTCCATTTCTATAGTGTGTATTCCATTTCTTTAATGTCTGTTCCATTTCTTTAATGTCTGTTCCATTTCTTTAGTGTTTGTTCCATTTCTTTAATGTGTATTCCATTTCTTTAATGTGTGTTCCATTTCTTTAGTGTGTGTTCCATTTCTTTAATGTGTGTTCCATTTCTATAGTGTGTATTCCATTTCTTTAATGTGTGTTCCATTTCTTTAGTGTGTGTTCCATTTCTTTAATGTGTATTCCATTTCTTTAGTGTGTGTTCCATTTCTTTAATGTGTGTTCCATTTCTTTAGTGTGTGTTCCATTTCTTTAATGTGTGTTCCATTTCTTTAGTGTGTGTTCCATTTCCTTAGTGTATTCCATTTCTTTAATGTGTGTTCCATTTCTTTAATGTGTGTTCCATTTTTTTAATGTGTGTTCCATTTATTTAATGTGTGTTCCATTTCTATAGTGTGTATTCCATTTCTTTAATGTCTGTTCCATTTCTTTAATGTCTGTTCCATTTCTTTAGTGTTTGTTCCATTTCTTTAATGTGTATTCCATTTATTTAATGTGTGTTCCATTTCTTTAGTGTGTGTTCCATTTCTTTAATGTGTGTTCCATTTCTATAGTGTGTATTCCATTTCTTTAATGTGTGTTCCATTTCTTTAGTGTGTGTTCCATTTCTTTAATGTGTATTCCATTTCTTTAGTGTGTGTTCCATTTCTTTAATGTGTGTTCCATTTCTTTAGTGTGTGTTCCATTTCTTTAATGTGTGTTCCATTTCTTTAGTGTGTGTTCCAGTTTTGATTACTTGATTTTCTATTAATTTATTTGATTACTTGATTTTGTGTTAATTTCCTTGATTTGTTGAATGTGTTCATTTCTTTCAATAAATTATTTTCTGTACATTTCTTTCCCTACTTGATTTTGCGTTCAATTATCCGATTACTATAATGCGACAGTAAATTTGCCGCTCATGTTCATTTCTTTCATTACTTGATTTTTAGGTCAATTATTTGATTACCATATTGCGTTCATTTCCTTGATTACTTGATTTAGTGTTCATATATTAGATTATGTGATTTTGTTTTCATTTCTGTGGTTACTTGATTTTAAGTTCATTTGTTTGATTATTTGATTTTGTGGGGGGTTATTGTTTAACTGAAATTGTGTTCATTTCTTTGTTTACTTGATTTTGTGTTCATGTCTTAGATTACTTGATGTTGTGATTCCTATCTTTCATTACTTGACTTTGTGTTCATTTTTGGTTACTTGATTTTAAGTACACTTCATTGAAAACTTTATTTGTGTTTATTTATTTAATTACGTCTTAAGTACTCATTTCTTTTATTACTTCATCTTCTCAGTTCCATGAGCACACCATTTTTTCCTTCATTTCTTTGATGACTTGGTTTTGTGTTCATTTGAATTATTGTTTCATTTTGTGTTCATTTTTTGATTACTTAATTATTTGTTCATTTCTTTGATTTTATTTTCAATTCCATGAGAAAATCATTTTATGTTCATTTATGTGATTACTTATTTCAGTGTTCTTTTGTTTGATTACATAATTGTGTGTTCATTTTCTTTTACAAGGCTTTGTGTTCATTTCTTGTTTACATAAAGTTTTTGTGTTCTTTTGTTTCATTAGTTGCTTTTGTGCTCATTTCTTTGATTACTTAAATGTGTGGTCATTTATTTGATTAATTGATTTTGCGTTAACTTCTATGATTACCTCGATTAATATTCATTTCTTTGATTAACTGATTTTGTTTTAATTTTAATTACGTTTTAATGTTCATTTATTTATTTACATTTATTTATGCTCTTTGTTTTTATTACTTTACATTGTGTTCACTTCTTTGATTAAATAATTGTTTGTTCATTTTTTTATTAGTTGATTTTTTTTCTTTACTTACATGATTTTGTATTCAATTACATGAGTACTTAATTTATTTTATTTGATTACATATTTTTGTGTTCATTTCAATGATTACTTGTCTTAGTGTTCATTTGCTTGAATAATTGATTTTTGTTCATTTCTTTGCTTACTTGATTTTGAGTTCATCATTTTATGACAATTTCATTGATTAATTTTGTTTTCATGTTAGATTGCGTTTTTGTGTTCGTTTATTTATTTACTTTTATGTGCTCATTTGTTAATTACTTTATGTTTTCTTCATATCCTTGTTTATTAGATATTGTGTTCATTGTATAGGTTACTTGATTTTTTATTAATTTCTTTGATTACTTGATGTTGTGTTTATTTCTTTGATTGCTTGATTTGTGTTCATAGCTTTGATTTATTTTAGTTTGTGTTCATATGGTTGGTTTAATTTTGTGTTCAATTCCATTTGTACATATTTTTTTAAAACAAATCTTTCATTGTTTGTTTTTGTGTTGAATTGAACGATTACTTCATTTAATGTTCATTTTCTTGATTAACTGTCTTTGCGTTAATTTCTTTATTACGTAACTTTATGTTCATTTATTTTATTAATTGATTTTGTATTCATTTCTTCCATTACAACATTTAGTGTTATTTTCCTTGATTAATTGATTTTGTTTTTATTTTAAATTTCGTTTTTGTTTTCATTAATTTATTTACCTTATTTTGTGCTCATTGTTTTGATTACTTTATAATGTGTTCGTATGCTTAATTAATACATTTTGTACTCTTTTCATTGGTTTCTTGATTTTAAGTTCATTTCTTTCGTTCCTTGATTTTGTATTCATTCCTTTGATTTCTTCATTTTGTGTTCAGTTCAATTAGTACAACGTTTTAGGTTCATTTCTGTGATTACTTGCTTTTGTGTTCATTTCCATGATTACTTCATTTTGTGTTACTTTCTATGATTAATTTATTTTGTGTTCATTTCTTTGATTACTTGAATTTTTATTCATTTCTGTGATTACTCAATTTTGTATTCTATACTGTGTCTACTTCATTTTATGTTCATTTATTTTATTACTTGGTTTAGTGTTCATATGAATAATTACTTGATTTTGTGTTCATTTCTTTGATTGCTTGAATTTGCTTTCATTTTTTCATTACTTGATTTTGTCTTTATTTCTTTGATTACAGGGTTTTATTGTCATTTCTTTGGTTACGTAGTTTTCTGTTCATTTGTTAAAATACTTAATTTTATGTGCATTTTTTGTTTACGTTCATTTTTTAGTTCATTTCCATTATTACTTGGGTTTTTGTGTTTATATGTTAGATTACATTATTTTGCGTTGAATTACTTAATAACGTTACTTTGTGTTCATTTATTTGATTACATGATTTTGTTTTCAATACTTTGATTTATTGATGGTGCTTTTATTTCTTTGATTATTTGATATTGCGTTTATTTTGCAGTTGTTGATTACTTCTTAGTATGTTCATGTTTTTGGTTTATTCATTTTGTGTTAATTTCTTTTGTTTTATTTTGTTATTATTTCTTAGATGACTTGATCTTATGTTCAGTTCTGTCATTAATTGAGTGTGTGTTCATTTCTATAATTATTTGGTTTTTTATTCATTTCTTTAATTACGTGATTTTCTGATAATTTCTTTGGTTCATTGAATTAATGCACATTTCTTTGATTACGTAATTGTGATATTATTTCTTTCATGACTTGATTTTCTGATCATTTCATTTTTACTTGATTTTGTGTTCATTTCTTTGACTACATGATTTTATTTTAATTTCTGTGATTACGTTATTTTTTTTATCAATTATTCATTATTTTGATCAATGTATATAAAAGATTATTTGATTAATTGACCTTCTATTTATTTCTTGGATCATTTGGTTTTGTTTTAATTCCGATGATTAATCTATTGATTGTTCATTCATCTTGATTTTGTATTCATTTCTTTGATTACTTGACTTTGTTTTCATTTCATTGGTTACTTTAGTATGTGTTCATTTTTTTTTGATTATTTGATTTAGTTTTCTTTATCACTAGTAAATCATTTCATGTTCATTTTTTTCATTGCATGATTTTGTGTTTATTTGAATGATTACTTCATTTTGTGTTCACTTCATTGGTTATTTGTTTTTGTATTAATTTCTTTGATTAACAGTGTGTGTTCATTTATTTGATTACTTCCTTTTGTTTCTATTTCTGTTAATATATTATTTTCTCATCGTTATTTTGATTACTTGATTTTGTGTTAATTTCTTTGATTGCATTAATGTCAATTCATTTATATGTTTACTTGATTTTTGTTTTTATTTATATGTTTACATGATTTTTGTGTTCATTTAATCAATTACTTGTTTTCTGTTAATTTCTTTGATTACTTTAGTGTGTGTTCATTTCGTTGATTACTTGATTTTGTTATTATTGCTTTGATTACTTTAGTGTGCGTTCATTTCCTTGATTACTTGATTTTGTTTTAATTTCTTTGCTTAATTTATTTTGTGTTTATATCTTTGATTTCTTAACTATTTCTTAATTTCTTTGATTGCTTGATTTTGTGCACATTTCTTGGATTACATGATGTGTACATTTCTTGGATTAATTGATGTTGTTTTCATTTATTTTATTATTTTATTGTGTTCATTTCTTTCCTTGATAGTATGTACATGTCTATGATTACATCATGTTGTGTTCATTTCTTTGATTAACTCATTTTGTGTTCATGTATTAAATTACTTGAATTTGTGTTCATTTATTTCATGAATTGATCTTGTGTTCATTTGTATAATAATTTACTTTTATGTTGCTTTTTTTGTTTTTATGATCATTTCTTTGAAATTGCATTCATTTATTCTATTGAATGCTTTTGTGTTCATTTCTTTGATTACATTAATGTAATATTAATTTGCTTTGATTAATTGATTTTTAAAGTTCTTTTCTTTGATTAATTGATTTTTAAAGTTCTTTTCTTTGATTACATGATTTTATATTTTATTTAATTGATTACTTTATTGTTTGTTCATTTCATTGATTACTTGCTATTGTATGTATTTCGTTCATTACGTGATTTTATGTTCTTTTCTTTGATAACATTAGTGTCTTTTCTTTATGTGATTTCTTTATTTTGTATTCATTTTCTTGTTTACTTGATTTTGTATTAATTTTTTGTTTACTTGATTTTGTATTATTTTTTTGTTTACTTGATTTGGATAATTTATTTCATTACTTTAGTGTTTTCATATCTTTGTTTACTTGATACTGTGAATATTTCTGTTATTATATTTTTTATTTTCATTTCTTTCATTACTTGATTTCTTGATTTTGAACTAATTTATTTCTTTACCTAATTTATTTTCATTTATAAGATTTCATCATTTTTTTTTTTTTTATTAAATGAAATTGTTATTTCTTTGATTACTAGATTTTAAATTGAATTTGTGTCCACTTCTATTATTACTTTATTTTCTGTTCATTTCTACTATTATTTGATTTTGTGTTCATTTGAATGATTACTTCATTTTGTGTTAAATTTCTTGATTTCTTGCCTTTGTGTTCATTTCTTTGATTACATGATTTTGTGCTCATTTCTTTGATTATATGATTTTGTGTTCATTTCTTTGATTACATGATTTTGTTCTCATTTCTTTGATTACATCTTTTTGTGTTCACTTCTTTGATTAATTGATTTTGTTTTCATTTTAAATTACGTTCTTTGTGCATTTACTTATTTACTTTATTTGGGTTCAATTTTTTATTACTCTCTGTTGTGTTTATTTCTTTGATTAATACATTTTTTTCTTTCTTTGATTACGTGAATTTGTTATAATTTCTTGCATTCCATGACTTTTTGTTCATTTCCTTGATTACTTGATTTTGAACTCTTTTCTTTGTTTACTTGATTGGGTGTTCATGTATTTGATTATATAATTTTATTTCAATTTCTTTGATTACTTGATTTTATGTTATTTCTTTCATCACGTGATTTGTGATAAATTATTTCACTACTTGACATAATGCTCTTTTCAGGGGTTACTTGATTTTGTGTCAATTTTCATTTCTAATTTATTTTAGTGTGTGTTCATTTATATGATGACTTGTTTTTCTATTAATTTCTTTGATTAATTTAGTGAGTATTAATGTATGCGATAATTTGGCTTTGTAATCATTTATGTTTATTAAAAAAGTTTATACTTGTTTTTGTGTTCATTTCCGTGATTTACTTAGTGTCTTTTCATTTCATTATTTCTTGATTTTGTGTTCATTTCTTTGATTATTATTGTATGTGCATTTGTTTTAATTCTTTATTTTATGTTAATTTCTCTTATTACATCATTTAGTTTTCATTTATGTTGATTAAATTAGTTCGTGTTCAATTTTAGAATACTTCATTTTTTGTTCATTTTTTTGATTACTTTAGATTGTGTTATTTATTTGTTTAATTTAATTTGTGTTCATTTATTTTATTACTTATATTGTGTTTATGTATTTGTTTAATTTAATTTGTGTTCATTTATTTGATTACTTGATTTTGGGTTCATTCTTTGACTACTTGATTTTGTCTTCATTTAATTTATTAATTGTTTTTATTTAAATTTCATTGATAATTTAAATTTGTGTCAATTTCTTTGATTACTTGATTTTGTGTTCATTCTTTGATTACTTGATTTTGTGCTTATTTATTTTATTAATTGTAAATTTCGTTGATAATTTAATTTGTATCAATTTCTTTGATTATTTGATTTTGTGTTTATGTTTAGAATACTTGATTTTGTGTTTATGTTTAGAATACTTGATTTTGTGTTTATGTTTAGAATACTTGATTTTTTGCTTCTTTCCTTCTTTCTTTGATTTTGCATTCATTTCGTTGACTACATGATTTTATATGAATTTCCTTGATTAACTGATTTTATGTTCATTTCTTTGATTACATGATTTAGTGTTCATTTCTTTCATAACTTGATTTTGTGTTCATTTCTATAATTACTTGATTTTGTGTTCATTTCTATAATTACTTGTGTTTATGTTCATTTCTTTCATTACATGCTTTTATGTTTATTTCTTTGATTACTTGCTGTGTTTACTTACTTGATTACTTGTTTTTGTGTTCATTTCTTTCATTACATGAATTTATGTTTAATTCTTTGATTAAACTTTAGTGTCTTTTCAATAATATAATTACATGTTTTGTGCTCATTTTTTATTTCCTTGATTACTTGTTTTTTTTTTAGTTGATTTCTTGTTTTTGTTTTCCTTGATTTTTATTTACTTGATTTTCTTTTTTCTATGATTACTAAATTTTATGCTAATTTCTTTGATTACATGATTTTGAATTAATTTCTTAATTACTTATTTTTGTGTTCATTTCACAGTTTTCTTATTTTTGTTTTAATTTCTTCATGATTATTTTAGTGTGTTTATTTATTTTATTCCTTGATATTATGTTCATTTCTTTTGGGTAATACATATTGTGTTCATTTTTGGATTTAATGATTTTCTGTTTACTTTTAGATGTAGTGATTTTAGTTCATTTTTAGACAACTTTATATTTTGTTCATTTATTTGATTAATTCATTTTATATTCATTTCTTTGATTACTTTGTTTTGTATTCATTTCCTTGATTACTTGATTTTGCATTCATTTATTTAATTTCTTGATTATGTGTTCTTCTTTAATAATATGGTTTTTGTTCATTTCTTTTCATTCATAAAATTACTTCATATTGTGTTCAGTTCTATGATTAATTGATTTTGTGTTCATTTCTTTCAGTACATAATTTTATGTTTATTTGTTCAATTACTTAGTGTGTGTTTATTTATTGATTGCTAGTTTTTGTGTTCATTACTTTGATTTCTTGATTTTGTGTTAGGTTCTCTTTGTTTACTTGATTTTCTTTTTTCTTTAATTACTAGATTGTATGCCCATTTCTTTGAATGATTTTGAATGATTTTCTTTTATTATTTGATTTTGTGTTCATTTCATGGATTACTTGACTTTGTTTTCATTTTTTATTATTTTATTTCTTTTATTCCTTGATATTATGTTCATGTCTTTGATTACATCAATTTGTGTTCATTTCCTTGATTAAGTCATTTTGTGTTATTTTTTGGATTACTTGATTTTGTGTTTCCATTTTGATTTAGTGATTATGTTCATTTTTTAGATTTTTTATTCTGTGTTCATTTCCTTGATTACTTAATTTTGCGTTCATTTATGTCATTAATTGTTTTTGTGTTTACTTCTTGAATAATTTGGTTTTTGTTCATTTCTTTGCTTACGTAATTTTGTGTTCATTTCCTTGATTCCTTTATTTAATGTTCACTTCTTTCATTCCTGAATTACGTTTCTAATTCCTTGATTACTTGATTTTGAGCTATATTCTTTGTTTACCTGATTTTGTGTTCATTTCTTCGATTATATCTTTTGATTTGAATTTCATTGCTTACTTGATTTTATGTTAATTTTTTTCAATTTGAGAGTTGTTTTCAATTATTTGACCACTTGACAAAATGTTCATTCCATGGATTACTTGATTTTGTGTTAATTTTATTGATTAATTTAGTGTGTTTTCATTGACATGATAACTTTTAAAAATTCATTTCTATTATTAATTGATTTTGTTTTCATTTTAAATTACGTTTTTGTGTTCATTTATTTATTTTGGGTACATTGTTTTGATTACTTTATGCTGTGTTCATTTCTTTTATTAATACTTTTAGTGTTCATTTCTTTCATTACTTGCTTCTGTGCTCATTTCTATTATTACTTGCTTCTTTGTTCATTTAACTGATTTCTTGATTCTGTTTTTCTTTCTTGGATTACTTAACTATATTTTTCTTTCTTGGATTACTTAACTGTATTTTTCTTTCTTCGACTACTTAACTGTAATTTTTGGATTACTTAATTGTATTTTTCTTTCGTGGATTGCTTGAATTTCTGTGTTGACATTATTAGGTGTATTTCGTTGATTATACAATGTTTTGTTAATTTATTTGATTACTTGATTTTATGTTCAATTTTTTTTAATTAACTGACTTTCTGACTTTCGAGTCCTTGAGCTAATGTTCATTTCTTTGATTATTTTATTCTCATTTTTTTGTTTACTTGATTTTGTGTTGCTTTCATTGATTAGTATATTTTGTGTTTCTGTTATTACACGATTTTATATTCATTCCTGATTACTTGATTTTGAGTTCATTTTTAAATTTCTTTAGCCCTTGTTAATTTTTTTGTTTACTTGGTTTTCTGTTCATTTATTTGATTACCTGATTTTGTTTTCATTTCTTTCTTTCTTTGATTTTGTTTTCATTTCTTTCTTTCTTTGATTTTGTTTTCATTTCTTTCTTTCTTTGATTTTGTTTTCATTTCTTTCTTTCTTTGATTTTGTTTTCATTTCTTTGATTACTTGATTTTGATTTCATTTCTTTGATTACTTGATTTTGTTTTCATTTCTTTCTTTCTTTAATTTTGTTTTCTTTCTTTCTTTCTTTCTTTGATTTTGTTTTCATTTCTTTCTTTCTTTAATTTTGTTTTCATTTCTTTCTTTATTTGATTTTGTTTTCTTTTCTTTGACTACTTGATTTTATGTTTATTTCTTTGATTACTTGATTTTGTGTTCATTTCTTTGATTACATAAGTGTCTCTATATTGATTACTTAACCTTGTGTACAATTTTTTTTATTACGTGATTTTGATTTCCTTATCCAGTTGATTTTCTCTTTTTGTTTGATTACATGATTTTGTGGTTTTTTATGTCACTAATTGACTTTGTGTTCACTTTTATAATAATTTGACTTTATGTTCATCTCCAAAATTCCTTTACTTAAAATTCATTTCTTTGATTCCTTAATTGTTTTGTATTTCTGTGATTACTTGATTTTGAACTAATTTCTTTTTTAAGCTGATTTTGCTTTCATTTATTCAATTATATTATGTTATTGTATTTTCTTTGATTATTTATGTTATTTCTTTGATTACTAGATTTTGTGTTTATTTTCTTGATGAATTAAATGTGTGTCCATATTGGTAGCTGTATATTTATTTATCACTTGATTTTGTGTTCATTTATTTGATTAAATTGGTAGCTGTATATTTATTTATCACTTGATTTTGTGTTCATTTATTTGATTAAATTGGTACCTGTATATTTATTTATCACTTGATTTTGTGTTCATTTATTTGATTAAATTGGTACCTGTATATTTATTTATCACTTGATTTTGTGTTCATTTATTTGATTAAATTGGTAGCTGTATATTTATTTATCACTTGATTTTGTGTTCATTTATTTGATTAAATTGGTAGCTGTATATTTATTTATCACTTGATTTTGTGTTCAGTTCTTTGACTTTGCATTTCGTTTGGTTATTTAGTGTGCGTTCATTTTATTGATTAGTTGCTTTTGTGTGTATTACTGTTATTAAATGATTCTCCATTCAGTTTTTTGATTACTTGATTTTTGTGTTCATTTCTTTGATTACATTGTGTCTGTATTTACATGATTTCTTGATTTTGTGTACAGTCTTTTAATTACTTGATTTTGATTTGCTTTATTTATCTACTTGATTTTCTCTTCATTTCTTAGATTACACAATGTTGTGTTCATTTCGTTTATTACTTTAGTTTATGCTAATTTTCTTGATGTCTTGATTCTGAGCTCCCTTCTTTGATAATATTATTTTCATTAATTTTCTTTTATTACTAGATTTTATGTTCATTTCTTTGATTACTTTATTTTGTGTTCATTTCTTTCATTACTTGATTTTGTTTTCATTTTCTTGATTATTTTAGTGTGTTATGTTTTTATTCCTTGCTTTTGTGTTTCTGGTTACTTGATTTTGCATTCATTTCCTTGATTAAGTTACTGTGTCTTCATTTCTTTGACTTTACGATTTTATGTTCAGTTCTTTTATTACTTGATTTTATGTTCATTTCTTTAATTATGTTATTTTGTGTTCATTTTTTTTATTTTACTTGACTGTTTTAATTTCTTTCATTACTTTATTTTGACTTTGTTTCTGTGATTACATGATTTTATCGTAATTTCTTTGCTTACTTAGTTTTGTGTTAATTTGTTAAAATACTTGATACAAAGATTTTTTGTTTACGTTATTTTGAATTAAATTCCTTTATTACTTGCATTTGTCTTCATTTGGTAGATTACATAATTTGTGTTCAATTATTTATTTATGTCACTTTTGTTCATTCTTTGATTAATTCACTTTGTGTTCATTTCTTTGATTAATTCATTTTGTGTTCATTTTTAGAATTCTTGATTTTGTGTTTACGTTTTGATTTAGTGATTTTGTGTTCATTTTTTTATTACTTTATATTGTGTTCATGTCTTTGTTTAATTCATTTTGTTTTCATTTCTTTGATTTCTTTATTTCATTCTTATTTCTTTAATTACTTGATTTGTGTTCAGTTCTTTCGTTAAATGAGTTTGTGTTCTTTTCTTCAACTGTGTGCTTTTATGTTCATTTCCTTGATTAAGTGATTTTCTTATCATTTCTTTGATTCCTTGAATTAATGTTCATTTCTTTGATCATTTCGTTTTTTTTTTATCATTTCTTTGCTTACCTGATTTTGTGTTCATTTCTTTTATTACAAGTTTTTATTTTAATTTCTTTGATTATATTACTTTTTTTTATGAATTATTTGTTTATTTAAACATTCTATTCATGTCATTGATTATTTGGTTTAGTGTTAATTCTGTTAATTTAGTTTGTGTTCATTTATTAAACAATTTGGTTTTTGTGTTCATTTCTTTAATTCCTTGACTTTGTGTTCATTTCTTTGTTTACTTGATTTTGTGTTCATTTCTTTTATTACAAGTTTTTATTTTAATTTCTTTGATTATATTACTTTTTTTTATCAATTATTTGTTTATTTAAACATTCTATTCATGTCTTTGATTATTTGGTTTTGTGTTAATTCTGTTAATTTAGTATGTGTTCATTTATTAAACAATTTGGTTTTTGTGTTCATTTCTTAATTCCTTGACTTTGTGTTCATTTCTTTGATTACTTGAGTTACTGTTCTTTTTCATGCGTAAATCATTTAATTTTCATTTCTTTAATTCCTTGACTTTGTATTAATTTCTTTACTTGAGTTACTGTTCTTTTTCATGCATAAATCATTTAATTTTCATTTCTTTAATTCCTTGACTTTGTATTAATTTCATTGATTACTTGAGTTACTGTTCTTTTTCATGCGTACATCATTTAATTTTCATTTCTTTAATTCCTTGACTTTGTATTCATTTCTTTGATTACTTGAGTTACTGTTCTTTTTCATGCGTAAATCATTTAATTTTCATATCTTTCATTACTTGCATTTGATTTGATTGGTTACTTCATCTTTCTTCCTTTCTTTTATAGATTGATTTTGTGGCTATTTCTTGGAATACTTAATTTTGTGTTTATTACAGTGATTAATTTAGTATATGTTCATTTATATGATTACTTGATTTGGTGTTCATTTCTTTGATTACATGATTTTCTATTCATTTCTCTGATTGCATGATTTTTGTTAATTTCTTTCATTATTTGAATTTGTATTTATTTATTTGATTACTATATTTTATGTTCATTTGTTTAATGGCAATACTTTGGTTTAGTTATTTGATTACTTGAGTTTGTGTTTATTTTTTTTATTTCTTGATTTTGTTTTCATTTATGTGTTTAGGTGATTTTTGTGTTTCTTTCTTTGATTACATGATTTTATCAACATTTCCTTGATTAATTGATTTTTAGTTCATTTTAATGATTACTTTCTTCTGTGTTCATTTTCATGATTACTTCATTTTATGTTCATTTGTTCAAATACTTGAATCTGTTTTGATTTTTTATTATTTGTTTTTGAGTTGACATCTTTGAATATTTGATACTGTGTTTATTTCTTTTATTGCTTAATTTTGTTGTCATTCATTTGATTACTTGTTTTAGTGTTATTTCTATGATTACTTTATTTTTTCATTAGTTTGATTAGTTGATATAATTTTTTTTATTAATTGGATTACTTTATTTTCTGTACATTTATTTGATTACTTTATTTTATGTTCATTTGTTTTATTACATACTTTTATATTCATTTCCTTCATTACTTGTTTTTGTGTTCATTTCTATAATTTCAGGATTTTATTTCCATTTCATTGAATACGTGATTTTGTGATCATTTTATCATTCCTTGACATTATGTTTATTTCTTTTATTACTTGATTTTTTAAAATTTGAATAATTCATTTTGTGTTCATTTTTGTTTATTTCATTTTTTGTTCATTTCTTTTATTATATAATTGTATGTTCATTTGTTTGATACTTGATTTCATGTATATTTGTTAGATTTAATTGATTTTGTATTTATTTCTTTGATTACTTGAATTTATGTCCATTTCATTGATTATTTTGCTTTGTTTTCATTTGCTATATTACTTGATTAATTTTTATTTCTTAGATTATTAAATTTTTTTCTTTTCTTTGATCACTTCATTGCTTTGTTTTATGGATTTTATGTCAATTTTCTTGATTAGTGATTTTTTTTCATTTAATTGATTACTAGATTTTGTGTTCATTTCCATGATTATTAGTTGATATAATTTTAAATACTTTGATTATTTGATTTTGTGTTCATTTCTTTCAAAATTGATGTTGTGTTCATTTCCGTGATTACTTAATTGTGCTTTCATTTATTTAATTTAATTATAGTAGTGTTTGCTCAATTATTTAATTAATTGATTTTAATTTCTTTTCTTTGATTACATCATTAAGAGTTTATTTACTTGATTAATTGAATTTGTGTTCATTTGTTAGATTACTTAACTTTGTTTTCATTTCTTTGATTATTTGATTTTGGTTCATTTCTTTGAATTTTTGATTTTGTTTTCCTTTCTTTGATTACTTTAATTTAATGTTCACTTCTTATATTACTTTTTTTACTCATATCCTTCATTACAGTAATGTGTTTTCATTTTTTTATTACTTGATTTTGTATTGATTTCTTATATTACTTCATTTCGAGTTCATTTCTTTTACTGCTTGCTCTTGGGTTAACTTTTTTATTTTACTACTTTAGTGTTTGTTTGTGTGTTTGGTTACTCACGCGTGCGTTTGGGACTTTAATATACTTTTCATGTGACTTGAATTTTTTTATTTGTTTCTTTATTGTTTTTCTTTTCGTTATTTCTGTTTTTCACTCTTTCTTCTCGGAATTCTCTCTATTCATTAGTTTGTATTGATTGATTTTCTATTTGTGTTTCCTTGTCTGTTTATTTTTTATTGTTTTATGCATGAACATACGCAAATGGAATTTTTTAAAAATACACGTTTCATGCATCTCCCTTTTAACATTTCACGTTTTATTAATTAGATTTATCCATTTCTAAAGAATGCCACGCCCATATTATTTGTCTACATATTTTTTTCAATTGCAGATTTTCTCTGTGAATGATGAGATTTGTTGTGTTGTCTGTTGTCAATACTAGCGTACATTGGGGAATGTCTGACTGATACGAGAGTAGATAATATATACGACTTCATGTTTATTATTTCTATTTTAAAACTAAAATAGAAATGTTGAACGCTATTTAATGATCATTTTCATTGAATGTCAAATGTTGCATTTCTGGCAGAATTTTTTCTTTGTCTATAACATGCCATTGGTGGTTAATTGTCGTTTGTTCATTTATGCGTTTCTTTGCAGCTCGAGTGTGTTTGATTAATCGATTGTGTTCATGTCTTTATTTGCCTTTTGGCGCCAATGCCACTTAGGTCATGATTATTATTATTATTAGTAGTAGTAATAGCATTAATCATCCATAATTATTACAAATGATGAGAATCTTAAATTATGTTATTAATAATTCTCCAGAAGACACGACTCATCTCTCTCAATGGCGAATATACGGGCGGTGTTAACGTTTTCTCTCTTCCACAACATTACAGACAATCATTTACCGTCACACAGTATTTCCGTAGGTGAAAACCTTCTTAGTAAAGGAGAAGACAAGCCCGTCATTTAATCTATATTAAGCGAGCCCCTCCCCCCTCTCCACACACACACACACACACACACACACACACACACACACACATACACAGTCTTTCCAAAATATGGTTATCACTTTGTGTAAGAAGGTCAATAAATTTAACAATACATTTCTTAAATCAACAATCAAATATACATATAACAAATACAATGAAAAAATGATTACTTGATCAATATTTCCATGAAACCACGTTTAAATAATTTTAATATCTATGCAGTCTTATATCCTAAAACACAATTCAACAAATTAGTGTCAATACAAATCACATGATAGTTCTTATCAGAGAACAGAAATGGAGTTATTAGAGATAAATGATATTAGTTTCTAAGTAACCTATAAGCGAAGTTGCAATCATCTTTATGTATGCTATTCATAACAAAATCACAAGTTTATTGTTCACGTTATTACAATTCTACATGCTTGCCTTCTCACATCTCACATAGTAAGCACTCACTGTTATCCTCTCAAGCCCATCTGGTGATTTGCCATAATTATTAGCTCCTCAGGCAGAACAACAATTGCATTTATTTGCAGTAACATCCTTGTACCAGAAATTGCCTGATGTAGTCATGATACTTTGCCCCCATACATCAATGAAGTGCAATGTATTCTTTACACTACAGTAGATACTTCTCACTTCTACCACGGTCATAACAGTTTATAATCAGTAAAACAGGAAATTCAAATAAAACAAGGAAAGGCCACTTATTCCCTGTAAAATATAATCAGGCAACAATTGCAATGTTTCCAGTTTATTCATCTTTAACTCCATTCTCTCTTACATTCAAGTCTCAACTTACAGTTTCCTGCAACAGTATTTATTAGCCTGACACACTTACACAGTACAATAAATACAGCATATCAATTTTACGAGCCCATTCTCTAGAAACAATGTCAAGTGTTTATCATAAGAAAAATGGTAGAAATAAGAAACATGGTAGAAATCATAATCTACTCACATAATACATCTCTACATAAAGCACAACTATAACATATCAATAGCAAAATGCACAATATATTTCTATTCTCTCTCAGTCAGTTAACTCACCATTTAGCTAACGGCCGCCTTTCTTGACTAGACTTCTTGCCACTCCACATTCAAGTGATTAAACAATAGAATTTTCTACAGCAGGAAAACTTTTGATCTCAGCCCATTGTCTGGTCTCATTCTCGTATATCTTAACCATTGGATAATAAAACTACTCATCAATTTTTAACTGGTTTGGATAGTATCAGGAATTTCTAGCATATTCTCAACTCGAGTTGTTAATATATTTCCACACCCTTTTGCTGTTTTGTTTTTATTTCTTATCTGATCCACATAGCTTTGTCAATTCTGTGAATTATTTGTATAGCTTACTGTATAATGTTATTATTGTAGTACTAATCATATTACAATTCGTTTTCTCTCTTCCACAACATTAAATACAAGCATTTACCGTCACACAATATTTCCATAGGTGGAAAACGTCTTATAAATCCGTGTTTTACTCTATATTTAACGAGCCCCCCCCTTACTTCCACCCAACTGAATCATAGGCGTTTTGGTAGTCAATCCATGTCATGGAAAGATTTGTTCTTCGTCTCTTGCCATCCACAACTATAGCCGTATCAATTGCCAATTGGTCCTTTGTTCATGTGCTAATATTTTGTTTATTTCTTCATGGAACCATGATTTTATCTGATATAATTTCTGATAATAATTTCCAGTAGTTGATAAGCATGTAATTGCCTGATAGTTGTTTGGTGTTGCGCCTTTATCTGGATTTTTCATAATGAGGCTTGTTTTCACTTTTATTATCCAGTTTGGTAAGGTTTCCGGTTTGATTAGTATTCCTTGCAGTTGGTCAGTATTTCGAAAATGCAAAGAGGTAAGGTGTTTTAACTAGGATATTTGTATTTGGTCTAAACCTGGTGGCTTTTTTAATATCTTCCTCAATAACTGTGGTATTGCATTGTTGTGGTGTGGTCGTTTTCCAGTTCCTCAGTCCATTTTGTTGAGACATTGTGCGTAATTAAATTGATCCAAATTGTCGCCCAAAATATCAAGGTATCTTTATTGCTTGGAACCTGTTGTTCTATTCTGGGATTTCCTTTGAATTTTTAATATAGTCTTCCAGGGTCAGTTTCGAATATTTTGTTCTGTTTGAATTTTTTACCTCTTGCAGTGTATCTTTTAAAACGATTGGTTTCTGTAAAATATTTTGTGGAGATGCACCTTACTACTTTATTGCATTGTGAATTGCTGTTGTTAAAGCTTTGTTATTTCATAGTCTTCGAGTTGTTGTTCTTCCTACAGGTGTTTTATTGTTGTCCATGAAATATTTTATTTTTCCTAATATGTATTGTTGTTCGTCCGTTAGTTCATTATTTACTTTTTCAGTGTGGTCATCAGCCAGATTTATTTAATTAATTTGTTTCTGTTCAATATTTTTTAATTCTACGATAAAAAGAAGCTTATTGAGAATAAATGCTTTTTTATGGTCCAGGAGAGGTTATTCATTGATAATATCACCTAGATATTGTTTTTGCCAGAGTTCAAGCATCCTTTTTCTATATCCTCTTACTGTTGTTTGACTTTCATTAATAAGAGGTCATCTGGTTCAGAATCAACTCGAGGTGCTGATGCTTTTTTAATGCAATAGCAGATTGGGTTCTGCAATCTAAATGTGTGTAAAATTAATATTAAAAATAAGAACAGCAGCAGCAAAAACGATAACGACGAAGCTGATGGTTGTGGTGGTGGTGGTGGTGATGATGATGATGATGATGATGATGACGAGGTGATTATTGATGATAATAGCGGTGGTGGTCATAGTGATGATGATGACGAGGTGACAATGACAAATTCATACAGCGCTTGATGTTTTCACAGATCTCTGCAGTTTTCATTAAACCGTAATATTAGAATAAGAATCTTCAGAACATGTAAATGGTCTAGGATAAATGTTTTACAAGCTATGAAAAATATGTATGATTATGCATATTGATAACGGAATTCATTCCACAAGCTAATTAACAAACAAACAACGATGGTTGATATGGATGAGGTTATGGACTAAGAATGATAAAAATATGTCTACCACAAAAAAAAACTAAGCAATAATAAATTACTTGTTACTGACAAAAAACTCTAAACCAATGGCCTCGCAAAGTAAAGGTCGAGAGAGAAAATATAGCGAGCACTTTATGTTGTAAACGAAGCTTAATAACGAAAAGGGATAATGCGGCAGTTATTGATGGCAGAGTGGGTGTATTTTAAATAGCATTATTCAATGAAAACACTGGCTCTCAGTGTGTGAGTTGAATAGGAGGTACATTCCATTAATGGCGCGTAGACAACTCTCATATTGTTGCACGGGGGTTTCTCTGTTTATTCTATGTCGTTAACAGTCGGAGATTATTTACTTAATGTCAACACCAACTTTGAAAATGGAGGAAACACGTTCACTGTAAGGTTCAAAAACGAAAAATAAATGTTTATCGTATGTATATGGAGTTCTAATCTTAAACTTCCTAATCAAAATCAGTATGCCTTCCATAAATAATTTTGGAGTTAGTACTACACCACTTTTTTAAACGAAATAGAGGTCAAATTATCATTAAATCCAGTGGTCTTGTTATACGTTTGTTTGTACGGAGTAGTTGTGAAATGTGAAACGCCTTCCATACTCATAATAATTATCTTAGCCTGTTCGAAAATGACGTTTTCAATTCAGAGTCACGCGACGTGAACAAAAATCGTTCGCTAGCTTATGTCAAAGCGCTATATCCAAGCTCTGTGTGAAGTGTTCTTTTGGATTTTAACGGTGCATCCTGGGAAAGCGTTAAGTTCGCTTACATCCGGGATGCACATATAAAAATAGTATTTCACTTTCACGTGTTTTTCTCTCATCATTCATTGACAATTGACGAAGTATGCTGACGTGTTGCCTTGTCTGCATAGTTGTGGGCTACCGAAATCGCATTTTAACGCTGTTCTTTTCATTCTTAATTAATTTTGAAATTGTACACTTGGTCAAATGACCCTTTGCTGTGCGTGAGTCGATATATTACTGACAGTGCGTCACCGCAAATTATTAATACAGGAAAGTACTAAGATTTACACCAAAAATTGTACGATTTTAGCTTCTCCTTTCCAAAGTCCTAGGTCTTTTCCTTTTGCTAGCCGCACAGATCTGTAATAAAATTATCTATCGATGTATTTTATTTCCTAGACGTGAGAGAAAGGGGATTTTGTTTAATCAGCTCACTCCATGGTGCTTGACATTCCTTGTCTGTTCGGTTGAACGGTTCTTTTTGTCTAGCGCCGTCTGCAGTAGTTTCCACGCTTGCACTTAAAATTACCACTTCAATGATAGCAAGAGATATGGCAACATGTCAGTTCCTGTGGGAAAGACTGAAGAGGCATTTTTGCTTCCCAGCCACCCTATCCCCTGCTTCAATACAATTCAATACAATTGAGTGGAAGAATTAGCATTTGCATGAAATCTTGCAGACTTTATTTTCACAACGATAGTGAGCACGTGCTCAAACACATATATACACACAGGCACACGCATACACAAACCTACATGCACACACATGACATCTTTTGTTTTGTCGTGCATAATATCGGGAGGATTTGTTAATACATTTACAAACAAATAAATAAGTACAGAAATAAATATACGCAAACAAAAATTAATGAATTAAAAAATAGAAATAAACACAAGGAAAATGTATAGCAAACAGGAACCCAAGTACAAACAATTGGAAAATAAAAATAGCAAGCCTTAGAAGGAGCAAACAAACATGGATAATAAATAACTAAAAATAGACAATGAACAGATAAACAAACGAAAGAAAGAAAGAAAGAAAGAAAGAAAGAAAGAAAGAAAGAAAGAAAAATAATGTGGCATTTTCCTTCTTAACGTCAGAGAGGAAGAATTTCTGTATATTCGCTCATTACATTTTTCTTTTAAACTTCCAATGTAAACATGGATTGTCACCAATATATTGTATATTCGCTCATTACATTTTTCTTTTAAACTTCCAATGTAAACATGGATTGTCACCAATGTATTGTGTATTCCCTTGCCTCGGGTCATTTTTTTTCTGGTTTTGATTTCTTGCTTGATAACAACCGTTACTATATAATATAGATATTTTAATAATATACAGTTTTATGAATACAGGTTACAAAATAAGTAATGAGTGTGCATGATCGTGTGTTGTAAAACATCAGTACAGATGCACATGGCCATCGTAATTTACATAAGCCTACCTGTGTGTTTCGTACGCAGACACAGTGTTAAACCGCATTTCCTTATTTTATAGAATAAATCAAACCGACAGGCGAAAATAAAATATATATTCACCTTTCTATAATTTGCTTTGCTATACTTGTTTTCGTTCAAACATAAATTATTTCTGGGTATAATATGGTTTTACTAAATTCTTATGGTTGAGTGTTAAACCTTTGAAATATTTTTATAATTGCAATATAGCACAGAAAACACCCGAGATAAGAAAACTATTTGCTTGTTAAAAGTTTTCTTGCAATAAAAATTCATTGTGTATTGCCCCGCTCTTCCCCACATCTATCTCCATTTTAGCTCGCCTTGTGTCCTGCCTCGCTCTTTCTCACATCTCTATCCATTTTAGCTCGCCTTGTGGCCCGTCACGCTCTTCCTCACATCTCTCCATTTTAGCTCGCCTTGTGTCCCGCCCCGCTCTTCCTCACATCTCTCTCCATTTTAGCTCGCCTTGTAGATCTGAACGGCTCATGCAACAACCTCCTACTTCGCCATGAATCTTTATCAGAGCTGTACGTTTACTCTCCTGTGACGAACAGGCTACTGAGAGACATCGGTATTGCACACCAACTTAATTACGGGATGCGTGACGCGTGCAAATTATGAGAAACAGCATGTTTGTCACCATCCGACCAGTCATCACGTGATATTGCTTGTACCGCCAGAGCACAAGGGTTAATGGAATCAGTCATCGTCTGCGAATATTGTATTCATACCTAGCGTCCTCGAAATTCAATGATTAGAGCAGACAATTAAAAGAAAACAATCAAGTTATCATTATGAAGAACTGCTTTAGGCATATGTCAAGAGCCTAAAGATGTCCATCATTTCATCATAATATATTAAATAATTAATCAATTATTAAGATAGTTTATTGATATATGGGTTTATGTGGCAGTTGTGTGATCGATTCCACTACATTACCTGGGAGACCTCCACTCTGGAATGTTTCAAGCCATGGCACACAGATAATGTCTTCGCAAAGAGTTTGGTGCACCTGGCGGGAGAGTGTTGTCTCCCTCGCGCACAAGGTATCCGATGCAGATTTGGTTTCAATGTGTAATATAGTGTAATAGAAAAGCAAATATCGTAAATTATACAATAAATATACTAGTCACTCTTTAAAAACATCTTTCTCTGCGAGCCTCATAAATTTTGCATAAATAATGCATAGATAGACTGATTTTGTATTTTGTAACATAAAAAAAATTAAATTAGTAAGTGATTTTGTTTTGTGCTCTGTAATCTTATTTCGAACAAAAACGCCAGTTTGTATTCATCCTACTGTCGTACATAACGGGCATTTTGGCGCGGGATGGGGGTGTATTCCAGATTTTGCCACATTAATCTCATTCTCTGGCCTGTCTATGAAAGTGTCATTCACATTAAATATTTTAAATCTGAACTTTTCCATTATTTCTTAAACATTCAAAATAGATGCCTTTGTCATCCTTGAAAGGGCCATTCATATTAGAGAGTTTAGTTTTAGTGTTATTTAACATAAAGTCCTATGTAGTGGATGTCTCTATCTTATCAATCAACTTTAACATCCTTCATTAAACTGTGTTTTGCTATTACAAACAGCCCATTCATTAGGCAATAAAGAAATAGTTTTAATAATTGGTTTCGTATTTAATTCTGTTGAAACAAAGTAATTTCAGCGCTCATGATTTACTATTTAAATTACTTTTAAGCATCGACTAGAATCGTTGATCATAAATCATTCAAGATTCCATTTCGCATTGCTGTGTCAGAGCTTTGTCGTCCTGTAAAACGTAGATAAATGCGAGTTGTCGTTAAACATCAAGTGCAAGTTTCACTAAGATCAAACAAAAGCACGGCTTCGTACGAGCTTTCATGAGCGATGACTATTCTTGACCTGTCCAAAGGTCAGGACACAATTACAAAGCTTTCAAGTATGCACGACTAAAATCACCAGGGCGTCACAAAGAAAGAAACACTAGGGACATTTACAATTTTAAGACAAAAAGTGTTTTATTCAGTGCTCGTTCTAAGGCTCCGACATTGTCTTTTCAATCAAGTTTGCGTTCTTAAGTCTGACTTTTGAACAGTATTAAGTGTTACTGTAAAATAATATTTGGATGATGTCTTTCAAAACTCAATGAAGTAGATGGTGATTGTTTTGCATAAGGCTTCTCTCTCTCTCTCTCTCTCTCTCTCTCTCTCTGTCTTTCTGTCTTTCTTTCTCTGTCTCTCTATCTGTCTGTCTCTCTCTCTCTCTCTCTCTATTTATCTATCTATCTGTGTGTCTGTCTATCTATCTATCTGTCTGTCTGTCTTTCTGTCTTTCTGTTTCTCTGTCTCTCTCTATCTGTCTTTCTCTCTCTCTATTTAGCTATCTATCTGTGTGTCTGTCTATCTATCTATCTATTTATCTATCTGTCGATCTGTTGTAGTATGTATGTCACTCCTCTCTTTCTCTGCCACTTACTCCAATGGTTGTTGATGTTGGATTCAACACATGTTCTCAAATAGTGTAAAACGTCTTGTGAGCAGGGCAAAGAACGTATTTATATAAGTCCAAATAGTACAAAAGCTTTAAATCATATTAATGAGTAGTGCTAAATACATATATGAAGAGTTTCTTATAATCAGGAATCATAAATACGACAAGCACGAAATTAATATCCATGTACTTTAGTTAATCTAAAGAGCTTTAAAGAATGGTTTGACGTAGCGTTTGTACTATAATACATTTTTTTGCCGATCAGTTAGAAAAAGGTCATTCATTGACCGCCAGTTATTAGTGTGATTATTCAAGTACAGGTAGTAAAAGATGAATACATTAAAGCTCGGCCATGTGACTCAGGTAATTATGTGTGTAACTGTGGCTACTAAATTCTATTTGACACAGTATGATGTACATAGCATACGTGTAGCTGTGTGATATCCGATTATCGCACAAATGGTGCTCATGAAAGTTACTAGAAAGCTACCTATCCCTATCCTCTGTGTGTGTGTGTGTGTGTGTGTGTGTTCTCTGGTATAATGTATGAATGACTCTAGGTTGTGATATGTGCGTGTATGATGTGTGACGTGTGTGTGTGTGTGTCTGTGTTATGATGTATGTGCATCTGCGGTATGATGTATGTGTGCCTCTGGTATGATGTATGTGTGCTTCTGGTATGATGTATGTGTGCCTCTGGTATGATGTATGTGTGCCAACGGTATGATGTGTGTGTCTGGTATGACGTATATGTGTCTGTGGAATGATGTGTATGTGGTATGATGTATGTGCCTGAGGTATGATGTATATGAGTCTCAGATATGATGTATGTCTCAGGTGTGATGTGTGTGCATCTGGTATGATGTGTGTATCAGTGTGTGTGTGAGATATGGTGTATGTATGTGTGTGTGGTATGATGTGTGAGTGTGTGTGTGTGTGTGTGTGTGTGTGTGTGTGTGTGTGTGTGTGTGTGTGTGTGTGATTGTGTGCCTGCCTATATGCGAGTAGCGCGTAGGTCCAGTAAAATGGAAGAGTTGTTTTGGAAGATTTCAACAGTTAAAATTTTAATAATGCAGAAAGCAATTATCTCGAAAGACAAATGTCACAGTTACTTCTCTTTCCAGAACTCTTTTGTCAGAAATGCAAGCTGCTTCGGATGCACTGCTTGTTTTTAAACACTAAAACAAATGTCAACAAAATGCGTTTAGTGTTCTGTGAATGAATGCGTGCGTGTATGTGAGAGAGATCGTACGTGAGTATGTGTGCGTGCGTGCGTGTGTGTGCACATATGCGTCTACATGCGCGTCCCATAAAATTTAGGAATTAAATCTATGTGTGCCTTTTTACATGAGGATTTTTTCCGACATATTGAAACTTAATCACCGTTTCCCTAATTGTATTCAGGATTCGTTGTCTCAAATGTAAACAGACAAGATAACCAGGGAAACGCATACATTTATGCATATTTAGGTTATGCTAATGTTATTTCGTCGAATGTGTGTGTATACAAATTTGTCATTTGAGTGTATGTGCGTATAAATCACGTTTTGCAATACATTTGAGCTGCATTCGTAAGCTTCTTAAGTGTATTAAAACACGTCTCATTATTGCGTGTTGTGACTTAAGTGTATCAAAACACGTGTCATTATTGCGTGTTATGAATTAAGTGTATTAAAACACGTGTCATTATTGCGTGTTGTGAAACAGTAGTTTTACGAAAAGAGATAACAAATAAATGGACAATTGCTTAACATGCCGATATATCAATGCAGGCGGCATAATCTAATTCATATCAATTATTTGAAAATAATTAATAATTCTTGTATTTAAATCTGTTGATCTCCACATTAACTTCGGAATATTTTTCAATAATTAAACGTGTTATTTCACAGATATGAATGAGTACTAGTATAACATTCCCTAATGTTTGACAATTAAACCATAACATGGCGTTTCTTTGGTTGTTTTTAGCAAAGTGATTTGTTGACTAATTAAATAAGGAAAACGCCCGCAACAGAGACCACTCGTTTTATTGCGAATTGGCTCTCACGCGTTTCATTTGTCTATGGAAGATGGATCTTTATTGAAAATATTCTACGTCATCGTTTGATGAATACAATGAGAAAGGCTGAGGTCGCGTACGTTATATTACCACACCACCACCACCACCACCACCACTACTACTACTAGTAGTAATAATAATAGGTGTCTCGATAGTCCAGTGTTTAGAAGAGAAAAACCCGACCCAGAAAGTTAAGCTACCTGATCTGTGTCGACAAACATGGATGGGTGACAGCTTCAAACCCATTCTCTAAACTATCGAGGGAGAGAAACGCGGCTCACTCCAAACTACACCCCATCCCCCACCCCCATTCATGATGGAGAAAACAAACTTTGATTCTATACCGGATCACCGGATCAGACTTCGCCCGGGTTAACAAGGTCTGCACTAGTCACGTTGTTCTAGTGAAAAATGGGCCAATCAAAATCGGAGGAGGTGGACCAGAGAGGAAAACATACAAATAATGGTCTCTCACTATCAATCATTGATGTCGCTGTTCCAAGTGATAGATACATAGAAACAAAAGAAAGAGAAAAAAAATAGAAAAACACCAAGACCTGAGATTAGAAATTCAGAGACTGTGGAATGTAAAAGCAGAAGTGAATATAATACCTGAGTTGGAAGGCTCTCTGAACAAACACCAGTCCTACTCTACAAAGTTATTAAGCAATATTGCAGAAGTTTAAAATCTGTATAAAACTATCATGATAAACTATAAAGGCAAAAAATGTGTACATCATATTAATGCAGTAATGCTAGTAAAGATATACGGTTTGTTATCAATTTTATCATAAACTGTAGAGGTACGGCTGCGTATTCATATCGCCTGACACATTTTGGCAGTGCAACTGCTGACACAAAGATAAACAGTAGAATAGAGGGTATTTATGGATTTCCAAGCAACTCTCATAGTTTCCACTGTGCACATAAAAAATTGCATTTCGAATTGTAGTATTTACAACACACACACACACACACACACACACAAACAAACATACACACACACACACTATTGACGTCACAATTGCGTCATTTCTACCTTCGGCAGCGCTCCAAGTGCAAATCATGTGAAATCTATACACCTTATGGTAAGGGCATTTCAGAACTCTGCATGAACACCAGTACCATTAATTACACTTTGGCTTTGCACATGTAACTTGTACTCACATTTATTTACTTCCTTAGCTTAGTCATTTTTTGTCTGTTTGCTTTGAGTTTTGTTTATTATAATTATTTTTTTTAATTATTTACATTCAATCACTCCTTTATTCGCTTGTGTGCTTGCTTTGAGTTTTGTTTATTTATTAATTTTACTTTGTTTACTTTCCTTCCTTCAATTATTCATGTGTGCTTGCTGTAAGTTTATTTATTTGTTCATATTATATTCGTCTGTGCATTTATCTATTTGATGCTCATTTGTGCATTGTCTATTTGATAGTATATTTATTTATTTATCAGTCATAGTTGTTGTTTTTTAACTAATGTATAATCTTGTGCTATGCATTAAAGTGTTTATTAAAATCAATGCATTGCACACAATGTGCGCTTGAGTGTGTGATTGCTTCACTATCATATACTGGTATGAGTATAGTGAGAGCACAATTGTGTGTGTGTGTGTGCGCGCGCGTGTGAGTGTGAGAGAGAGAGAGAGAAGAGTATGTGTTTCGTAATTACTCTATTTTAGATGGTGAGAAAGAGAAAGAGAGTGTGTATGGGGATGGGGTTTGGGATGGACGAGTGTGTGTACGTGTGTGTGTGTGTGTGTGTGTAGATACGAGTACGTGAGCGATATGTACGTGCGTGTATTTTATAATTGCTGTATAGTGTTATGGCGACAGAGTGTGTGGTAGAGTTTGCGTGCATACGCACACGTGTAGATGTATGTGTGTGTGTGTGTGTGTGTGTGTGTGTGTGTGTGTGTGTGTGTGTGTGATGGTCGCTGTTTGAGTGTAGCAAGTGTTTGTAAATTTCCAGAACTACAAATACTTCAGTTTGACTTTCGTTGCTTAGTTCGCTGTATCTCATGCTAAATTGTTCCCGCAACGCCGCAACCACAAGCATAGCTAAAGATAAGAGTTATTTATGTCTATTACTTATTCTTTGAAATTAAAGCGGAATATAACGCAAATCAAGCGTCCAATTTTTAATCGCGTGATTTTACTTAGTGAGCATGCTTATGTTTCTGTAGCCTAAGGTCTAACGGGGGATGAGAAGGTAAATTGCCGAGACGACGTGACAGAAAGGCGATTAACATGCAAGCTCAGCGCAACACTGACAGTGTATTTTCTTTACTGAGAGTTCGGCAGTTTAACGTAAGGCGGTTCGCTGAGAGAGACACTAAAAGTGCCGTTATTAAAAAGACAAAACCAAAAAAAAAACAACAACAAAGCATTACGTTAACACAACCTTTCAACGCACTTGCGAGAAGTACTCGTTGCCACTATTCCTACCAGGCAGTGTTACAGACATGCAGTGTTACAGACATGCAGTGTTACAGACAGGCAATTACACTTTAACGACGATTTACTGCTTGCGTTCTAGTACGAGTAATTTACATTACAGCAAGAATTTGTCACGATGCAGTAAAACGTCCATAGCTCATTTATTCTTGATCTCGAGTTCAAGTAATTGTCAGTTCAGTAGAATTTGTCCAAATGCATTTAAATGTGTGTCATTGTTTCTCTCTTTAATTCTAGTTCAGATAATTCGCATTGTCAGCAGAATATGTCCGGATCAAGGATAAGTAAGACCTAAGCTGATTATGAGTGACGTCAGGAGCTCAGACATGCACAGTCACTAGCTTTTGTGATCGAATATTTTTGCAACATTTTTATTTTTTTTTTGGTGGAGGGAGGGGTTGCTTATTTTGTTCTCTGGTGTATGGTGTGACATGGTGGTTTTGAAAGATGTTATAAAAATACTTAAAACCCTAATGGGGCTAACTACGCATCAACTCACTTCAGCGTGTCAGACATCACGAGTATTTAACGTTAAGACAATATTTACGCATTATAATAATGTCAGACGTCACGAGTATTTAACGTTAAGACAATATTTACGCATTATAATTATGTCAGACGTCACGAGTATTTAACGTTAAGACAATATTTACGCATTATAATTACAACAGCCACGATGAGACCCCCACTCCGACCTGACAAAGATTAAAAGAACCCAAAGATAACGTATAAAAGAAAACAAATACTTGTAAACTGGGGGACAAAATAAATAACTTTATAAGAAACAGTAATGGTGGAAAGAATTTATATGAAATTAAATCACGAAGGCACGAGTGTGGCATTAGTGTAAACGATTTAACTCTGTGTTCTCTATGCAGCTGAAAAGAGTTTATGTATATTTCCATTTTGGGGCTTGCCAAGCTGTGACCATGGTAGGCTGGTTGGCTGCATGACAATTCTTGCGACCCGGGTCAGCCAGGCAAGTGGTGCAGACTGTAGGCTTTGCATCTGTCTGAAGGTATTGTTGACCATGGCCTGAGCAATCGGACTCGTGGAGACACAAGACGGCAAGATAAATGCCAGCAGATTGCTGAAGGTGTATGTTGTCGATAAAATGCCGATTCTTCAACACATATGTTGACATCCGCTAAAGTATGAAGTGAACAGTAGGGTGGTGTTTAGCACACCATATGCACACCACTCGTACATGAAAAAATAAGGAAAGAGATGACTAATGAACAAAGATGAATAAAAATGATGAGCATCTATGTATGTAATACACGCTGGCATAATCACCGTAACAATACCAAGACATGACTTAAATTATAAGTTCTATCTGACTGACGTTTCTCTGCTAAAAAAAGAGACCTTTTACTAGTGTCATTCTGGGAGAGGGTGGCAGGACAATGTTGGTATGATGTTTTCATGAACAAAAATAAGTCACATGTAGGCATAACTCCAACAAAGGCTGCAAAACAACAAATCTGTAAGGACAGCAATTGAAGTACTAAAAGGTAATGCAAATGAAGTACTAATACGTATCCCCACAGAAGATATCACAGAAACTAACAGTCTAATATACGTCACTGCAAAGGTAATTGAAAGATATACAAGGCCAGACAGCACAAACACAGAAACCATCAGTACCACCATGGAAGAAAAAAATAGAAAAGAATTAGAAATGACAAGATTCCGAGACCTTGGATCGAAACCGACAGTCAAACAGAAGTCGTGAAAAGAGGCTGAATAATAATAATATTTTTAAAAAATAATAACCAATACCTAGTATGGCGTAGGCGTTACACATAGGTATTAGAAATCGCCAATATAGATCAAGGTCTTCAATGAAACTGATAGGATTGTGTTACACTAAGATGAAAGAAAAACTTGCTCTTTTGTTTCATTATGTCTCATACAATCTCCTAATTTCAGTTTTGCAAGCAGGTGCTCGGTCAAATTAATCAAATTATATTTGTCTATATTCAGCAATGAATAAACAGTCTCTCTCTCTCTCTCTCTCTCTCTCTCTCTCTCTCTCACACACACACACACACACACACACACACATACACATACACATACACATACACATACACTTTTCATAACGGTCTGTCCACAGGTGAGTTTGTTTCGCCCACCTTGTGTGTTTTACAATCTTTACCTACCTGACCACTACTGTTATATGCCTTTGGATCCCTCCTGGCGTAGACATAAAACTAGCATACCTAATGTTAACGCTTGTCCATTCTGTACATACTTAGGGTGCTGTTTAGTGAGTCATTTTATTAATATAATGTCTGTGACGTTTTGCTGGGGGGTGGACAATATGTTAATTCTCCACTACCCCAGGCCAATTGTAACCTTAGGCTACGCCCCCAAACACATCTTCTGGCTGGCCACACGTGTTAGAAAGACGTATGGCAGATAACGTAGAAGAGTGATAGTTCTAGAAGACAGCTCGAGTTCCCCCCCCCCCCTCGATACATACAGCCAGGATAGTAAGTAAATGTAGGTGACAGACAACAACATATAACATGTCAGTGAGTCACGCTAACACGAGTGGTCTATGTATCAACAATAATTGTATTCAACAACAAATAACATAAGACAACATGGTTACGTGTAGCAAATGGTTCAGGAAAGTAGAATTTAAATAAATAGTTAAGTATCATAATCATGAAAATATACTGTCATAAGAGATTTTTCGTTTGAGTCCTATGGCACTATATATAACCCTACTTCCAGCTTTAGGTAGACAATGCTTTAAAAGACCAGCATTAAGACCTCAGTGTACATGTACACCCTTCAAAATCACACTTGAATTCACAGGAAATCTATTGAAACATGAAATATGTCAAAGGTATTTACAATAAAGATAATAGAAAGAGAGAAAATGGCAAATGAGGTTTTATTTATACAAATAGAATAGTGCAAGACTTAGGCAGACCACATACTTGTCTGCCTAATGTTGCTGTACATATATCACTCACACGTGGAAACGAATGTTTCACTGCTTGGATTTGAACTGGGCGCTTCTTCTCGACATATTGTCTCTTTCAAAAAGAACAATAAATTTAGCGATGTCCCACAATTTCTCTACGCTAGAAATTGTTTGGCAGTTAATAAATCTTGCCTCCAGACATCAGTAGAGTGCAGTGTTCCTTAAACTTACACCCTGTTCCCACCTTTATCAGGGTTGGCCACAGCAGTTTACAACAGTAAATAAGATTCATATATCACGTGAAAATAGGCAACTGGAAATTTGAAGAGTTGAACTCGAAACTTGAAGCTCAAAAGTCAAAAGTTCACATCAAGCAAATGACTGTCTTTTAAAGCCGGGCTTTCTCCTTCCACTTCAAGATTAAAAGTGATCAGAGAGTGGACCTTTAATCTTAGCCCATTGGCTGGTCTCGTTCTCATAATTCATGATCATTGGATAACAGAAGACTACTAACTCTGCTTGCATTACCTGAGCAATCTAGAATATTCTTGTCTCTAGTTATTTACTTGAACTCAGACACTTTCAAAATTAACACTACTAGAAATGCCCAAGGTCGGGTTACCTTGACAATTAGAAATTAATATAACAATTTTAATTTTAAAATAGGGAGAGGCAAATTTACTCACACATAGTTAGATAGATAGGTAGGTAATTAGGTAGGTAGATAGATAGATAGACAGATAGATAGATAGATAGATGGACAGACAGACAGACATATATATATATAGAGAGAGATAAATAGATAGATAGATAGATAGATAGATAGATAGATAGATAGATAGATAGATAGATAGATAGATAGATAGATAGATAGATAGATAGATAGATAGATAGATAGATAGATAGATAGATAGATGAAAAGACTTGAGAGATCCTGACGTGTTTCACATGACCAGCAAATGCTTAGTAATTCTTTGTTTTAGGTGGTACACAATTTTTCTATCCAATTGAACATTTTTTTTCAGCCCACTAGGGGGCACTGGGAACTGTAGTGAATATAAACTTATGATTTTGCCACGAGAAAAAGGAGAGACAGAAAAAAATCAGAGAGTCTTGAGATGCACGTATACTGCATGGCCTGCTATGCGGAATGGGACGATTCTGCTTAGGAAATATTTCTCCTTTCATGATTTTTGAACATCAGTTTGAATTGAAGATTCAATTAACTTAAGCAAGAAAGTGTTATGCCTGGAAAAGGACAAAGAACAATACGAAAATATGAGACTGAGAGTTTGGAGAGGAAGATTCAGTTGGTGGTATTTCTTTTATTTTATTTTGCCTGTGATGCCTTATTATATACCGGTCAATGCTATGATGGTAAAGTGGTTGATGTATTTTTAATGCGGTGAAGTTAACTAGAGAGAGATTGTTCCACTTTCTTGGCAAGATCTTTAATTATTTAATGAGCCATTACGGTGCATTGGCAAAATGATCAGACAAACACTTTGCCGGTGGACAGCAGAATTGACTTTAGACGCTATTCCAGGGTGGACCAATTACATTCACGCATAATTTTTTGAAGGGTAATACCATTCCTGACGATATTTCATGATGGCAAAGTGTGACATCAACATCAGTCGTCAATTGATTTAATTGTGTCTGAATAAACATTCAGCACCATCTGACTTAACCTGTATACAGGGAAGTCTGGACCCAACCTATAGACATGTGGTCATTTTAAAGAGTTACTGTGATCATGCAGGTCATCATTAGCCATCAGGAGTGTGTCAGAGGGGGGAGAGCCAGAGGAGCAACCCCGGCGATGCAAGAGATGACAGTGACTTGACTGATTGAGCAAGCTACGCTCAGCAAGTATATATTTTTATCTCCATCATTTTTCGTGCATGAGTAAGCAGCCAGTTCGACATGTTTACAAACTCCACTCCACATACAATCTTGCATACAAACATATCAGCATATGTGGCCCTTGCATACATAATAATAGAGCCAGACAAACATCCATGGTGTATGCGTGTCAGACACTGTGACGAACAACCGAACAGGTCCTACGTAGTGTTGATAAATCACTAAGGGATTGGATAAAGTTGTGACGAACAACCGAACAGGTCCTATGTAGTGTTGATAAATCACTAAGGGATTGAATAAAGTTGTGACAACGGAGATGTGATGTAGAAAATAGTGGTATGCGACAACAATGCTTCCTAACTGTTCACTTTCTTTGTTTAGCTCCTTGTGACATACAACATCAATGATATGCACATGGATATTACATGTTATGATCAACACCTACGTAACAAAAATAAAAGTTAAAATTAGTGAATATAATGAATGTAATGAATGGCTGAGTATTTAGAAAACAAGCTTCTAGAACTGAAATTAAAACAAAAACAGCAATAGCAATCAAAACAAATATAATCTGATACATGCATGTTCAGTTATTGAAAAAATGCATTTGTGCAAAATATAGTCACTTCTACGTGACTAAATGAACAGCATGGAGGAAAGGTAAAATATGACAGTTCAAATCTAACAGTCGATAACACTAGCTGCCCTCGGAATGCAAAGCACGTTGAACCATATCACTTATTTTATCTACATTGGTCGATAACAATCGTTTACTAATCTACGCGAATTATAGTCCAACACGTCTCTGTGGCTTATTGCACACTAATTCCCGTTTCGGGCGAGTGTCATGCCCATCTGGTATTTCGGATTACAACAGCCGTAACTATTCCCATGGGCGAATTTTAACTGAGGTGGCAATTTGTTCAGTTTGTTTAGCACTTGATGACAGATTGTATAGCCCTCAGAGTAATAATGAACATATTCACAGATATGCTATACAAAAGTCAGAGTAATAATGAATAAGCTCACAGACATACCATACATCACTCAGAGGAATACTGTAAATGCTCAGCAATAGACTGAATAGCATTTAGATAGCCAGAGATAGAAAAATTGCTCGCAGCCAGAGCGTGAGTCACTCAGTATACATACAGACAGCAAAATGCCTCAGCACTTCCAGGTAGCGGTCATTTTTGCTGAAAGTTCGTTGAAGCGAGCATGCAGGCAAATGGTCCAGCACTTAATTATAATTAATTAATCTTTGTATGTCGTTTAGAGGCATTGGTTTGGATCACTTAAGGTGTGCACAGATTCTAGAGACTGTTCATGCTTATAGAAATATGTACATTATTCACGGAAACTGTGGTTATTCATAAAAATGTTAATGTTATTAACAGGCACTATGCTTCTTGAATATTATTTATTCATCACATCTATGCTAATAGAAATTTGTATATTATTTATAGAGATTGTACCCGTTTTCTAGAAATATGTAGGCCTATATTATTTTTAGAATATGTGTACTATTGACAGGAAAGTGTATATTATTTACAGTCCTTGTTTATAGAAATTTGCATATTATTTATAGAGTGTGTCTTGTGTGATTTTAATAGAGTGTGTGCTATTTATAGATTGCGTCTTGTGTGTTTTTAATAGAGGTGTGTATATTATTTATAATTTGTTTCAGAAATCAGTCATTTTTATAGCGAATATGAATTTGTTTATAGGAATTAGTATATTCTTTATACAGACTGTCCTTGTGCATAGATGATAGACGGATGCAAATGTGTATAATACAATACTGTGTGTATTCATAACTTACGTATATATCTAAAGGTAAATGGACATTATGTGCTGAAGTGTAAAATGTATGTAGCCTGCGTACACTGTAGTCAACATCCTGCATCCTGGAAATGGAGGTCATTAAATCACTAAACTGGTCTGCTATAAATGAAGATATATAAACGAGTGCAACGCTTCATACACACCAGTGGAGTTCCAAGTTATAATAATGAATTCTGTCTTTGTCTCTCTCTCTCTCTTTCCCACACCCACACACACACAACCAAACACCCACCCACCCACCCACACCCACACACATACACACACACACACACACAACCAAATACACACCCACACACACCCACACCCATACACACACACACACACAACCATCCATCTATCTATAAACCTCCGTCTGTGTGTATATATAAATATCTTCCATATTCAAAGTCAATCGGGCGACCCCTTAGGATGTTGGTAAAAGAGTAATTTAAAATGAACGTCAGCACGCCGACATAACTTTATTGTCGATAAGGAAGAAGATATAATCAAGAAGTAACCTGTTGTTGTCATACCTACTGTAACACGTTAGAGTGAAACTGTGAGCTGACCAACAGAGAGAATCAGACAAGGTTTTGTTGCTAGGAATGTAGTTCTAACGTCTTCAATAGAAAACTTGTTCTTTTATCAGTACAACAATCAAAATATCATTGGAGTTGTGCGGTGCGTGTGTGTTGCTGTTGTTACCCCCCCTTCACCCCACTCATCAGTGCATATACAAAATTTTAAAACGTCCAGTTTAATTAAGGAAATAGTCCTTATGTGCCAGTTCCCTGTTGAAGACATTACGCCAGTTGTATATACGGCGAACATTCCAACTGAATCCAGTTTGCTTTTCTATGGCTGCAGTGTTTCTTGCTTGCGATTAGCATACGACTTTCTATGGCTTTTGGCTGCAGGGTTTCTTGCTTGCGATTAGCACACAACTTTTTCCGTTATCGTATTTCAGTTCGCATTTTTATTTTGTTGTAACGTGTTCGCATTTTGTCTGGACCTGTTTGCATTTTATCATGACCTGTTTTAGTTTTGTCATCAAATGTTCGCATTTTATCGTAAACTGTTCGCATTCTGTGCTTCACATTTCTGGCTTGATTGGCGTCACGAGAGTCCGCCAAAGTTGTCACGTGATTTCCCACTGTAGCACCTGTTGAGTTTTGGAACATGCAATTTTTTAATAGACCTTTCGGGATCAGCATTGAATTTTGGCTGTAATAATAATTCTAGTCAGGCTATGAGACTTGGAATAAGGTTTTAGTTATGAATATGTGCAATATTGCTACGGAACTACCTTGCTTTTCTCCAAACTTGGGACCCTTACGACTCTCAGAACATGGAACCCGTGACGGCAACGCCCTTAGTTAATGAAATTATTATTAATAATTAATTAATTAATGCTTCATAACTAAATACAAGTGATGAGAATCTAAATGTATTTTATTAACGATCCTCCAGCAGACACCTCCTGTTTCTCTCACTTGGCGGTTGTATAGGTGCTGAAATGTTTTCTCTCTTCCACAACATTAAACAACATTTATGGTAACACAGACTTTCCATATATGGAAAACTTCTTCCTAAACGAGAAGACAAATCCGTTTTTAATTTATATTTAGCGATTTCCAGATTCCCATCCACCTACTTTCTTCTGCAATATAAGTTATCAATAAGCATAAGAAAGTCAATAAATTTAAGAATAAATTCATTAAATCAATAATAAAATATACATATGACAAACACAATGAAATAGATTATTTGACATCGATATTTCTACGAACCCACGTTCGGATAATTTTATAACTACAATCTATCATAATACAATTCAACACTAGAGTCAATACAAATCACATGAAAGTCTTATTAGAGAACAGAAATGGAGTTATTAGAGATAAATTATAATATTTACGTAACCTGGTTCAGTGCAGTCTTAAAAATCCTTTGTGCATTTTGCCACAATGTCACAATTTATAGTTCAGTTCAATTTCATGTTCTGAGTGTGTTACTCACATGTGAAAAACACTGTTCCGCTGCTTATAGTTAACATGGGTCCTTTTATTCGCTGTGTCAAGTCCTTCAAGCACAACAATAAATACAGTGATGTCCAACATATTTTCTACACTAGAAATTGTTCGGGCAGTCAACAAATCTTGCCACCCACAACAGTAGAGTGCAACGTTTTCTTACACTTACATTTCGTTCCCGCCATTATCAGGGTCAGTCATAACGGTTTACAACAATAAACCAGGAGGTTAATGTAGCGCATGAAAATAGGCAATTTGAAAGGCTGCTTGCTTACTTCATAATGTAATTAAGGAGCAAATGTTAAGCTTCCAGTTTATCACTTTATAACTCCATTCTACCTTACATTCCATTCTCAATACAATTTCCTGCAACAGTATTTATTAGCCCAAAACACGCACATGGCAAAATAAATAAAGCATATCAAAACAATGTCAAGTGTCAACACACTAAATGCCAGCAGCTTAGTTCAAACATTTGTAGAAATAAAAGTTAACTCACATAGCACATCTCTACACCAAACACACGTATAACATATAAATAACAAATGTGCACGATATATTTTTCTAAGTCCATTCTCTCTCAAACATTCAGCCAACTCACCATCAAGCTAACGGCCACCTTTCCAAAATGGACTTATTCTTTCCACTTCAAATTCAAACGTGATTAGTGTCACAGTCTGATAAAAATGTCCGACCTGATGACCCACTTGCCTCGTTTACTTCAAATTCGAATATTTGAAACCCTTGACTCCTTTGTTCAAGCCTTCCCTTTTCGAAGCGCTTCTAGAACAGGTCAAGATGTTATGTAACTTTAGGACCATTGTCCAGTTCTCGAACCAACTACATGCTTCGCGAACAGTCACGTGATACGCAATATACCTTTCTATATATGTACCCACACGCTTCCGCTCCCTCACTTCGAGCACATTTTAGCTAATTCCATCAGCTTACTCGGGTCGTGAGAGGCAGCCGACGCCATAGAGAATCAAGGTACCCTTCGACTTCTCTCAAAGGTATCATTTATTTAATAGTATTTGCCTATGTATTGTTTAAGTATGTATTTGTGCTATGTATTATATGATTTCCATATACACTTGAGCATGGTTCAGAGAAATAGCTGAAAACCTATAAGTTACGGGATATAAATTTATTGTAACCACTTTTCCATTTCTGTACTTTAATTTATATTGTTTTAATTCACCAAGAGCCAGAATGCTGCGCTCGATAGGAATTCTTCATGTAATTCAATTATTGCGTGTAATTTTAATTGTAAATTGTGAAGCGCTCTGTCGGTTTGAATTACCTCTTTGTATGGACATTAATTTAACGTTGTATCTATTTTATTGCTTCATACGTCATGACTGTTAAATGGAACACATGTGAGACGATTATATTTTTTCTAAATCTAATTGTAAGCGACGCGAGGTCGAAAACTCTTTGTTCAGCGCATTTAACTGAGCCATGCCTAAGTAGTACGTGTTAGGTTGAGAATTATATCCAAGCACGTTGCATCCACAGGTCGGTTCATGTTCACCCATGCCTCACCTGCATTAGCTTATTGGTATAAGCTGGTTGAATTCCACTCTGAGGGCCATGCCGCTAAAATTCCAGTTCCTAGCCACTAACAGGGGGACATCATTCCTTATGCACCACGTGCGTCGCAAAAGGGGGACTGAGGGAACGGACCGGCATGACTGAGTGTTGAGACCAAATTGATACAAGAATAGAGCTAAGTGCAAACCAAGTGTACAGATCTCAAAGGAACACTTTTCTGGCAATTTAGATTGACAAAAATCAGGCATATGCGCGTAAAGATAGAGTGAAAGACTATTCACGTTCGCATTCGATTTATTGTTAACTTGTTAAACTTTATTAAATTTTATTTTTCTTTGTTAATACCTCTTGGTAGTTGATTTATATGCATGATAGACCAATAGAGATAATCTTAGATTAAATGGGGGCGAATGAGCAGGATGTTGAAATGAATGCATATTAATTTAGAGGGATTTAACGGTTTTTAATCTAGCTAAAGTTCGCAGTTTATTAGTCTGTAAATTTGTCGTCTGAACTACAAGGCACACTTTTAATTAGTCAGATAATAAATTGAGCAACCAGTCTGCATAGAATATGAGAGGAAGAATTAATTATATTTAAAGTCTTTAATTATTCTAGGCAGGGTCTTTAAATAAATACTGGAAACCTAACAAGTGGGGAAATCTCGTCCCGGGATTGATATGTATTAAATTGTAACTTGTAACATTTTTTATACATAGGGCGTATCATAAACCTAGAAACGAACGAACAGAATTGCCAATTGTTCTTTTGATTTTTGTATCACTGATTTTCTTTGCTTTTGTTGTGACATGTGCATGTATTCTTTTGCAGAGTAGCGTGCATGTTTAATCAATGTTAATATGTTTAAGCGTAGTTAAGTGTTTAATATTGATTATTGAATGATTTATTTAGTATTGTGTTACTGGATACTTCATTGTGAGAAGTCGAACGTGTTATACCGCCAGCTAGGAGAGTTATCGGTAGTAACAGACTTCGGACTATTATATTTAGGGTGCTAAGTATAATGTGTAATGTTGTATGGTTGGAGCCGTGACATTACGAAAGCCTTGGAGACAACAGATTTGTAACCAAGCAGGTGAACGTGTAACCAACGCGTAATTTATTTCGGAAGGTGTTCTGAATAAATTCAATAATTTTGTAAGGTCGTAGCCTAAAAGTTATTGTGGGATAAAAGCGGAGTTTTATCGCCTACGGTTAGATACACAATCACGAGAGATATTTATTGTAGCCAGACGCGCTAAATAAATAAGATGGACATTTCGGATCTCGAACAGGTTATTAAGGATCTGAGAGAGATAGGTTCATTGATCGGATACCGAACCGAAAAAGAGTTAATGAACTACGTGAGAACTGAACTAGACAAGAGAGAGAAAGAGGAAGCAGAGAGAGAGATAGAAAGAGAAGAGATAGAAGATGATCACATTATAGCTTTGATAAATCTAAGGATCAACTATCGGAAGAACAGTGTAGGGAGTTTACAACTCGTGGAGATTCTAAAACGCGAACAGAAGATAGGCATATCACTAAGATACGAAAGTGAACAGCTACGTAATTTTGCCTTACTCGCACTCAATGAAAAGGAAATAGAACACAGGGAAGAAAAGATATCTTCATTAAGCTCACGTGTAAAACTTACGGAAGCGCAGTTGTGTGATAAAGATTTCCGATTCAAAGGGGAGGCCGAAATACGAGACTTAACGTTCGAAATTAGAAAGTTGAAGAAAGAGAGGCTAGTGCTTATGGAAAGGAAAGGAAGTCTAGATTTAGAATGGTTGTGGACAGAAATCAAAACAGAGTCTAAAATTGCTGGGGAAGGTACTGTTGACAAAGTACGACAGGAAGGTCAGGCCGTGAACTTTGACTTGCCGAGGTCAAACGCCGCGAGCGTGGAGACTGACACACAGAAATTAGTCGCGCTACCAAGCACAGCAGACGAATTAGACAGTTTGATTGAAAACAAAAACAAATGTTTTGACGAAACCATTACAGTTCAACATGCTAACCAGTTTACAGAAACAGTTAGCGCACCAAAGCTTGATCTTGAAACAGAGACAAGAAAAGACACTGTTGTTAAGGACTTAATAACACGTGTAGAATTTGGACGAACACATACACCGCCGTGTACGTGTGACACCTTGGTTGACGGACTGAATGCGCATGATAAGATAGAGACAGATTCTATCGGTTGTGTACCGTTAAGGTGTGATGAAACTTCTAGCAACACAGTGACTGATTTTTCTGACAGGACAAATATGCATGAGAAGATAGAAACGGATTCTATCAGTTGTGTATTGTTGAAGGGCAGTGACACATCGACTGAGTTTACTGACCGAACTGTTAGTTTAAGAGAGAATGTGCTCGCTACGAAGACTGACATCGGTAGATCTCGATCTCCGATGATTGACGTGAGTCATGACGTAATTTTGGAACACAAGATTATTGCGTTATGCGAGGTTTCGAGTGCTAACACATTGATAGCCAGGGAAACAGAAGTATTTGATCCAGATGACAGCATAGGTAGCAATACAGACGGAGACAATGTGCCTATGATAAATTCATTTACTTCAGATGACATGACAGTTGTCAGAGCTGAGACAGAGTTCTTTTCCAAACGTGACATGGAAGAAGATATAGTCGAAAACTGTACAGGGACGGTCAACGATAATCATGCATGTGTACTGACGTGTATGCACGCAGTTGTCGGAGACATGGCAGAACCGTCTGCAGATAAATCACTTAACGGAATTAGTGACGTAGACAGAAGCCACGGTACAGGGACTACCTTTATTGACTCACCTGTTGAGATAAAGGAATGTCACGAGTACGTACCAAAAACTGAGACGAGTGGAAGTAAGGAGGAGGGGGTTTCATTAACTGATATGTTCCTTGATTCACTGACGATAAGTACGGAGTGTTATCCCGAATTGATCAAAGACACAGTACAAATGAGTGACAGAACTAGATCGATAGACAATGAAAACCGGAGTGACGGACTGATAACCAGAGTAGGTGGGACATCAGGGCTGTTACTGACATCAGATACAGAAATTCATGATAGAGGAAACAGTGGGAGTGTAGCCTACAACACACAGAGAATAGACATGGTGATGTTATTCAGTGTATTAGAGACAGGTAACATTCACTGCCAGTTAGTGACTGAGACTGACAGAATTTCCATCATAGATTCTGACGACCTGATGAGAAGACATATTGAATTAACTGAGTCAGTGGAGACAGGCTATGTTCGTTCAATAAACGGTATGGTCCAGGGGAGACAATCAGTAACTCTTGGAGAGTTTAAGACAGAACCCTTGTTCATACAACCACAGGAGTCTGACTTGCTAGCGAGTGAGTCTGACCACACAGTGACTAGAGAATACTCGAGTGGAGAGTTAGACAATTCTAGAGTCACAAAAGAGACACAGACTTATGTTGTCAAGGAAAGAGACAAATTGACAGACATAACAGTCGAACACCTAGTTGTGAATGGGTTAAAACAGAAAACAACTAGTGGGATGAGGTATTTCACTTCAGTCTATGATAAAATCAGGAGAACAGAACCTCCAGATTTAGGGGAGAAGCTAATGTTGCAATTCAGGTACTTCAGAAAGACAGGTAGCCGCGACAGAGCACATTTGCAAACCTATGACGTTAGACTAGATGCGAAATGGACCCATAGTAGATCTGACGCCATTCCGACGAAAGACGTTGAGTGCATGCGAACTAGAGACGTTCAATGTGTACACAATGACGTAACTACAGATGCACGAAACACCAAGAGAGCAAATTTCCATTTGCGTGAGTTCAGTGACAAGGTTAAGAGCGATAGATTTGAAATTCAGACTTCGCAGGGACAAGGCCACAGTGACACTGACATGATACGAAACGTATCGAGGAGTTTGAAACTGTTAGACAGGGTAGAGACCAGTCATACAGAAACTGACACTACCAAAAACATTTTAAACTTGACAAGTACTTTGGAGAGTTTTGAAAGAGATCATGACGATAAAACACTTCAAGGACGTACTTACCGGACGAGAAATGAAAAGTCTAAACTTGACATGCAATATATTGCACCTCACAGTGACATTCTGACGAACAGAGTAAGAAAGAAAGAATACAGTTGTCATGCCATAGACATGTTGACACACATAGGCGACGACGTGTATTGGGACTGGGATAGAACTACGAAGATTGTGCTAGACAGGATAGTGCAACAGTCGAAATAATGATTTGATACCTTCTTTGAATTTTCATTATTTTCTTGTGTACCGTAGTTGGTAGCTGTTATTGTAAATATGTTGGACATTTCATGAAACTTGGGACAAGCTATAACACTGATTGAATTGTGTTAGTGTTGTAACTCTGAATATGACAGGTGGACTGATAGATGGTTCATTGAGTTGGTAATTCACAAACTCTGATATTTGGTTGATACAGGAAATCAATATCTGGAACTTTTCATAACCTGCATATTGATAGTGTTGTTCATTGGAAGTCAATTTTTTTGATCACACTATTGTTGGATACGTATTCAGTGGAATTGGTTGATGTTGGATTTCTATTCTGAATAATCTGGTTAGATCAAACTAGGTTGTGTGTGAACTATTGATTATTGGGACAGATAGTGAGAATTTCAGAACATGTTATTCCATTGGATGGATGTCTATTCAATTAGACTGAACTTTTCTTAAATCATTTTTTATTTTGATTTTTCTTAAATCATTTTTCTTTTGATTTCTGAAGTGAGAAATATTGTATGAGTGTGCCGTTAATCGAGGGTTGATTTTTCCGTCACGTTACATTATTTCTGGTTATGTTGAAATTTTTTAATTGTAAATTTTTTCTTCATTGTGGACTTCTACATTTTATCATACATAATTTGTAGGAGGCATTTTATCTTTGGTAAGATAAACGCCTCAAAAGCAAGGGGGTGTCACAGTCTGATAAAAATGTCCGACCTGATGACCCACTTGCCTCGTTTACTTCAAATTCGAATATTTGAAACCCTTGACTCCTTTGTTCAAGCCTTCCCTTTTCGAAGCGCTTCTAGAACAGGTCAAGATGTTATGTAACTTTAGGACCATTGTCCAGTTCTCGAACCAACTACATGCTTCGCGAACAGTCACGTGATACGCAATATACCTTTCTATATATGTACCCACACGCTTCCGCTCCCTCACTTCGAGCACATTTTAGCTAATTCCATCAGCTTACTCGGGTCGTGAGAGGCAGCCGACGCCATAGAGAATCAAGGTACCCTTCGACTTCTCTCAAAGGTATCATTTATTTAATAGTATTTGCCTATGTATTGTTTAAGTATGTATTTGTGCTATGTATTATATGATTTCCATATACACTTGAGCATGGTTCAGAGAAATAGCTGAAAACCTATAAGTTACGGGATATAAATTTATTGTAACCACTTTTCCATTTCTGTACTTTAATTTATATTGTTTTAATTCACCAAGAGCCAGAATGCTGCGCTCGATAGGAATTCTTCATGTAATTCAATTATTGCGTGTAATTTTAATTGTAAATTGTGAAGCGCTCTGTCGGTTTGAATTACCTCTTTGTATGGACATTAATTTAACGTTGTATCTATTTTATTGCTTCATACGTCATGACTGTTAAATGGAACACATGTGAGACGATTATATTTTTTCTAAATCTAATTGTAAGCGACGCGAGGTCGAAAACTCTTTGTTCAGCGCATTTAACTGAGCCATGCCTAAGTAGTACGTGTTAGGTTGAGAATTATATCCAAGCACGTTGCATCCACAGGTCGGTTCATGTTCACCCATGCCTCACCTGCATTAGCTTATTGGTATAAGCTGGTTGAATTCCACTCTGAGGGCCATGCCGCTAAAATTCCAGTTCCTAGCCACTAACAGGGGGACATCATTCCTTATGCACCACGTGCGTCGCAAAAGGGGGACTGAGGGAACGGACCGGCATGACTGAGTGTTGAGACCAAATTGATACAAGAATAGAGCTAAGTGCAAACCAAGTGTACAGATCTCAAAGGAACACTTTTCTGGCAATTTAGATTGACAAAAATCAGGCATATGCGCGTAAAGATAGAGTGAAAGACTATTCACGTTCGCATTCGATTTATTGTTAACTTGTTAAACTTTATTAAATTTTATTTTTCTTTGTTAATACCTCTTGGTAGTTGATTTATATGCATGATAGACCAATAGAGATAATCTTAGATTAAATGGGGGCGAATGAGCAGGATGTTGAAATGAATGCATATTAATTTAGAGGGATTTAACGGTTTTTAATCTAGCTAAAGTTCGCAGTTTATTAGTCTGTAAATTTGTCGTCTGAACTACAAGGCACACTTTTAATTAGTCAGATAATAAATTGAGCAACCAGTCTGCATAGAATATGAGAGGAAGAATTAATTATATTTAAAGTCTTTAATTATTCTAGGCAGGGTCTTTAAATAAATACTGGAAACCTAACAATTAGACAGTAGAATTTTCAACAGTAAGTAAACTCTTTTTAATCTCAGCCCACTGGCTGGTCTCATTGTCATAATTCATAACTATTGGATAATATAAACTATTCACTAGTTTGCATTACATCACAATTTCTATAATATTCTTGCCTTGAGCATTTACTTCAACTCAGACACTTTTAAAAATACCATCATAAGCAGTGCCTAAGTTCGGGTTACCCTGGCAATTTAACAATGTATGTAACAATTTAATTTAAAATAGGGAGATGCAAATTTACTCCTCCACTGAACCCTTAAGGCTCTCAGAATTTGGAATCCTTACGACTCTCAAAACCTGTGACCCTTCTGACTGGGGAAGAAGGCATGTATATTACAGTCATCCTGCTTCAGTTCACTTCACTTATAAGGGCCTTTATTTTAAAACTAAACAAAGAGATAAGTTGATAAGCAATATATTACCTAGTACAATAACAAAGCAAATATAATCATCAATTATTTAATTATGCTTTAACGGCGATGTTGGTTGCAGACAGGTTTGTGAAGCTGTCACGAGTTTTGAATCTGACCTATAAAAAGAAGCAGTGGCAGTACATTGCATTTAATTAAGGATCATAATTATTTCTCATTCATTTTACTACAACCTTCTTTGTCTATCTGTCTGACTTATTTATCTATTGATACCTGTCATAGGTGTCTATTGATACATGTCATTCGTCCATGTCGTCAGGTACCATAACTATGACGTAAATAAGAAAATGTGTGTTGTTATTTGCATATAAATAAACGCAACATACTTTCCGAGTTGTCTTCGGAAATGAAATATGATATATGTTTATTCCCATTTATCAAAAGTGGCATCGGTACTAAAGTGACTGCAGGCTACGGCATGACGAAAGCCCTCAACCAGTCAGCCAATCCAACGAGATGCGTCCGTGACCACGCAGTGAGATATGTCACGGTGTGACTTGACCTCTACTGATCGTGGACTAAGTGTTCACGCGTGGGTGTGCGCGTTACTGGTAGCCGTTATTAAATCCTTTCGCTTGTTTTGTAATACGTTGAACTGTCTAGAATTATAATAAAATTTACTTCTTCAAATAATTTGAGAAACAAATTGTTCGTTTAAACAGGGATATTATCTATAGATAGATAGACAGACAGACAGACAGATAGGCAGGTAGGCAGAGGGACAGACATAGATAGATAGATAGATAGATAGATAGATAGATAGATAGATAGATAGATAGATAGATAGATAGATAGATAGATAGATAGATAGATATGGTTTCGTTCTCAACATTAATAGAGTTGAAAATTTTTTTCTTACACATTCAAATACTTTATACATTTTCAGTCGCTCTTGGTAAATTTTAAAGAGGACAAATTCCATTACCAGCAACTGGTTTCTGGATAAATGGTATATGTTGCTTACTATGTGTCTAGGTGTTAATAAGTTTAATTTCGCCAGTGGGATTACATTAACAATTGATTGGCAACGGTCCATCTTCCTAATCAATGGCAAGCTTATGACGTCATTATACGCTCAACCAGTTGTTAATCTTTGCCTAGTTCTCATTGAACACTAATGTCTGTAATAGATGTAAAACATCAGTTCGTCTTAATGAAAAGTACAGTTTCTATTAATAATTAATGAAGTAATATCACCACATATATAATTTGGCTTTCATTTGAAGTGATAACAAAATTATGGACACATGATCAGACTTAAGAACACAAAAATTTCGTAACGAATAATAAAAACGCGAGAAGGATAATTGCATATGAAAACAGAGAACAATATTAGTCTACATTCAGTCTGTCCAAACATCATGACTCCAACAGTTGAACCTTTCGCCGCTTGGCCTTGAAATACTGTTCCCCTATACCTGTAGGCTAAAAATAAATGCACTCAATCACTCAAAGTCGAAAGTTGTACCAGAGCCTACACGATGGTGATTGCAAACCAGTTTTCTGGATGATATAATATGCATACATATTTAGAACACATACACACACCTTTTACGGACGTGTTCTACAGATGAACGAAACTTGCCAGGATATGCAATCGAATGCTGTGACCACCCTCTAAAATCTAAATACATCTCATACGAAACTAGAAAAACACAAACATGCCAGATGTTCTTTACAAGGTGGCTTTGCCCCCTCCCCCCCCCACCACACACTCACCGATGGAGGGCGGTTGAGGGTGTGCGCAAAACTGGTGCGACCTGTTTCAACCCCTTCCGCCAGTCCTCCTGCCCTCCATCTCAGACGGACCGCGAGGCTGTGGGGACCCCCAGAAGCAGACCAAGACTGATAACATCGTGAAGATGAAAGATCTATTGCGGCTTCTGGGGTGAGTGTGAACGAAACACACACGCACACAGATGTTCTATTGTCGTGTACTGAATGCAATCTTTTCAATTTTAACGAATCTTCGCAAGTACTGACAATATAATTCCGTGATAGTGTAATCACTGCACGAAAAAGGAGCTTTATTTTCTTTGACTTGTTTTTATTTTAGAAAATACCATTCAAGCATTCCTGACACTACGTTTTGTCTTTTGGTGTATTCTGCTCCAGCCAGAAATGGATATCCAGATAGAATATGTTCTGTGATTTAATTCATGTTCTATTGCAGAATCCGCATTTGGAATCATTTTAGATTTTCATGTATTGTATTTTGTGTAGTTTCGGGTTTAGTGTTTGATTTTGCACTGCTATTATGCATGCTTCTGTTTCTCATCATCATTATCATCATCATCATCATCATCATCATCATCATCATCATCATCATCAGTAGTAGTAGTAGTAGTAGTAGTAATCATCCTTTTCCGACGAATTTCTGCTTGACAGTCGGTTGTGTACCAAGGTCTCAAAATCTTAACAAGATTCTGAGAGATCCAAGGTTGTAGGGAGAATGTGAGCACTTCCGAGGAGTGTTGCTTTTAGTAGTGGGGAGAGTGTGTGGTTTCCAGGGAGTTTATTCAGATAGGCTTCCAATTCAGATGATATGTTTGCCTAGGCTCCTATCACTATAGGTATCACTTCTGCTTTTACACAGTCTCTGAATTTCTAATCTTAGACCTAGGTATTTTTTCTAATTTTCTCTTTCTTTTGTTTCTATGTTTCTATCACTTGGAACAGCGACATCAATGATTGCTGCTGTTCTGTTAGACTTATTGAGAACTACAATGTCTGGTCTCGTGCAGGAATCACCCGATCTGTTCTTATCTCGAAGTCCCACAGTATTTTGACTTCTTCTGTTTCGGTGACTGCTTCTGGTTGGTGCATGCATGCTCTTTCCGGGGTTATTACTCTATACGTTCCACACATATTTCTATGTACGAGTTTTGCCACTTCGTTGTGCCTTTTGCTTCAGCCAGAAACATACATCCATATAGTATGTGTTCCGTTGTTTTATCCATGGATTTGCAAAGTCTCCATTTGGAGTCATGTGCGATTTTCATGAGTTTTCTTTTATGCGACTTCGTGTTTAATGCTTGATCTTGTGCAGCTATGAGTGCTTCTGTGTCAGCTTTCAAACCTGCCTCTATCAACCATCTGTGTTCGTGTTGATTTTTTTATGTTTCAGCAGCGTGTCGCATATGCTAACCAGGGAGAGGATTTTGGCTAATGCCTGTTTCGCTGTTTTCTTCCATGTTTCTTTGAGTGTTTGTGGAAGTTGGTTAAGCCACTCATTTTTACTGCTTCTATCAGCGGCTCTACTTTGTTGTTATTCCACGTGTAGTCCCTCAGGCGTATAACTTCTTCAAAGACATCTTTGATTTTCTTCTTCGTATTATTATTATTCACATCATGTTTTCATGGTTTCTGTTGACTATCGGTTGTGAACCAAGGTCTCGGAATCTTACCGAGATTCTGGAAGATCCAAGGTTTTACGATGTGAGCACTTCTGAGGAGCTCTGCCTTTTACAACTGTGGGTCAGAGTTGTCTTGCCCAGGCACTTTATTTTACAACTGTGGGTCAGAGTTGTCTTGTCCTGGCACTTTATTTTAATAGCCTTTTACAACTGTGGGTCAGAGTTGTCTTGTCCAGGCACTTTATTTTAATAGCCTTCCAATTCAGGTGTTAAGTTCCCGAAACCTCCTATCGCTACACGTATTATTTCTGCTTTTACATTCCACAGTCTCTGGGTTTCTAATATAAAATCCTGGTATTTTCTATATTTTCTCTCTCTTTTTGTTTTTGTGTTTCTATCACTAGGAACAGCAACATCGATGATTCTTGATGTTCTACTGGAGTTATTGACTATTACAATGTCTGGTCTTCATGCAGGAATCACCCGATCTGTTCTTATGTGAATGTGGGGTGTGTGTGTGTGTGTGTGTGTGTGTGTGTGTGTGTGTGTGTGTGTGTGTGTGTGTGTGTGTGTGTGTGTGTGTGTGTGTGTGTGTGTATTGTATAGGCACTTCGAGAATTATTGCATTGCAGTAGTATTGCATTGCAGTAGTATCCCCGTAATAGTAATAAACTGAAAATATTCACAAAGTTTTGAAGTATTTAGTAATGATTTTGCAGTATTTAGTAATGATTTTGCAGTATTTAGTAATGTTATGCAGTATTTAGTAATGTTTTGCAGTATTTAGTAGCGTTTTCATTAAACTGAGCAAAACGGTAAGATTAGCAGAGAATAGAATGGAATGGAGGAAACTGGTTGTCAGGTCATCAGCGGTGCCCCAACGGTCGATAAGGCTAAGGGATAGATTCATAGATAAACCATTGATTATATGTTTCCCTGTATTTATGTACAGGAAAACATCGTATAATCAATGAAAGCTTATATATATATATTATAAATAAAGTTAATACTACAAGCGAAATATTAATCAAAGAAATAATACACTGATGAATATATATATTATTATCAATTTACTGATAGATTTTGATCTTTGCGGTAACATTTTGCAATATTGAGTAATGTTTCACAGTACTTAGTAACATTTCAAAAACTTGAGTGAGGTTGCGCAGTAAGTTGTAACATTTCAAAAACGTGTGTAAGTTTCCGCAGTACTTAGTAACATTTCGGAAACTTGAGTGAGGTTGCGCAGTATTTAGTAACATTTCACAAACGTGAATGAGGTTCCGCGATTAGTAGTAACAGATCACAAAGAAAAGTAATGTTCCGCAGTAAATAGTAACATTTCACAAACGTGAGTAATGTTTTGTAGTAAGTGGTAACATTTCACAAACGTGAGTAATGTTTTGTAGTAAGTGGTAACATTTCACAAACGTGAGTAATGTTCTGTAGTAAGTGGTAACATTTCACAAACGTGAGTAATGTTCTGTAGTAAGTGGTAACATTTCACAAACGTGAGTAATGTTTTGTAGTAAGTGGTAACATTTCACAAACGTGAGTAATGTTCTGTAGTAAGTGGTAACATTTCACAAACGTGAGTAATGTTCTGTAGTAAGTGGTAACATTTCACAAACGTGAGTAATGTTTTGTAGTAAGTGGTAACATTTCACAAACGTGAGTAATGTTCTGTAGTAAGTGGTAACATTTCACAAACGTGAGTCATGTTTTGTAGTAAGTGGTAACATTTCAGAATGCGTAGTGAATAAATGAGGTTAGGAAGTTAAGCGAATAATATATGTACTGCTCTCTGTTTTCATTTGCAAATTCATACATTTCTTATTGTCCATGAACGACAGACAAAGATGATTATTTTTGTGTTCATATGAGTGCATGTGTCAGTTTTGTTTGAAGAGAGGGTTTGGGGTTAGGGTTGTGTGTGTGTTTGTGGAGAGGGGGGGGGGGTAATACGTGTGCTCATATTATTTCTTTGTGCTTTCCCACTTTTTCTGTTTTCCTTCCTTAAAGAATACTTTGTAAGTAATCACATGTAGACACACACTTAAGTAGAAGTGTGCGTCCTTGTGAACACAGGCGCACTGACAAACGCAGCTGAAAAGGATTGCAACAATCGAAATCACTAATGTGAAATTAAGTCTCCCATCAGTCACCTAGCCAGCAGTGCAGTGTGAGTCAGCGCGTGATCACGTTATACATGTCCCGTGCAAGTGACAAAGCGAACCGACGCAATTATTAAATATTTATAGTTTTAAAATATCAACAAACAAATACAGCGACAGTGTGTATTCGTTGCTTTTATTCGAACAACTGAAATTTTAAAATTTAAACCTAACAACGAATAACTGTTTGGTGTTGCGATTAGTGAATGGCTGCAAATTACATTTCCATCCATAATAGTTTCCGTATTCCCGACAATCACTTTGAAGTGCATCAGTTGATTGTGGGTTTTTCTAATTTTTTTTAAGCTGTAAAAAATTTAAATTGTGTCTATCGAGTTTCAATTGTTTAGATTATTTTCCTTTATTAAGCAATGCAGTTATTTCCCCATTCTGTCAATTGTGTATGTGGTAATAACAACACATTGTGGCGGTTTGTATAGTAGAGTTGAAGCTTTGGAAATCAAATTAATGAGTGCAGTTAAATACAGATTTTTGAATGTCTTTTTCTTTTTTGTCATATATACAAATGTGATAATGCTTTCCAGCGCCCCACCCCCAACATACAAATATTTGTGCGTTCGCTCTGATCAATTGTCTGTCTTTTCTCAGTGTCCCTCTAAACCTTGCTCTTGCTCTTCTTTCTCGATCCCTCTTTACAGTTTGAGATTTCATTTGCATTGACAATGTTTATGTTTATATGAGTCTTCAAGATCGCATTGATAATATTTATGTTTATTTGAGTCTTCAAGGTCGTAATATTTATGTTTAAGGGAATCTTCTAGATCGAATTCCCAATTTTATGTTATGTTTATATGCGACTTCGAGGACGTATTCACAACATTGGTGTTTATATGCGACTTCGAGCACGTATTCCACAACATTGGTGTTTATATGCGACTTCGAGGACGTATTCACAACATTGGTGTTTATATGCGACTTCGAGCACGTATTCCACAACATTGGTGTTTATATGCGACTTCGAGCACGTATTCACAACATTGGTGTTTATATGAGTCTTCGAGGTCGTATTCACAACATTGGTGTTTATATGAGTCTTCGAGGTCGTATTGATAATGCTTATGTTAATTTGTCTTGTAGGTCATGTTGACAATCTTTATATTGAGACGAGTTTGCGAATTCGTATTGACAAATATTTGTGTTTAGATGAATCCTCGAGACGATATTAAAATTTTTATGTTTAGTTGTCTCAGTTAGTAGTGAAAATGTTTAAGTTTTTGATGAGTCTTCCTGACCAGGTGACTTCATTAATATTTAGTGAGTCTTCATGATCAGGTGACTTCATTAATATTTAGTGAGTCTTCATGATCAGGTGACTTCATTAATGTTTAGTGAGTCTTCCATATCAGTTGTCTTCATTAATGTTTAGTGAGTCTTCTAGATCAGTTGTCTTCATTAATGTTTAGTGAGTCTTCCAGATCAGTTGTCTTCATTAATGTTTAGTGAGTCTTCCAGATCAGTTGTCTTCATTAATGTTTAGTGAGTCTTCCAGATCAGTTGTCTTCATTAATGTTTAGTGAGTCTTCCAGATCAGTTGTCTTCATTAATGTTTAGTGAGTCTTCCAGATCAGTTGTCTTCATTAATGTTTAGTGAGTCTTCCAGATCAGTTGTCTTCGTTAATGTTTAGTGAGTCTTCCAGATCAGTTGTCTTCATTAATGTTTAGTGAGTCTTCCAGATCAGTTGTCTTCATTAATGTTTAGTGAGTCTTCCAGATCAGTTGTCTTCGTTAATGTTTAGTGAGTCTTCCAGATCAGTTGTCTTCATTAATGTTTAGTGAGTCTTCCAGATCAGTTGTCTTCGTTAATGTTTAGTGAGTCTTCCAGATCAGTTGTCTTCGTTAATGTTTAGTGAGTCTTCCAGATCAGTTGTCTTCGTTAATGTTTAGTGAGTCTTTCAAAACGATTTCATTAATATTTAGATGTCGTCCATGTAACTGCGCTGTATAGCTAGAGCTAGATATGTTTATATATCTGTGAAATATTTTAGTGGTAAAAAACATTTATGTATGTTGTTTTTTTTTTTCGTATTCTTACCGACCATAATCTCTGGGTTTGAGAGCTCAACTTGTTTATTTATTATTATTGCTTGGTTTGGTTTTTTTACGATGAAACAGCCCATTGGCTGCCATTAGCAACGTTTGGGTTTATTACTATTTGGGGTTTTATGATGAAGCAAATTAATCTAGTGAAAGTTTAAATCTGATTACATTAAAATGGTGTCATCAATAGTTATACTTTCCCCGTATTTATGGCATGCGTTCAGTGACGCAATTTTCTCTCTCCTTCGTAAAGTGTGGGCGTACGTTTTTCGGTATGTTGTCTTGCTTCTGACTAATTTTTTAAATCTGCGAATGCAAATCTAAATTGCGTTTTGGTATTTCCGCGGTTTTCAAATTGGTGTATATTGACTTATGTTATCTTCACGTCAGAAAGACTTTAGGTAAGTGTCTTTAAATAAGCAGTCCTGTCACCTTCATTCAAAAAAGACCCTGCGGAGGTGCTAAACTAGGTGACATTTGCTTTCATTTCTTAATAATACACTGGGTATATGCTTACTTCTCTAAGCTATCTCGTGTTTGCTTGACGCTAAACAACACTGGGCATATGCTTACTTCTCTAAGCTATCTCGTGTTTGCTTGACGCTAAACAACACTGGGTATATGCCTACTTCTCTGAGCTATCTCGTGTTTGCTTGACGCTAAACAACACTGGGTATAAGCCTCTCACATAGGTGGCCTGTTTCATTCCGATCTAAAAATACACTGGGTGTGTCTTTCTGTTTATTCGGCTCCACGATTTAAAATAAAAATAGGTGTGACTTACTAAAACGTTATGCAGAAAGGCTACTTAGTAATCTTTGTCTCGCTTTCTCTAGCTACCTATATAGGCCCTACATGCATGTATACCCGTCTATCCATCTCTCTCTCTCTCTCTCTCTCTCTCTCTCTCGACCTATCTATCTATCTATAGAATGAATTAATTAATTAACTATATACTTGGCTGTGTTATGTTGTATTGGCTGGTTGTAACTCTCTTACTTAAAGAATGATAGACGTGTACTGAGAGCAGAGTTTATATACCATTGCTGATTATAATTAATTATTTTGAACAGAGAGCAAGCTACTAGTGTATAAGGACTATAGAAGGGCTTAAATTGATGCGGTGGTGGTAGGGTGTCCTTGCACTTACGAAAAAATGTTGACGACGTCAAAACAAGTCAATATTAGATACAAAGAAAAGTAGCTACAGGGAGACAATTTTCAAGAAACGGCAAAAGCAACAGTACAACTGATTTGATTTTAATTCGTCAGAATATAGACACTAGCGATGTATTTCAATCTGATCTGATTTTAATTTGTCAGAATATAGACCCTGGCGGCATATTTCAATCTGATGTGTGTGTGTGTGTGTGTGTGTGTGTGTGTGTGTGTGTGTGTGTGTGTGTGTGTGTGTGTGTGTGAAAATGCACTCCCTTGTAACTGGTTATGATTATTATTTATATATTAATAATACATATCTAATTGCAAGTGATCGAGAGTCTTAATTTATAGTTATTAATAATTCTCCCACAAGACTAAAATGTCTCTCACTTGGCGGATTATAGGGTGCCATAAAACTATACTCTTTACACAATAATAAAGTAGACGTTTTACTGTTTCTGCAGGTGGAAACTTCGTACTAAAGGAGTAATAAAAATCGAACCCCATCCATCCGCTATTACTCTAACATAAGGTTTTAATACATATGCAAGAAGGTAATAAATCTAATAATAAATTTATGAAATCAACAATCAAATATACAACATTATGAATATAATCAAAATAGGGTTGACATTTCCATCACTTCACAACAAAGTCTGATTAAACGTTAGACACTCATTCAGTTTATCCTAGCATAGACATCAACAGTCAAATTAGCATATATAAACAGGTTCATAGACATAGATTCGTCATAGAAACGAGAGTATAGATTTTAAGAGATAATTATAGTCAATGTACATAACCTTGTCAATGATGGCAGATGTCCTTGGCAAGTGTTCACAAACATGCAATGTCCAAAACATCACTTTCTTTCTTATTAGATGACGGTCCACGGTACCTCTTCCAGGCACATTACAAAACTGTTCCACAATCTTGGATGCACTCACAAAGCACACCATGGAGAATCGTCCAGAACTTCGAATGCGTTATCAAAGCACATCATGAGTAATGTTTCAAAATCTTCATGTGCGCTACCCAAACACACCACGAGGAAATGTTCAAAAATTCCCCAGAGTAAACTCTAGCATCCATTTCGTCATATTGGCTCTCGAACAGAATTCACAAAAATAATCTTAGAGCAATGCGTTTACAGATACGTTCGATGGCAATGTTGGATGCACACCAACATGATCTGTAGAGTACAATAGTCACTGTAGTCTGAAGCGGATACAAGGTTACAAAACATCAAAACCATCAGAAGGTATTCTCCCCTCTGCAAAAGTCAAACCAAGGGCAGCACTAAATGAAAAACTGGAAAACCACCCTCAAATGCAACAACACAGAAACTGCAGATATAACAATAAACTGTGGAATCTTTCAAGGCGATTCCCTACCACTACTGCTGTTCTGCATTGCCCTAAATCCTCTCAGTCACGTGATCCAGAAACCTGAATTAGGATACAAAGTTAATGTTGGAGAGGACATCAACCGTTTACTGTACATGGACGATATTAAGCTCTATGATAAAATTGATCGCGACATCACATCGCAGATCAATACTGTCTAGATCTGTAGTGAAGACATTAACATGACATTCGGCCTTGAGAACTGTGGACGAATTATCATCCAGAAAGGCAAGGTCAAAACAACAGAGGGCCTGCAATTCAACATCAGAAAAATCAACGATGTTTCAATGGAAAAGGGATATAAATACCTGAGGATATTACAACATCAAGAAAATATGCAGAGAGAAGTCCAAAGTTAAGAGAGAATATGAAAAACGTGTTAGACAAGTCGTGAAGTCCAAGCTAAATGGGGCGAACGAAATACAAGCCCTTAACGCATGCGCAATGCCTGTAGTAAGCTACACTGGAGGTATCATAGATTGGACAACAAATGAAATAAAGGAACGAGAGGAAAAACAAGAAAACCACTCACAATACATCGAGCCTTACACCCAAACGCAGACGTAGACAGATTATAAATATCTCGAAAAATCGGAGGCCGAGGTCTCAAGAAATCAAACATGTCACTGAAGTCACTACATCTGAAATAACAACAAAGATGATACACTGATAGAAGCAGTAAAGATGAGTGGACTATACCAACTACGACAAACTGACAAAGAAACATGGAGAACAACGAAACAAGCACTAGCATACACCTGGAACCACAAACAAAGCCAGTATGCACGACAAGCAAAAAAAAACAACAATCAACGTACAGATAGTTGAAAGTTGTAGGTTTAAACGCAGAAACAGAAGAACTAATAACAGCTGCATAATATCAAGCACTCAACACGAAATCACACAAAACGAAAATCATGAAAATTTCAACTGATTCCAAATGTAGACTCTGCAAATCCATGGATGAGACAACCGAGCACATATTATCTGGATGTCAGGTTCTGGCTGGAACGGAATACACCAAACGACACAACGAAGTGGCAAAACACATATATAGAAATCTGTTTGAGAACTATGGCTTAAAAACCCACAAAGAGCAAGGATGCACCAGCCAGATGCAGTCACCAAAACAGAAGAAGTCAAAATACTGTGGGACATCGAGATAAGAACAGATCGAGTGATTCCTGCACGAAGACCAGACATTGTAGTTCTCAAAACGTCCAACAGAACAGCAACAATCATTGATGTCGCTGTTCCTAGTGATAGAAAGATAAAAAACAAACGACAGACAAAGACTTCATACTAGAAATTAGAGACTGAGGAATGTAAAAGCAGAAGTGAGACTGTAGTGATAGGAGCCTTCGAAAATATAACAACTGAGTTGGAATGTTATCTGAATACACACTCGCTCCACTACTAGAATAATAATTATAATTGGAGTGCACGTCACATAACTACTATTTGTTATTGTAGTAGTAGTAGATGTAGGTATGGAAGTAGTAACAAGAGTTTATATTGTGGTAGCGATATTAGAAGTAAAGCACTGGAGTACTTTTTTTTTTAAATCTAAATTATAAAGTGAAATATTCTTTAACGTAAACGCTTGTTTCAGATGTGAAGCATGCTCACTTGAATTTGTACGACAAAGATTCTTCGGTAGAACGTGTCGATTGCGTTGTTGCTGACATTGAAATAAACACGAAGTAGATTTTGAGGTGAGTAAAATATACTAATTAGATCTGACATGCAATCCTATACCATTGACGACAACCGCATGATCAAACTGTCAACAACATCCGTGTAGAATTGATTTAGTGACAGTGTCAAGAGAAGTACATTCACACTACTTTTGTTTGAGCTGCAGGAAGTCATCTTGTCTTTCCGATTGCACATGCACCACAACAAGTTAATTTTGTCTCGGCTACATGAAGTGGTCTTGTCTTTCCGATTGCACATGCACCACAAGTTATTTTTGTCTCGGCTACATGAAGTGGTCTTGTCTTTCCGATTGCACATGCTACCAAAAGTTGAATTACAAGGAGTCATGTTGCTGGATGCGCTCTCGCTTGTTTAAATTCAGAGAAAGTATCACTTGGTGTAATAGAAATGACTTATTCAAAGTACTGACAAAACCCCAACTAGGCATATATCGAGAATACATAATATTCATTTACGGTCCGTTTCCAAAACATCCATCATGCATTTTATGTCAGCGAAATGATTGGATGCATTCACCCTTATAGAAATTTCCTTCCGTCTCCATCGTGAAAAATTGAGCGCCATCTGACCGAGTGAAACTCAGTCACGCGCGAAAGAAAATTTCTGGGCCGTGTGTTGTTTCGAGAAACCTTCATAAACGCTCTTACTAAGTTAAAAAGTACTTTAAGGGTTTCGTGCATTTCATTTCATTGCGTGCCTATAGTATGTTTTGTTTGCAGCCTTTGCTGCTCTGTATTAATTTTATTTTATTGCATTTTTCTTAGTTGCCTATTTACAAAGATTTTTGTTCTGCTATCACAGAAGTCCGGGTTGTGATGGTAAAAGAGTCCTGTATTGTGATAATGTGATGTGTGTGTGCGTGTGTGTATGTGTGTGTGGGTGGGTGGGGGTGGGGGTGGGTGGGTGGGTGTGGGGGTGGGTGTGGGTGGGTGGGTGTGGGCGTGCTTATTTAGTATTTTGTTCTTGGCTTCTATTTTAAATTTAAGGAAATGGCAACATTGGAAAACATGCGTACAGAATAAAACTAAGCACGATTTGTTGTTAGTCGCTGGGTCATTGATGTTGTCAGCTGTGGTTGTGTGGTGGTGTGCCAATATGTTGTGTGATAGCGACTTTTTAAATTGATGTTGTCAGCTTTGGTTTTGTGGTTGTGTGTCAATATGTTGTGTGATAGCGACTTTTTAAATTGATGTTGTCATCTGTGGTTGTGTGTCAATATGTTGTGTGATAGCGACTTTTTAAATTGATGTTGTCAGCTTTGGTTTTGTGGTGGTGTGTCAATATGTTGTGTGATAGCGACTTTTTAAATTCAACTTTTAAAATAAATGTTCAATTTTAACTCATACTTTTATGATGCTGTGGTATTAGTAATTTTTGTAATTCACAATAATATGGGTAAAGTTTATTTATAAAGCGAATGTCTACGATAGACAAGGACAGAGAAAAACAGGTTGAGAAAATGAAAACGTGGGAATGTCGGTCATTAATCGGTGAGTAGACGTGGTCATTGCTATTGTTGTTCGGACCGAGAGCCTGACGGGAAGGTTGGTAAAGTCAGCATCTACTTGTAAAATGCAGTCGAGTGAAGATAAAACTAAACGGAGTAATCGCATGTCTCATTTTTGCTCAATACCCCCATTATGTGATGATCTAATTTTGATATTATTAGTAGGAAATTATTTCGTATTAAAAGCATGTCTAAGTCTACTCATTTAACAGTGATCCAACTATCATTAAATATTTATTTATAAAATAGTTTCGGTGTATTTACGATCCACAATTACTTGTGCTTCAGAGTTTTTATTTTGTTCTTTCTTTCTGCCGACTTCTGGCGACGTGTCGACTGTGTCCATACCAAACAGTATTGTGAGTACTGTGCCCCTGTTGCGACATTCTTGCCAATGATACGTCTTTAATGTGGACTGGCATTACGCAAACTCAAACTTTGACTACAACAAACACCAGTGAAAGTGTATAGTGGGTTGAGGGTGAATATTTCATGATATATTGTGAATGTATGTTGCTTTCAAATATTGTTAATCTTAACTTGTTGATAATTGTTTCCCGTCTCATGTAGTGTAATTTATTATTTGTTGTTTGTTCGTCGTGAATTTTGATGATAAAGGAATCATGTAAACTTGTTTTCTATATATATATATATTTCAGTATATTACTGAATGGGGGCCGGAGGCATCAACATATTATCAACTTAACAGTTGCTGATATTTTATATCATATATATATATATATATACACTACCCGAAATCTTGCATCGGCATTATGTAGATGTATTATACACCTAACTGGTACACAATTGACATAATCATTATCATTAAGTCATCCTAAGCTACCTCGCTACGCAATCATCCTTGGCATGAATTAAATAGAAATATTAGCCTGTCTTCTCCAAAATCTGCAGAGGGAAAAGGAGAGGGTTGGGACTGAGAGCTTCTTGGAGTTCTGAGATGAGCTTTTGTGTACTAACGACTTACCAAAAGTGTTCCTCTGCATCCCAGTGGGGTGTTTTCTTACATTACACATAAAAATCACATGCCAAATACTGTCAGTTTCTCGCTCAGAAGAGGGTGTGTTAACGAACGTACGTATCCTGTTGAGATTACGATGTCGATTAAGGGCTGGGTGGCTAAGTAGATGAGTGGAACGAGAGACAGATAGATAATGAGTGAATGGATGGTGGTGCGTAGATGAATTCATGAAATGAATAGAAGATATTAACAGATTTATGATAGATAGATAGATAGATAGATAGATAGATAGATAGATAGATAGATAGATAGATAGATAGATAGATAGATAGATAGATAGATAGATAGGTAGATTGATTGATTGATTGATTGACTGATTGACAGTTATTTTTATGCTCAATTCCTGCTTTGTATACTGTCGAAATCTCATTCCCACTCTTAAATTCAATGCCGTAATTGTAAACCTTTATACACGTCAAAGTGTGAATTCATGTTATGCTACGTCATTCCGACAAGTACGCAACCTAAGTATAACATAAAGATTTTCACTGGTCACACCGAACCCGTAGTCCCGAGGGCACATTGAAGCGTTGTGAATGTAAAAAGTACACACAGGATTCATGCATTTCTATTTTCTTTGTTTTGTTTTCTCTCTTCATTTTTTTTTTCATCTGGGACTGAGACTTTATATACGTCACCTTGCCTATGCCGATCAGGATTTGCAAAGGCAACTGAAGCGTCCTTGTCAATGTCAGGCACTAAAGAACTGGCTTGCACTGCACATGGAATAAACACCTATCGCCACTGTGTTTATTTATAGATATGCACCGGATATCTCTGTCTCTATCGTTTGCGACTGTAAGAGAAGGGGGCGGGAGCGGGTTAGAAGTGAACAATTGTTACGTCAGTACTGTGAGTCATATAAAATGAGATTAGACAGGTAATTCTGCTTTCAACCTACAAATCGTGCTTTAATGTGATATGGCTTTGTGTCATTTAATTGTTTGTTTTCGTTTTTCTCTGTTCGTTTTTTTTTATTTGGTTTTTTTTTTATTTTGAAGGAAATATTTTTGTTGTTTAAATAAGTATTCTTTCCAAAACATTTTTTCAGTAATATTCTGTTTACTTTTTGAAATAATTATTTTAGAGGCTCTTTCTCGATGACGGTGTAGATAATATTGCGTTAGGTCAGAGGTGAACACAGGAGTACAGTGGAAAATTGTAGAAGAGAAATAGCTTGTCCATACCGAAGAAAACAAAATTAATATAATCATTATAAATTACTACACAAATATTTCAAATTATAAAATTCGATGCAAAAAAAAAATAGCATTGTGTGTGCAGGTTTCTTTTGTTCCAACAGAACAATTCAGCAGTCATTCATTAGGATAATTGTGTACTGTGCGTGTTAAATTACAAATGGCCTTTGTGCATGAACAGAAAGTGTTGACAGTATTCGAATACCGTTCGGGCTTGATGGGAAATTGTTTGATGATAAATTATAGAAAAACCAAAACAAAATGCAAGTTGCAGAGTGATTACTTAAATAGGAAATGTCTGGAGTGATATGAAAAGGGTTTGAAGGATCTAAATTCAATGTATTTCAATTTAGAGAGGGGAATCAGCAAAGATTAAAACCTAAATGATAACGATAATAATAATAATGATGATTATGATGATGATAATGATGAAACGGAAATATGAGCACTCATAACAGTTGATCAAATTCAGTTACTAGCACAAAATCACACAAATCAAAATCTGGAAAATCTCATACGATCCCAAAATGCAGACTCTGCAAAAACATAGATGAAACAACAGAACGCATGCCATATGTGGCAGAGTAAAATTACCTATCCCTATCTCTATACATAATAATTCTATGTCTGTTGCCAATGCTAACGTGAATCGACCTTGAGGTCAGTCTAAGCTGATATTTTTGGGAGTAAACAACTCAGGTGGAGAATGTGCTAGAAATTGCTGATGTGATCTAAACCTGTTTTAGGTGGATGAGTAGGTTTTATGATCCAATAATTAAGATTTATAAGAACGAGACCAGCCATTTGGTTGAGATCAAAGTTTACCTGTTGAAAAGAATTGTATTCTCTAATCGCTTTGAAATTGGAGTGGCAAAAGTCCAGCCATGAAGGCAGCATTGGCTTAATGGTGAGTTAACTGACTGATTGAGAGAGAAAGAACTTAAAATTATTTCGTGCATTTTGCTATATATGTTATATATTCGCGTTTTACGTAGAGATGTATTATGTAAGTCAACTAGTATTCCTACAGATTATTATTATTATTATTATTATTATTATTATTATTATTATTATTATTATTATTGTTGTTGTTGTTGTTATCGTCGTCGTTGTTGTTGCTTCGACGTCTTTTGTAAACCAAGGCCTCGGAATCTTATCAAGATTCTGGGAGCTCCAAGGTTTTGCAGAGGATGTGAACACTTCCAAGAATCGCTGCCTGCAATTCTGTCTTGTCCCGGTAGTTTATTCATATTACCCTCCAGCTCAGATATTATGTTCCCCAACGGTCCTATCACTACTGGTATTCCTTTTGCTTATAAGTTACAATTTCTGGATTTCTAATCTGAGATACGGGTATTTTTCTATTTTTTTCTCCTTCATTTTGTTTTTGTCTCTATCACTTGGATCAGCGATATCGATGTTCGCTACTGTTCTTTTAGACTTACTGAGTAATCTTTCCTCGCAAAGATCTGAATTTTGTTTTATCTCGAAGTCCCACAGTATTTTGACTTCTATCTTGCTGACTGTTTCTGGTTGGTGCACCCTTGCTCTTTTTGGGGATTTTATGATTTTTGCCACTCCGTTGTATCTTTTCCAGTAACTGTTCCAGCCTGAAACTTATACAGGGTGGTGTGACACAACGCCACTCTAGTTAATGGTTATCCATTATTATTATTAATAGTCAACCATAACTAATTACAAGTGGTGAGAATCTTAATTTATGTAATTAATAATTCTTCAGATACACTAGTCGTTTCTCTCACTTGGCGCTGAAAACGATTTCTCTCCTCCACAACATTAAAGTCAAGCATTCACTGTCACAATATTTCCATTGGTGGAAAACGTCTTACCAAAGAAAAGCGATAAATGCATCTTTAATCTATATTTAGCGAGCCCCCCCCCCACAGGCAGTATCTCTCCAAACATATAGTTATCAATATGTGTAGAACACCAATAAATTTCACTAAATTTATTAAATCAACAATCAAATATATATATGAAACACAAGGTCATGATTACTTGACATCAACATTTCCACATTTGAATAATTTCAGTGTAAACAGTCTTACATACTAACACATGATTCAACAGATTAGTGTCAATATAAATCACAGGATAATTCTTTTCAGAGAGCAGAAATGGAGTTATGGGGAGATAAGCGACAATAGTTTGTACGAAAATGTTGTCTAGGCAATTCACTCCGTAGAACACTGATGAGCTGCTATTCTCTCAATTGTACTTTAATACACAAACCTTTCCTAATGAATAATCTAAAGATCTATAATATAATAAACTAAAATAATTATGTGTTGGTGGTCTGTAGGAAAAACATTCACACACACATGACTTACAAAATAAACAATTGCAAGAACATTATTCTTCATATAAAAATATGTCAATTAAAAGTATAAACTATTTCCTATCTGAATATATAACTGTCCATGGTAATTAACAAATGCATAGCATAGTAAAGAACGACGTACACACTAACACAGCATTACACATTAACCAAGCACTGACAACGGTACCGCGCCGTGTGATAAACGGCGACCGATGACCTAGTTTGTCGCTACTGAAAAATAAAGGCCTCTACTAGTACATACACCCATTTACAATAATAATAATAATAATAATAATAAAGCCCTAGAATTACAAAAGATAGAACAGCAACAAACAACCCGGTGCACTGAAATAGACGACAATGAAACTTCCACAACCTCACAACAGTGAATTACAGTTGATGACCACGCTGTAGAAAGTCCATGCAACTTCACCGAAGAACAACAATGCTTGTTTGAAGACTTAAAAGGTTTCATGAACAGAAATAAGTCACAGGTAGGCAGACTTGCAACAAGAAGGCTGCAAAACAACAAAGCTCTAAGGACAGCAATTGAGAATGATAAAGTACTAAAACATATCTCCCTTAAAGATATCACAACACCCAACAGTCTAATATACGCCACTGCTAAAGGTAATTGAAATATATACAATTCCAGACAGTACAAAAAAAATGAAACCATCAGTACCACCAAGGGAAAAAAGAATAGAAAGGGAAATAGAGTGTACTAGAGAGAAATAAGCCAAATGACAGCAGCAGGGAGAGGGAGTCATTAAATAATAATAACAAAAGAGAACAAAGAGAAACAAAGTGATAAAATATTCTCACCTCACTCAAAATTACAATAAATAAATAGCCCCCAACCCCTAATTCTGTCCCCATCTATTCCAGAACTCTCCCACCCAACCCTTACTTAATTTTGCGCGAAATCGGCGTAAGCCGCATGCGTCCCAAACTTAAATTTGAATGAATAAGTGAATTCACAAAGCTGTGACCTGTGACGCTGTCAATAATATAGTTAGTGTGTCAACGTTTGTGTTGTGCAATAACCTATTGTTATATTACAAGGGAATGTCTAGATTTAGCACAAATGGATTATTTTTCAGAAGAAGCCTACTTCATACCGGATTTTATTTAGTCGAGTTGATATCGGTGTATTCACATTTCTATTTGCACTATTTTCTATTTGAAAAGTTTTCCAAAGAGGTGGGTCTTTCTTAATAGCAAGTCAAATGTTTCTGGGGTGTTGAAATATAGACATAATAAGGCCATTGTAAAAAAAATATTCAATATGAAGCTATTCGCACAAGGCAAGTATATTCCAAACTGAATGTAGCGTGATCAATGAAAATTAGAGTAGTTTGTTTATCTCTTATTTTAAATACTACAAACTATGTCTGTATATGCCTGAACGGTATAGAATTATGTTTATGCAAACATGCTAGTGAAGACTAGTATGTATTGCCTCAGAACATTTTTTTTTCGTTCGCCAACGTTGCCTAGCGTGCTGTCAGTGATTTTCAGAAAAGTTCTCAGACCCGGGTTGGAATTTCATCATCTTCCATCAATCAAATATATAGTTGTTATGCTGGCATTCTTAAAGTAATTAATTATTCAATGATTACATTTTATACACTCTGACTCACTAGCTCATTCACACATGCAGACACATTCACTCACACACACACACACACACACACACACACACACACACACACACACACATACACACACACACACTTACACACCCACCATATGTGTATTATAAATACATTATAAATAGCACGCCTTGCGTAATTTCAAAATCATATAGGTACACAAAATCCTACCTACCTTTCTATCTATCTATCTATCTATCTATCTATCTATCTATCTGTCTATCGTCCCTCTCTCTCTCTCTCTCAATCTTACATTGTGTCTATCAGTCTATATAATCATGTCTCTCTCTCTCTCTCTCTCTCTCTCTCTCTCTCTCTCTCTCTCTCTCTCTCTCTCTCTCTGTGTATATTGTTCATTGTCTCTATAATGTAGAAAAATAATCTCGCTCAACAAGCAATTTAGTTTAACTCTTTTCTTCAATGTTACTTTACAGAGTGAAATATGCCTGTTGTTTAACACTTCTCTTCAATGTTACTTTACAGAGTGAAATATGCCTGTTGTTTAACTCTTTTTTTCAATGTTACTTTACAGAGTGAAATATGCCTGTTGTTTAACTCTTTTCTTCAATGTTACTTTACAGAGTGAAATATGCCTGTTGTTTAACTCTTTTCTTCAATGTTACTTTACAGAGTGAAATATGCCTGTTGTTTAACTCTTTTCTTCAATGTTACTTTACAGAGTGAAATATGCCTGTTGTTTAACTCTTTTCTTCAATGTTACTTTACAGAGTGAAATATGCCTGTTGTTTAACTCTTTTCTTCAATGTTACTTTACAGAGTGAAATATGCCTGTTGTTTAACTCTTTTCTTCAATGTTACTTTACAGAGTGAAATATGCCTGTTGTTTAACTCTTTTCTTCAATGTTACTTTACAGAGTGAAATATGCCTGTTGTTTCGTATTGAAGCGCATCATCTACAGTCCAATTATTTATTCAACTTTTCTTTCGTCCTTTCTTCAATCCCGAATTTTATTTTTCCTTTCATCCTTTCGTCGAAAATCCAGTAATCAAAACATTTTTTGTAAACTACTTGCACGTGCAGTTATATACGACGTGTGTACTCATTTATTATTGACGTGTGCGTGTGTTTATGTGTCCGTGAAAGCGTGTGTGTGTTACTGTTACGCTACGTGGCGCGCGCTTGTTTGTCTGCATGTATTAATCACAGGGCCTCGATGTGCCTGGCTATTAATGGAACAACATTGTGCAAACGCATATACAGGTACAAATAACTCACTACCAGTACGTACTGTGAAAGTAGGTCACCAGATTTCCTGGTTACGTTATTTCACAGAAAGATCTGTTCAGTCCTGGCAAGTGAAATCAGATCTACAACTGTTCGCTGTTCACGTGACTGAAGGTAATAAGCCCTCCAGCTTTTTAGTCTGCTTTTATTAATATTAATAATCATGCATTACCCATACCACTATGCGCGCAGGAGCTCAGCAGATTTCACACGTGTGCTGAAACCAAATCACATGTGTTTCCAAGGACGTTACTGCGTATTGGGAGATGACGCATTCTCACATGGGTGAATGTATGCATTAAGAAGTGGACTGTTTGCTCTAGGCAACAGGATGTAAACACGATTTGTTATAACATCTACGATCTTTTAGCATTTTGGAGGATGAAAACAATCGATCAAGTCGAGACCGGAGTAGACAGACTATAGGTACAATATGTGGATCTGTTGAGAAAGGTGTAGGCAGAGCCTAACAACGATATGTAAATCTTTTGAGACGGAAGTAGACATACCCTAGTAACAATATGTGGATCTGTTGAGACTGGACTAGACAGACCCTAGCAACAGTATGTGGATCTGTTGACCTTAGCAACAACAAAGTCGGGTTTCGGGAGAGTTCCACCTTTCACAGTTGGACACATTTCATTCGGCACGATACCGTAACCGACCAGATCATTCTTTCGACACGAATTCTTGACATAAAGTGCGGACAAAGAAAAATAACCTATGACATGTGACTTGTTTCACACTCATTGACCCTTACTGCTTCCAGGAGAAACAACGTGATTGGCAATTCCTGTTTTCGCAGAATGGTGTAAGCTGATATCGTACACTGATGTAGATAGGTTTCTTAGAATTGTGTTGGACAGATTTCGTAGAATGAAGCATGATAGACGAATGAAGAGGTTATTTTATACAGTGATGTCACATGGTTTCGTAAGTCGATGTCGACGGCTTTTCTCGTAGATTGACCTCGTAGACTGATCTCTCAGACTGACTGAACGTGTTATAAAGGTACTCCTGACTCACATTGCAGTTATATGTTTGAGAAGTGTGCTTTAACTGAAAATCATTTCCTCTGGTTGCTGTTCACGTGACATATTCATTTTAACGATTTCTAATCCAATTACCCCGACGTAATCCGTAAAATCATTCGTAAAATGTCGGAGTAACACGAAAAATACTTACCTCTCCAAGATGGACGGTGATGACTTTTATCATTCTTTCTTTACAACAATTATTACCTGGATGGATGGATGGATTTTTGGATGGATAGATAGATAGATAGATAGATAGATAGATAGATAGATAGATAGATAGATAGATAGATAGATAGATAGATAGATAGATAGATAGATAGATAGATAGATAGATAGATAGATAGATAGATAGATAGATAGATAGATAGATAGATGCAATGGACACAATGCAGTTTCAGTTTTCTTGTTCATAAAAATGATTAATCATATTTATTACAATGTCAATTAAAATAAGATATTTAATATTATTTGTTCGCAGTGAAGTAGTGCTTTGATTACTATCAATTTCAGTACTTTACAAATTCGTCGTTTCTTACAATGTATCACAATTTTAGCATTACCAACAATTTATTTATTGCTCAGCTCTTATGTCAGTTTAAAACCGACACCATTGCGTGAGAGGTCAAAGTGCAGATGGTGACCAAAACAAACGAACGATAATAGCGGAACAGTTAACGGCTAGCATTACTTTTGAATTCAGTAAAAGTCACGATACTTTATAGATAGGGTCTTATTAGTGCAATCGTCCATTGACAACAGTTAACGGCTAGCATTATTTTTGAATTCAGTAAAAGTCACGAGACTTTATAGATAGGGTCTTATTAGTGCAATCATCCATTGACAACAACATGTGGTACGAGATGCTACAGTAAAACTTATTGTGCGTTGCTAATATCCTTCGGTAAATGTGACTTGTGATTTTAATTGCACGTTAAAATACTTAACCTTTGTTCTTCTCATTCCTTCCAGTGTCTCAGGCAAATTCTGAATAGAGGTTCATTCATTTCAATAGATACTGGCTCAGTTAGGATTAGTTCAGTACTTCCGCACATAACGATTGTTGATACGTACTGACGGTCAAGAATATGATTTCCGCATTCACTCAGTATCTTTCTGTGTGTCTCTGATTTAAAATCCATGACAAAATCCTTTTAATGATGGATCAAAATTTTATACGGTGGTTGAATACATGTATAGCCATGAGCACACTAATGTATATCTTGTAACATACAGAGATAACACTTTCCATTAAATATCATTACATTTACTTCCTTTTCTTAACATTTTCAAACTATCAATTTCTATATGATATGACTCTTTTATTCAAATACGCTTCCACTTTCTTTTGTTTGTGAACATCGTCATACTATAGTTTTCAAAAGATAACATTTCACATAATCTTCCACTTTCTTTTGTTCTTTACATCGTCATGTTATCACTTCCAAACAGGTTGATAATACCAAACGTTTAATGTACAATTTAGTGTATCTATGTTCATATGGTTTTGATTACATTTATGAAATTCCAAACCATGACAGCATCAGTCTTTCATTAAAAGAAAAATAAATTGGCCTCTGTGACGCCAATGCCACCTTTGTTATCGGTTATGATTAATTATTATTATGTAATCATCTATAATTAATTACAAGTGATGAAAATTTCAATTTATGTAATTAATAATCCCCACCCCTTCCCCGAAAGACACTGCTCGTCTTTCTCACTTGGCGGATATACGATATACACGTTTTCTCTTTCCACAACATTAAAAACAAACACTTACCTTCACACAATATTTCCGTAGGTGAAAATTTACTAAGGGAGAAGACAATCCGTCTTTATATCTATATTTAGCGAGCCCCCATCCACCAACATATGTTTATCAGTATGTGTAAGAAAGTCAGTACATTTATGAAGACAACTATCAAATATACAGCATATGAATATAAACAAGAGCATTTACATTTACATAACTTCACAACAATGTTCAATTGTTTACAGAAATAATAATCAAGTATTCCATTGTTTCTTCACTTATTTCTTGTACTCTTGTTCCAATTCCTTCATTCATTCTTTCTTTTTGTGTTCGTTCCCTCTTTATTTATTTTTAATATTTTTCTTTCTTTCTTTCTTTCTTTCTTTCTTTCTTTCTTTCTTTCTTTCTTTCTTTCTTTCTTTCTTTCTTTCTTTTTTGTGCTCTTTCCTTCTTTATTTATTTTCAATAGTTTTCTTTCTTTTTGTGGTCGATCTGTCTTTATTTATTTTCTATATTTTTCTTTTTTTTTCTTTCTTTGTGAATGGTTGTGTGAAAGAGATTAACAATGATTGCATTTTTCAGTTGAATTTTATTTTCTTTATAGTGAACGCTCTATCCAATTATTACAGGATAGCATGATGACTGAATTGTTTGAGGAAATTAGTTCAGGATTTATTTAATTATTATTTAATAATAATTAATATTATAAATAACTTTCAAGGGATTTCAAACATTTAATTACCTTAGCATACGTTCTGGTTGCAATCATTTATTTTAATTAGAGTTATTTTACTTTATAATTTTAACACCGTAGTGAACGTTCTCCCATACCGTTCATTTATTCTGCATTGGATTACTGATTATTCATCATATACGTTATGAATCATAATGAATGTTCTGTGACGTAATTGGTCCTGTATTTGACTAATGGTTACATACTGCACTATTTATACACATACAGAGGCACACTTGTGTATCTACAACATTATTTGATCAATTTCTATGTCATACCAGTTTCCTTCTCTTAAAATACATGTTGACTGAAATATAATTAATGTATTAATGAAAGTTCTAACGTAACATATCGTATGGCAATTTTTTGAATCTTTAGTTATTTTCGTTCTGAATTATACTCCAGAGTGGAAGTTTTGGTTATATCTAATTAATGATTCGGTTGCTCTTGTGTTACTGTTTTCTCGGTTTGGGGAATATTCTTTCTTGTTCACTAATAATGAAAAAATATTTTTCATGTCAGTTCCGAAGGTTATTTTGAACAGAGCTGGTTTGGGGGGACGGCAGGTCTTTAAACTTCCTCCGGTGCGATTGTCGTCACTTCATTCAGGGACATTTCACACAGTGCAGATCAATCCAGATAGAGACGTGTGCAGTCTGACATGAAGGTAAAACCTTTTGGCTCATTTTTGGAACGTCAGGCCCTGTTGGAGCCAACATGATTAAATCTGAGAATTCAAAATTCTGAGAATGAAAACAAGCTCAGTTCGAGAGCATACTGTAAATAGCAGAAATATAGGCTGAATACACACACACACACACACACACACACACACACACACACACACACACACACACACACGCACGCACGCACGCACGCACACACACACACACACACACACACACACACATTGAATGCTCCCATTTGTGTACAGAACGGATAAACAATTGTCTGGGTTAATTGTACTTCTTTATAGATATTTTTATCAGAAATTCCGAAACGCAAAGATAAGCTATTGTAATCGGAAAATATTGGTTGTAAAGGACCAAACATATCGAGCAGAATGAAATATGTATTTTACACTTGTTTTATTAATAATATTAGTAATTCAATCTAACAAGCGCGTGCTTACTGCCCGATGAAAATTAGTTGTCGACACAATGTAATCAAATATTTGTAATTAATATTTTCAAAGCCTGATTTCGACAGTGCGCAAAATGTTTCCCCGCTTCTCTTTAAAATTCCCTTAAAACATCGTTCCATTAAAAATTAATCTTACAGCATCCTTTTAAGAAAGTGCAATGTACGTACGTGACGAGTCAACGAATGCATACATATTTTAAACCAGTGACTATTCGAAAGTACAGGAATATATGTATTAAACATAAAATGACTGTTAAAGTTTCACTAAAGCACCTTCAACTACCGAACATTGCGAAAGTTGCGTAAATTGAATACTGTTTTCTGAAAGAACGCTCTATGTTCCTTTTCTCTTTATTCAACACAGCAACTTTCCGTCTCCTCCATTTTTGTCTGCCCATGCTACATGTATAATACAATACGCAGAAAGTACAAGGCAAGCGATACAGACATTTCTCAGTGAGCACAATTAAAGCTATATTTATGTAAACTATAGGTATTGAACATGTCATGTTTTTACCATGATGCTAAGTAAAATGAAATAGTACATTAAAGTTATATTTATGTAAACTATAGGTATTGAACATGACATGTTTATACCATGATGCTAAGTAAAATGAAATAGTACATTAAAGCTATATTTATGTAAACTATAGGTATTGAACATGACATGTTTATACCATGATGCTAAGTAAAATGAAATAGTACAGGCAGTCATCATCAGAAACTGTATGCTGTCTATACGTAAGCACGCATTGACAGCCATATTCACAGATACAACACCCTAGCATTCTTCACAGCATGGACTGCAATGAAGACTAATCCTTTCTAAGCAAAGGTTTGAAGTGAAATGGTTTGAACTACAGAGGTATATACATAGTGATTCGAAGAATGCCTTTTAAAACCTTGTTCTATCCCTGATCGTCAGGATTCCACTCTCGTTTCCATGTGATTGACTAATTTGACGTCGGAAGTGTCCACTCAGGAGTAATAGTTTGAGTGGCAGAAAATGTTGCCGCAAAAAACTAAATTTATTGAAATTTATTTTCTGCATTTAGCTCTTCCCGTATATTCTTTATGATGGTGTGCCAGAACTGATGTGTTTGTTTTACTAACTGTTTCAGAGAAGGATGTTGATATATTGGTAAACGAAAGTTGAAGGCAGCATGGATGGATCAGTTCACGAATGGTTTGCCTACAATAAATCATCCCTGCCTTGGAAAATGCCAACCAGAACAAAATAATGTCGTGCATAAGTAACAGAATAATGCAATCAATACATCTGCTCAGCAGGTCTAAAGAGCACAGGTAACACAGCTAATGTACATGTTCTTGTAGTTTTTATGGAAATGCATTTTGTCCAATTACATATGCTTTCATAGTTGAATCTTTACTCTTATTGGTCCTACTAAATGTTAAGGTTCGGGTCGTGAAAAGTATGTTATGATATCATTAATATCAAATCTTGGAATGGCTCAACTGCCATCTTTAATTTTATGAATGAAAGCTTTTCTAAAGGCCAGCATGCTTTGGTGTTGGTAGAATATTGTAAGAGTAGCAAATGCTATGCTAGTAGAATACTGAAAGAGTAACTAGTGCTATAGAATGTTGGAAGAGTAATTAGTGCTATAGAATACTGGAAGAGTAACTAGTGCTATAGAATGTTGGAAGAGTAACTAGTGCTATAGAATGTTGGAAGAGTAATTAGTGCTATAGAATGTTGGAAGAGTAATTAGTGCTATAGAATACTGGAAGAGTAACTAGTGCTATAGAATACTGGAAGAGTAACTAGTGCTATAGAATGTTGGAAGAGTAATTAGTGCTATAGAATGTTGGAAGAGTAATTAGTGCTATGCTATTAGAATGTTGGCAGTGTGGATGATGTTATTCTGATTTCTCCTAATGCTGGAAGTCGATGTACGGGTCTATTGACCTGCTTTATGCATGCCGTACTGTTTTAATCAGCATTTTTATGCGTTTGTGAAAAATGTCTTCCATTAGGAAAATTGGCATTTCGGACACTGAAACTAGCATGATAAATAAATTAGTCCTGAGCCAAGCCTCTTGACACAGGTTTTCGGAAATAAGTTTGAAATTCTGTTCCACTCCTGACTGGTATGTATTTTGTTTTCTTGGTTTCGCCTTTCAAACAATAAACAGTCATTCAGAATTAAAATTAGATCGAGAATATGTAAAACATATTAATCAATTCAGTGGCTTTGACTTTTGAATTAGATTCGGACTTAGATTGGTCAGAACAGCATGTTGTCAAGGACGGGGATATTAAATGATGAGTAGTCACGTCAAAGTGATGTCCCATGCAGAGATGTAGCCCAATGCTACCGTACCAATTTCAAAACATATATCTGTCCCGTGTGACGTGTTTCTGGGCCTGCCTTGCTTTCTTGTCTAGCTATAAGTAATACAATGTAATCAACGCACAACACGTGAATTATATACACGCTGTCTACCTTTATTAACCATGACAGGCACAAGTGTACATAGTAATACATGAACCACAGAATTTCTCGCACTTTTAAATTTAAATATACCCTTTTACAGATTCATTCATACAGCACAAATATGCACTAAGCATGCTGGTAAAGTAGGCTGAAATGATTGCCAATGAAGTAAACGTATTACTCTAAACATGATACAGTAAGACTTATTAACAATAGAATCAAAGCATACATACAATACTAAAATGCTCGCATTGCTGTGCAATAAAGTAAAACAGTTTACTGTCATTGCTCTTAAATAAGTGATCGGATTCTGTAACACCAGAATGGTATGGTATTGCTCATTCTTTACGTCGACGTTAAAAGTGCTTCACTTAGGAAAAAACCTTAATAAATCGCTCATCAGGTTCGGCACGACTATATTTTTGAAACAATTAATTGGTTTTCAACGTACTATTCCGGATGGTGCAGAACGATAACATATGGTGTTGACAGCACATAATTGACGCCTCCAGCGTTGCAAAATGGCGGATGGCAAGTCATGAATCGTATATGTCGAAGTTTAGCCGGGAAACCGGTTGACCTCACTAAGTTAAACAGACAGCAGTCTGGAACAGAAGCAATAACATGCTGAGGCCAGTCAATAGAAATAAAGGGTGCCTTCATCAGCTTGGGGAGAGGGGAATCATAAATTTCTTGGCGAATATTCTCTATCCCCATTCATAATTTGTCTGTATACCTAATTTATATCATTTCATAATGCAATCGTTTTTTCCCCGAACGGCCGGGACAATTTTTACAAAACAGAGTACAACTACATAAAAGGAATTATTACAAAGTATAGTATAACTTTATACAAAATAAAGGCGATTAATACACAACATAGTACAACTACATACTAACTAAAGGCAATTATTACATAAAATAGTACAATTACATACTAACTAAAGGCAATTATTTCAAAACATAGTACAATTGCATACTAAATAAATGAAACCAACTCAATAATATTCTAATTAGTTTAACCACTAAATGAATTCCTCCACTGTAATGAAAACTAAAATTTTCTGAATCAGAATTTAGCCATTACGACAGAGTTTCTTCTCCACAATCAGAATCAATAGTTTCTTATTTATTTTGTTGTTAAGATATGATTCTCTGCTTTTAATCATAGTCAGGCGTTTCAAAGTTACTGCCAGCCGTCAAGAGGTTTCCCGCACACGAATGCATAACAACGAACAAAATTGATGGGTAAATTTTAGCCGTTAAAATATGCGAACTTGTATAAGGATTACTATAAATATCAAATAATGCATGTCATTCTTTGACAGTCAGTGTGCTGAGCTGGACGATCGTGACTAGGGAAAAAGTGTGTCGACAAGAAAAATCCCACAACACCGGAATGGTCGTGTACACTCGACGTCTTTCTCCAAGAATTCAGAAAAGCCTTAACATTTTGTCATTATATTTGTTTTTTAATTATTATTAATTCGAGTTGTTCTGATTTGCTTTCTTTATGTGTCACAAATTCATTCTACGGCAAGCCGTTTTACCTGGCATACGTGACTTTAAGATGTTATTAATTCATTCTATGAAAGTCTTTTTATCTTGCATACAAAAAAAAAAGACTGTATGATGTCATACATTTGAATTTGTGATACACAGTGAATATGTTATATCAATGAATGAATTCAACCAAATTAAGAGAAAAGACTTGAATGTGTTATATACAGTCATGGATAAATAGTAAAACGTCAGGTTAAAACTGCAGACACACTAACATGTTTTATTAATGGTTTCCACGGGTACTAATCAACGTTTTATTTAATCGATGAACATACTTACAGGACAGTCAACAATAACTTATACATCGGCCTATAAGTAGCAAAGATTCGTGGGGGGAAAAAAAAATTATTTTACAGAAAATTAGAAGCACTAACACTCACGGAATAATTTACACTAAATTCGCGGTGTCCCATTTCGCGAGGTTCATCAATGCAATATAGGTCACTAATACGGGTCACTAATATGGACTGCTAATGTGAATGCAATGTTATATAAACGCTTACTAAACCATCCCATTTCAAGAGGGTATCAACCTTTCATCTTATTCAATAAGTATTATAACTCGAATATTATACCTTTGTATCCACAATATGATGAAAACCTAATTGGTATCCATTACATTCATGCTTAAGACGGAAGTAGGTGTCGCTCTGTCTCAGAATGGTTCACTGGGTGTATCGGCGGGTAGACAAACAATTTTCAAACTCGATAGCGATAGCTTGGCATTTGGTAATTAAAAAAACAAACAAAGTAAATAGGCAATAATTATATATATATATATGCACACGTTACATGACAGTTCATTTAACGGTTTACAGACATGCACAATTTAAAGTAAAGAAATGTTTACAGATATGTACGATTTAAAATGTTTACAGATACGTGCGATTTAAAATATAGAAATTTTTACAGAATTTACGAGTTAAAGGATAGAAATGTTTTATCTTCCCTTATCAAAAAAACTAGAAAAAATGTTTTTGAATTGTTCATTACATGTAAACTTTTGCAGCTCAAACGCAGAAACATTTAACATAACAGGAAACACATTGTGCAAAAGCTGGATAGCAATGCAAAGATGGTCCATTTAGTAACAGATATAAATGTCACAAGGCTTATGAGGAAAATGCACACTTTAGCTCTGCTCTGGGAAGTTAATAAATATTGCTTCAGAATTAATACGAATGAATTCGCTTCAGGATGATTCAAGGTTTATAACCGGAAAACGTAGTCTTCGTTCCATAATTAAAAATTATTTTGTGGACCCCCTTTTCCGTAGGGCAGCGTTAAGAGTAAGTGTTAATGGCATGCAGTTATTCTAGATTTTAATTTCCCCTCCTTTTCGCTTAAAATAAATCTAGTAGCGCCACTTTTCCTTCTTTTAATCTGTTTCTTATAGTAAAAGAAACTGTTTTTGAGAAAGAAGAAGCTTACTACTATTATCCATGCTACAAACGAGTATCAATTACACTTTTTGAACAACACATACACATCGATATAATTACTTAACCTCAGTATTGTTTCACACACACACACAAAAAAAAACAAATCACCGACTTTCTCTACGTCCAAATGCTCTTTCAACCAAATGTCCGAATAAGACGCATAAAGTCCAGCAAGTGAAATAGAAAGAAGGGTTTTATGTAACGCTTCAGACTTTGTGACCGTTTTGATATAGGAGAGTTATTTCTGTTTAGTTAATATTCAGAAAGAGTTATATGTGACAGTGCAGATCTATGTGAACAAGTACAGAAACGTATGAGCCAATGCAGAACTGTGGGCAAGTGCAGAACTATGAGAGCCACTGCAGAAATGTGGGCAAGTGCAGAACTATGAGAGCCAGTGCAGTACTGTGGGAACCAATGTAGAACTGTGAATAGACAGTGTGAATCACTAAATATCCTTGGATATTTACATTAAGTTTAAAACTATGGCACTCGAAGATAAATGGTCATGTCTAGTAAATTATGACAGCTGCAATATTGTAGACTGTAATTATAAAATAACTTTAAGAAAGGATAATGTTGTCATATGCTGGTGTGGTATCTTAGCAACGATTACACCACATGTATTTCTGGTGATTACACCACATGTAATTCTGGTAAATGTGAGTGTTTAGTAAATAGGTAATTGTCTTTGTTTCAACCTTTGTGACCATAATCGTGTAATGTTTGAATGAAAATCTATTGATGATTACTTGTCCGAGTAACGAAAATTGAACAAGCTACATACCATTTAGTATTTACATTTGTACATACCTAAATGATAGAACTCTATCTTTTGTATGTGTATTAAAAGATATAAATTGTATAAATATGCTAGTAGGTAGTAAATGAAGATAGATAGATAGATAGATAGATAGATAGATAGATAGATAGATAGATAGATAGATAGATAGATAGATAGATAGATAGATAGATAGATAGATAGATAGATAGATAGATAGATAGATAGATAGATAGATAGATAGATAGATAGATAGATAGATAGATAGATAGATAGATAGATAGATAGAAATAATTATTAAATTATTTTAGTTACCATTTCTATTCTACCAGTGTGCTATTATCCCAAATGTGTTTGTAAGTTGAAAGTATTAGTGCTTATCAAGTATTGATATTTTAATTGAGCCAAAATAATTCTTTGCTTGTAATCATATGGTAATACAGGTAATCATATGGATAATTTCACTTCTTTTTCGCGTGTAAAGGGGTCAGGGTAGTGCAGGAGATAAATAAAATGTCCTGACACTTTACTGATCGAGGACATTTGCATTTGTACCTAGCTGCTACTTAACCTGTGCGTGCGAAGAAATAAAGAGGAAATGAGTTAGACAAGTGACAGTTACTGATGGTGGGTTCTATTTATGCGTGGGATTTCCCCCACGTGGAAAGGCAGTTGGGAGTGTGCTGCTAGCTATGTCATTCTGGAAATAGGAAATAGCAAATTGGCACAAGGAATGGTGCACGCCTGAAAGATCTTAGTTACGTCTTGGTTCAGATCTTGACCCAAACTACCCCAGTTGGCCAATACTTACTAAAACTGACGTCATCGTCATCCACCCCAATTTGGTTTGAAATGAAACCAAAGCGTAAACTGTGAGATTAGAAAACTGAAGAAAAATCTTTGTAAAATACATAATGGTTGGTTTGATCTTATTTAGTTTTACCTTTTGAAAACTCAGTTGAATTGATCACATATGAATGGATAATTTTGACCCGATCGCTTAGGAAGACTTATAATAATCAAAGTGTAATATACATTAATATCAGCAATGAGGAAATTTACACCCGTTTGAATTCTTAAGAAAATATAAACCATTTGTATAAGGTTAGGTAATAAACCATTATTTTATTTTCCATATATAAAGCAGAACTAATTATATACAGTTTAAATTACTTGGTATATTAGTATTATTAGATATGATTTTCCATAGTAGTATTTGACAAAATTATTTTGGCCTTCGCATACATTGGCTTGTTTTTACATTTGATTTTTTAAACAGATGACAAGATACTTAGATATTTTCAGCCAACAGTTTAGATTGCTCAGGTAAACAACTGTAAATATTTGACCGGTCATAAGATTTAAATCGTGTTTTGCTTGAATTTTACAAAGCCAGATTGTGCAGAGGTGCACAATATGTGACATTTAAAATAAAATAATTTAGTATTTTGACTGTAAACTAATAATGGTTTCGTACACGTTTTCAATGTTCGTTTGTAACTTAAAATGCTCACTTGAACTCTCGGGCGCCACCCTGTCACGACGTGTAAGTAACGGAATCGTTCCTTATGAACCTTTCTAGGTACGGTAGTCTTAATTTTTTCCTCGTAAGACCCCTGCCTGTGCCTCAAACTTGCGTCATGACTTTAATCTCTGATACACGTACAATGACGTAAATATGGCTTGGCTTGGGCATGAATACAAACATTTTGCAGACATGGTTCGTGAGATATTCAAGCGACGGATCAAATATTTTAAGCGTGGGCGTGGTTCACTTCCTTCTGATGTAGCGCAGAGACTTTTCCTTTCTTAGCGCTAAGCTAAATTCCTTGTTAGCTTTAGAAAGACTTGTCTCTACTGCTGTGTAAGTATCTGCTCATGTTGCAGCGAGTACAAAAGCGTTATTTATTGTGTCGGCACTTAACGAATTGACAACTGTTACAGCCCACACGATGTCGCAGTTTCGAAGGGATGGACGGTGGTGGTGGTGATGGTGGTAATAGCGTGATATATTCAATAAGTGAGGAAAATAATTGCGACATGTGTTTAATCCACGAACATGTTCAGTGTAAGATGACAGCATTGTTAAGTATTCCATTACAAAGAGGATTTGGATTAAATGTAGGTTTTTAAAAAAATCTCTAATGTTGTTTGTTTGTTGCTGCTTTTATTTATTTATTTAAGGGAGGAGTTGATTTTAAAATATGTGTTTTACAAAGTGCAAAGCCGTTGCAGCCGACTCTTAATTAGCTTAGTCATTCAAGCTGCTTGTTTGTGTATCCTTAAAGTTTCACTTGTTGTGTTTACAGTTCGTTTGGTGTACTTTTGGCTTTTTAGTTTTAGCGTGATTCTAGGCAGGTGTGCCTCTAGCTTCATTTTTTGTATGGCTGCTTCATCTGGGAATGTTCTAATTTTTTTTTACTTCTGGCTTTGTTTAGTGTGACTGTCGTATCGTCTGTCGTTCATCTGGTGTGAACGTGGACTCGTCTAACTGCCTCTTCAGGCGTGACTATGATTTCGTCTATGTGAATAGCTTTCTAGTGTGACTGTGATTGTGTGACGGGCACGTCACTTAGTTTAAAAAGAAGTGATTATTATTATTAGTTAATCTTTCATAACCAATTACTAGTGATGAAAATCTTCATTTATTTTATTATGATCCTCCAACAGACACCACTCGTTTATCAATTTGTGGATATTTGGCGCAGAAAACGTTTTCTCTATTTCACAACATAACATTTACAGTCACATGTTTTGTGAGTGGAAAAATTCTTACTAAAGGAGAAGACAAATCCGTCTTTAATCTATATTTAGCAAGCCCCCAATATACCCACTTTCTTCTCCAGCATAAGATTATAAATCAATATGCGTAAGAAGGTCAATAAATGTAACAATAGATTTATTAAATCAACAATCAAAAATACATATGACAATTACAAAGAAATGGATTACTTGACATCAATATTCCACGAGATCACATTTGGAAAATTTTATGTCTACACAGTCTTTCTATATATAAATATAATTACAATTCAACAGTAGAGTCAATACAAATTGCAGCTTAGTCCTATCAGAGAATAGAAATAGAGTGATTAGAGGTAGGTTATTTAAAGTCTTATTTTTTAACTGAACTGGATTAAAAGCTGCTTCAACACTCTTCACTTACTTTTGCAACAATGTAACAATGTCTGTGTAAACATGTGTCCCCCACCACATGTTTGGAAAACACTGAAGCACTTTTACATTCTCAGACGAAATTCAGTGCTCTACTCACCATGTCATTTCCTTCAAAAGAGTCTTTTGATTACAGTAATTCTGGTAACTTCAATGTAACAGAATTATCCTGATGTATCCAGCATATACTTCAAAGTGTATAGCATACTCCTTATGCTTACACACTACAATAGACATTCCCATGCCCTCCCAGTCATTCAAGTTTCTAACCAGTGATTACGTGAAGGATAACTGGAAACTCAAAACTAAAAAATCGAAACTTGAAAGTGCAAATAAAAGGCCATGTGTTCATTGCAAAATATAATTAAGAAGTAAACATAAGTTTCCCATTTATCACAATATAACTCCATTCTATCTTACAATCCATCCTCAACTTACAATTTCCTGCAACAGTATTTATTAGCCTGATACACACACATGGAAAAATAAACACAGCATATCAAACAATGTTAAGTGTTAGCACACTACATGTGTGCAGCTTAGTTCAAGCATTTGTATAAATAAAAATAACACACATAGTACATCTCTACATAAGCAAATTATAACATAACGTTATAAAAATAAGAAAAAAACATAAAATAAACATAAAAATGCATGCAGTGTTTCTAAGTCCATTCTTTCTCACCCAGTCAGTTTAACTCACCATCAAGCTAATAGATAGATAGATAGATAGATAGATAGATAGATAGATGATAGATAGATAGATAGATAGATAGATAGATAGATAGATAGATAGATAGATAGATAGATAGATAGATAGATAGATAGATAGATAGATAGATAGATAGATAGATCATAATGTAATTTTTAAGATAATGATAAAGTAGAGAGAGAGAGAGATCACCATATTCTTGTGTCAAAACATTTTCGGTAAGTACTCCAAAATATACACATTAGAGCTTTGTTGGTCTTGGCAATATGCTGACTTATATATTCTTCAAATTGGAAATTGTTTATCTAGAACCTTTCACTCTCTCATCACATGTGCAATTTCAACTTCTCAAAGAAAGATCTTTCAGGCACCATCATTATCTCTCCTGGAATCTATTTTCTCTTGAGATGAGTCACACATACTATGATCACCTTAAGAGAACTCTCAATATTTTTTCTTTCATTGTCACTCTCGTGTGTACATTTGTAAATCTATTTTCTTCTGTTAATTTATTACTATAACCATTTTTATTTGAATTTTGTTTTTAGATAGAACACATTTCACCACTGTGCACGTAAGGTATAAAATTTTTTTTGCAATATAAAGGAGTGATCTTGCAAAAAGTTCCATTGACGCCCATCTTAGCCAGGCCTTCTTCTTTGCTCTCTCCTTGCTCTCCCCTAGCTTTCTCCTTGCTCTCCCCTTGCTCTCTCCTTGCTCTCTCCTTTGCTCTCCCCTTGCTCTCTCCTTGCTCTCTCCTACCATAGAAACATTGTATAGTTAACTCATTGCTATTTGATTTTGACATGCATATATTATTTGCTTATTTTTATTCATCTGATAAGGTTATAGAATAGTCCATATAATGACCTAAGTGTAGGAGTTTTCTGGAACTAGTAAATGTGCCTCTCACACCTACGCGCGCGCGCGCACACACACACACACACACACACACACACACACACACACACACACACACACACACACACAGGCATATTACCCACAGCCATTTCATTATTTCAATGCAGTTGCCAGCTGTTTTGCGTGAGTCGTATTTTCCAGCTGTTCGGTTAAAATAAAATACTTATCTCCTTTTTATCTTTTGCAGTGAATGCTGTTTAATTATCTCCATTTAACTCAGGTAAGGGCAAATATTTTATATTCTTTCATTGATTTAACTTACAGCTAGCTATTTCACAAAGGTGTTAGAAAAAGCAATCTATTTTTTTTAATCCTCTAAATTGTTTTATTTTATTTTTATTTTTTGTTTTCATACATTTTACTTTTTCATAATATAAAATTTTGTTATTAAAACAATATTTCCTATAGAATGACCACGGGTATTTTATATTTAAATAACTAATTGATTGTGTGAATTTCATTTTCAGTAAATCCTACATTGTGCTTGTTTCTACACTTAGGGGACAAATTCTACTTTTACTTGTGTATGCAATACAACTGCAAGATTATTTCTCTATAAAAATATAATAGTGTGGTCAATTGTTTGTCTGTTTTACTGATTAGTAATACTTAGGCTGTCTAATTACAAGTTCTGTGTTTTCTTGTTTTTGACGTTATGATGTCAAGTAAGTTAGCTTGTGTTAGAAATGTTTATTATCAGTCACAGTTTTACATGTGAACAAGAGAACATGTGAGTGTGCTTTGTTAAGCAACGTCATTATAGCTCGCTGCAGAGTAAAGCGTATGAAATAAATAGAGTACATATAGAATAAAAATAGTTGCTTAAAGTAAGAGTGTGCAAATTTTACAGCAGTTTTTGGCTAAAATTTCTTCCCTTCACTTGTAAGTTTTGACAAAAAGTTCTGTTTGGTCCAGTTTTTGCTTAAAGATCTATATGCTGCTATTCCTGACCTGTGACGTTATTAATGACTGCTATTCTCTTCACCTCAGACCGAACTGTTAGTTGCCCATCCTCAGTCAGCAATCTTGCCTTATGTGATACACCTTCCGTTAAGTCTACAGCTGTTCTAGAATGATTATCTCTAGTAGATATTCAAGTCAGTAATATTCGCACAAGCTATGTTCATACAGGAATGTGAACTACTATTTAAGCACAACCATTTGTTCCAGTATTATATGTATAGACTGTGTGTGTTGGTTGCGTCAATTTTTATACATTGTTTTGTCTTTTGTTCATATATCTGTTAACACAAGTGTCTAACCTTTAGTTGCGTACTAAAATTCACAATTTCTTTCATCAGACTTTCTGTTCATTCTATCAACTCTCTACAACTTCTGCGAGTGATCGATCTATCTCGTGCGCGACCAACCACATCGATTTGTGGCTGCACGTGTACTTCACTGTTTGGTTTGAGACAAACGAATATGGCACATGATAAAGTCACCTTCACTCATCTGTATCACAGTTGTGTGTTATCAGCTTACCTGTGGTTCGTCTCTTCTGTATTATATTGTAGTCTGCGTGGTTTTTTTAATTGAGCACAGATTGTATGAAGATTGTTGTATTATTGTATGTATATATTCCAAAGTGTCTTGAATTAGGTAAAAATAAGAACTGTATTAGGCATTTGATGATGATGATGATGATGATGATGATGATGATGATGATGATGATGATTTCCTGTATGTTTCCATTTAATATAATTATTATGAAGTAATCTCATCATAATTTTAAAAATAGAGTTTAAAGATATACTTTTAATACATTGATTAGTGTCATAATCCTTTCAACAATCGAATAGGTCAAAACTATACAATATAATTTGTACTGATATTCTCAGCATCAGAGGAGTCATAGGAGTCATCTCCTTTGAGGGCCCCAAGATGTTGCATTTATGGATATTTCAGTGGACGCTGGACTGGTTTCAACTTATCAGTACATATGTGATCGACTGGGTGAAACCTCTCTGGGCACCATTCACTCTTTGTGATTATTTTTTAATTACATTTGATCGAAAATCTTAATTTTTAGTTATTAATAATTCTTCAGCAAGACTAAAATGTCTCTCACTTGGCGGATTATAAAGGTATCATAAAACTCTTTACACAATGAGATAGATGTTTAACTGTGGTATAATGTTCTGCAGGTGAAATGAGTATTAAAAATACGTCTTTTATTGATATTTAACGAGTCCTCACGCACCCACCATTACTCAAACATAAGTAATACATTGCATGAAGGTTAATAAATTAAACAATAAATTTATTAATTCAACAAATCAAATAATGATCAAACAAAATCATCTAAAAGGCGTTGACATTTACATCACTTCACAACAATGTTTGATTCACACTAGACAATTGTTCAGTTTATCCTAGAATAGATATTAACAGTCGAAATTAACATAAACATATAATCAGGTTCATAGATATAATTCATCATAGAGATGAGAGTGGAGTTTCAGAGACATAATTATAGTCAATGTACATAACCTTTTCAAAAATGGCAGCTATCACTAGCATGCGTTGACAATCACGGGGTTTGCAACAAGTTACTGTCTTTCTTATTTAGGTGATGGTCCAATGTACAACTTTTAGGCACGTGACACAACTGTTCCAAAATCTTCCATGCACTTACAAAACACACAGCAGAGAACCATCCAGAAATTTGCATGCGCTAACAAAGCACATTACATGGACTGTACTAGAATCTTCATGTGCGCTACCCAAGCATACAATTAAAAATGTTCAAATTAATATTCATGAATTCTCGAGATCAAACTCAAGCCTCAATTTTCCGCCGTATTGGCTCTCGAACAGAATTAACAGGATCCACTAGCAAACGTTTACTGATAAGTTCAATGACAATGTTGGTAACACCAACGTGATCTGTTAGATTACAGTAGACACTGTAGTCTGAAGCAGATCAAAAGCATCATAAAAAGAGAGCACACTCATGTCTGCAAATTAAGGCATCACTAAATTTCAGGCATATTTCATCTCTAAACTCCTTCTGTCTCACACACTTTCTTAACTTACAAATCTGCAATAATATTCATTAGCCCGATGCACACACAGTATAAGGAATACAACATTGATAAAAATTCATTAATTTTGTACATTATTATAATGTACAACATAATCAAATTACTGAGCAAAGATTTAAAATGGTTCAATTACATAAAGCATTCTCCAATTCAAATCATAGTTCAATAGGAAGTATTTTCTAAGTCCATACTTTATTTATCGGTCAGTTAACTTATCAAAAGCTCACGATTGCTTTTATGACCGGACACGAGTTTTGTCAAAATTAAAGTAATTAGAATATAGGATTTTTCTTCAACAAACTAACTTTCAGTCCATCCCCATTAGATGAAGATGGTATGAAGTGTGAGACTATTAGTTAGAAAAACTACTCATCTACTTGGAACTGGTTTGGATTGTGTCAGCATATTCTAGCATATTCTCCACCTGAGTTGTTTACTCCAACTCAAACATGTCATCATAAGAAGCGCCTAAGATCGGTTCACATTAACATTGGCATAATTATATAATTATTAAGTTTAGAAATAGAGAAAGGCAAATTTACTTCGCCACAGGCTGGTTTCAATTTATCATTAGAGATGAAATGGACTAGTTTCAATTTATGATCTCAAACGACATAGACTGATTTCAGTTTATCATTACGGATAACAGGGACTGGTTTTTTAAGTGACGTTCTGTGGTTCATGTACAAGCATGACATAATTCAGGAAAGCTCATATAAAGGCGTTTTTAGATTCAGTTCAAAGAGAAATCACATTTTCCGATTCTTTTAGGGGCTCATATCATCCACTAAGAAAATCGTACGTGTGTGTGTATGTGTGTGTGTGTGTGTGTGTGTTTGTGCGTGTGTGTGTGTGTGTGTGTGTGTGTGTGTGTGTGTGTGTGTGTGTGTGTTATAACGCGTATTCAGATGTCAAAACAAACAAACAATCCCCTCAACAACAACAACAACAAATCAATGAAAGCAGCAAGTATACGACAAACAGATGAATAGAAAAGTCATTGACAGCCAACGGATGTTAATTTCCCAGAAATAATATAATTAATTGTTGTTGTAGTTTGGTTGGTTTTGTGTATCAGGAAAAGGAAAGACACTTCGCTTTAGTATCTCGGTCAGACTTTCGTGTAGAGACCGACCCGGTGCTTTCACGTTCACCCTTGGGAGGATCTGAAAACGCAATGGTATTATATGTCAAAGCGTTTCAGGGACATCCGTGCACCGAATGTTAAACACGTGATAAAATAGTCGTAAATGAACGAGCACACACACTTTATCGGCAGTTGTCGAGCAGTTGGCGACTACCGAACAAAGCATGTTGCGAATAAAAATAAAATTGTGAAACAGTCGAGCACGATTTCATCAAATGTAAGATGATTTTTCCTTGCACTGAAAACAGAGACTACCGACCCGTGACTAAACTGTAATCATCTGCCTAAACTGCACGGTCATTGCTCTGGCATTGTTGTTACTGTGTATCGTGTTGCATATTGAAAACGAAAACAGCAATCATATCTACATTAGTGACTTAGCAAAGTTTTAAAAAATCATATTCAAAATCTTGTCGGGTCTTGTGAATAAATACATTATAATATGATAGAGAAATGGATGAACGGATGGATGGAAGTATGAATGGATGAATGGATCGACCGACAGTCAGACAGACATACAGATAGATAGATAGATAGATAGATAGATAGATAGATAGATAGATAGATAGATAGATAGATAGATAGATAGATAGATAGATAGATAGATAGATAGATAGATAGATAGATAGATAGATAGATAGATAGATAGATAGATAGATAGATAGATAGATAGATAGATAGATAGATAGATAGATAGATAGATAAACCCATTCTCATTTAGAACAAACTCTCAAGAATATCTCAGTAGATGTTGTCTTCAGTGGTGTTCCTGTAGAACATGTTAAACTGATCCAATCTTCAGTTACTTAAATTCGAAACAGCACCTGACAAACAACCAGTTGTACAAAATTGGAAAATACGGATAAATGGTAGTAAAATAAATGAAAAATCTAAAATGCTGTTAGTTTTCTAACCACCCTTCACTTCTTAAGTTCACTTTTCTCCTCATGAAATGTTTCTTGTTCTGAATGTGTTCTAATACTAGCTCATCCTCTATTACGTCACTATTTTGTTGTTGGAGGAGTAGTTATGCATGAATCTTCTAATAGTAATTCTTTTTGCATTAAGTCTTGTCTGTGCTTTTTTTTTTTTTGAGCGGGGGGGGGGGGGAGGCAGGGACAGCTAGCTATACATGATTGTTCTAATATTATCTCAACCTGCGTTACATCGAAAGTTTGTTTTGAGAAGAGATGCTCTAATGTTAAGTCAACCTGCATTATATTATGTGTCCTAGAACAAAGATAGATGTCTTGGACATCACCTAACGATACAAATCTTAAATAACACTAGTTCTTTTTTTTTCGGGGGGGGGGGGGACGTCTTGTGACAATTATACTACAATTTATTTTATTTTCACTAAAGTTGACAAAAAGTTTAGAAGTAGTAACTATGTTCGACTGGCACTCCTCAAATAAAGATGATTTGTCTGCTCGCGAAAAATGACGCACAATGCAGTAAGCAAAGTAAGCATTACAATGTGCAAATAGTGCGAAAATGAAATATATAATTCCCGGAACTGTACTGAGCTCCAAGGAAATGACTCGTTTCTCTCTTATTTTTCTTTCTGACTAAAGTTTGCCTCAATATATATGCAAATGATTGGCAAGCGGCTCTTATGTTCAATGAGCACGTTTGCTCTGTCATAAACTGATTCTTAACAGCGGTGATTATCATAAGAGAAAACAATGAGATTAATATGGATAGTTAGTGATGCATTATGAGATTAATATGGATAGTTAGTGATGCATTATGAGATTAGTATGGATAGTTAGTGATGCATTATGAGATTAGTATGGATAGTTAGTGATGCATTATGAGATTAGTATGGATAGTTAGTGATGCATTATGAGATTAGTATGGATAGTTAGTGATGCATTATGAGATTAGTATGGATAGTTAGTGATGCATTATGAGATTAGTATGGATAGTTAGTGATGCATTATGAGATTAGTATGGATAGTTAGTGATGCATTATGAGATTAGTATGGATAGTTAGTGATGCATTATGAGATTAGTATGGATAGTTAGTGATGCATTATGAGATTAGTATGGATAGTTAGTGATGCATTATGAGATTAGTATGGATAGTTAGTGATGCATTATGAGATTAATATGGATAGCTAGTGATGCATTATGCGATTAGTATGGATAGTTAGTGATGCATTATGAGATTAGTATGGATAGTTAGTGATGCATTATGAGATTAGTATGGATAGTTAGTGATGCATTATGAGATTAGTATGGATAGTTAGTGATGCATTATGAATTAGTATGGATAGTTAGTGATGCATTATGAGATTAGTATGGATAGTTAGTGATGCATTATGAGATTAGTATGGATAGTTAGTGATGCATTATGAGATTAATATGGATAGTTAGTGATGCATTATGAGATTAGTATGGATAGTTAGTGATGCATTATGAGATTAGTATGGATAGTTAGTGATGCATTATGAGATTAGTATGGATAGTTAGTGATGCATTATGAGATTAGTATGGATAGTTAGTGATGCATTATGAGATTAGTATGGATAGTTAGTGATGCATTATGAGATTAGTATGGATAGTTAGTGATGCATTATGAGATTAGTATGGATAGTTAGTGATGCATTATGAGATTAGTATGGATAGTTAGTGATGCATTATGAGATTAGTATGGATAGTTAGTGATGCATTATGAGATTAGTATGGATAGTTAGTGATGCATTATGAGATTAGTATGGATAGTTAGTGATGCATTATGAGATTAGTATGGATAGTTAGTGATGCATTATGAGATTAGTATGGATAGTTAGTGATGCATTATGAGATTAGTATGGATAGTTAGTGATGCATTATGAGATTAGTATAGATAGTTAGTGATGCATATTGCGATTAGTATGGATAGTTAGTGTACAAAGATGCATTATGCTGTAAATAGCAGGTCTATTTACTGCATGCGTGGGGGTATAATAATTTGCGTTAAACATCCGGGCTATGAAGTGTAGCACTCGCTTCCTATTTTGGTTGAATGATTTTAGACTCTAACCTTTTGTTTTGAGCTGAATGAATGGCTGATGGTATTTGGGTTGAATGGTTTTAGACTCTAACCTTTAGTATTGGGGTGAATGACTTCTAAACGGCTATCGTTGTACTTGGGCTGAAAGACACAAAAGTGACAGACTGTCATGTTTTAGCTAAAACACATGAGAATGGCTAATGCTTTGTTTGGGTTGACTGATTTAAGACTGTCAGTTATTGTTTGGATTGACTGATTTAAGACTGTCAATTATTGTTTGGGTTGACTGATTTCAGAGTGTAACCCATGTTTGGGCTCAATGATTCAAGAATGTAACTTCACAGAAAAATGTTTTGAAATTAATTTGTACACATGCTATGGCCTGTTTACACACAGCTATTTAAAATAAATGTCAGCCCTGTTTACATTTTAGAAACATTCTTAAACGTCGGCAAGAAAATAGCTTTGAATTGCGGTGGAACAAAACACAAATGTTTTAAATAAACTCGGTTTCTTCGTTCTCCTTAATGTAAAGTATAAATTTAAAAGAACGATGAACAATGGCTGATTTCGTCCTCTAATTTTTTTGTAAGGTATCTGGGTCAAATGAGCAGTGATCAAATAGACTGTATCTGCTGTGCACGTGTTTGTTAGTGTGTGCTTGTGTGAAACTTTTGTTGTATGTGTAGGCGGATCGTTCCTATTTGTTTTTGATGGGTTTTGGGTGGAAGGTGGCTGGCTTAGTTGAGGCTGAGGTTTTGTGGGCGATAGGGGTGGAATTGCATTCGATGATCGGATTCACGGTTTTCTTGCTAAGAGGTGCATCAAAATTCCGGCGGTAATTTTCCACACAATGACATTATTCATTTGGCGAGGACTCACTGACGTGAAAAAACACGTTTAATTTGTTTTGCGCCCCACGGAAGGATTCAAACCATAGCCTCCTGTCTCAGAGGTCAATGCACTATATCACCCACCCACCCCTACTCACTATCCACCATCTACTCTCTAAGTATGATCAACAAGGGATCCATTCTGTGGCGGAGTGAATTTGCCTATTCCAATTTCTAAACTTAATTCTGATATAAATTGTTAAATGTCAAAGTGACCTGACCTTGGGTACCGCTTGTGCTGATATTTTTAAGTGTCAAAGCTGGAAGTAAAGAAATCAGGTAAAGTATGTGATAGACTTGCTGATGTAATCTAAACGGTTTTAGAGAGATGAATAGTTTTTATTATCCAATGGTTAAGACTGGATCGAATCCAGTGGGCTAAGATCAAACGTTTACCTGCTGTAAAGAATTCTATTCTCTAATCACTTTCAATTTGATGAGGCAAAAAGTTCGGTCATGAAAGTCGGCCGTTAGCTTAAAGGTGAGCTAACTGACTGATTGAGAGAGAATGGACTTAGAAATATTTCGTGAATGTGACTATTAACATGTTATACTTGTGTTTTACGTAGAGATGTATTTTGTGAGTAGATTATTATTTCTACAAATGTTTGAACTAAGGTGTTCGTTTGTACTATGCTAAACACTTGACACTGTTTGTGTAGAAATGTATTATGTGAGTAGACTATTATTTCTACAAATGTTTGAACTAAGGTGCTCGTTTGTACTATGCTAAACACGTGACATTGTTTCTAGTGAAAATGTTCATAAAATTGATATGTTGTATTTATTATGCTGTATACATGTTTCGGGCTAACTGTAAACTGTAATTTGAGACTTGAGAAAGAATGGAGTTCCATGATTACATTTTCAGGGAAGAAGCAGCCTTTTTGTGTTTTCACCAGAATCTCCAATTTTACTGATTTATAAACCACTAGACCGTGGTAGACGCGAGAAGTATCTACCCCCAGTCTGTAAGTGTAAGCCTACATCGTGGAATTTCTGCTACAAAGTAGTTATTGGAAATTGCTACATTGTTCTGCTTGAGGGAAATAATACAGTAAAGGAGCACCAGATTAGCCTTGAAAGAATAGCAGATCATATGTGTTATATAATGTGCAAGAGAAACATGTAGAACTGACAATACAATTGTGACAATGAACTTGTGAGTTATTAGGAAAGTGCCCACGAAAGACTATTGTGGCAATAATCCAGACAAGGTAATGTACAAGCTATTATTGCTATAATCTCATTACTCCATTTCTGTTCTCTGATAAGAAATTACCGTGTGATTTACCGTGCGACACATTTCTGCTGAATTGTGTGTTAGGATATAAGACTATACAGGTATTGAAATTATTTGAACTTAGTTTCATGGAAATATTGCTGTCATGTAATATTTTTCATTGTATTTTTGATTGTTGATTTAATACATTTATTGTTAAATTTATTGATCTTCTTAACATATTGATAACCATATATTGAAGAAGAATGTGGGTGGATGGGGGCTCGAGAAAAATAGATTAAAAGACGGATTTATCTTCTCCTTTGGTAAGAGGTTTCCATCTTTGGAAGAATTGTGTGACGGTAAATGTTTGTCTTTAATGTTGTGATAGAGAAAAGCTTTACAGCGCCCACAAATCCGCCAAGTGAGAGAGACGAATGATGTCTTCTGGAGAATTATTAATAGCATATTTTAAGAGTCTCATCATTGTAATTAATTAGTGATGATTGATTAATAATAATAATAATAAGATAATGAAGAGCCAATAATTACAGTATCGTTAGCATCACACACTCCAAACAGAACCCGTGGACTTTCTACAGCACAAAATTACATGCATTGTGTTGCTCCTTTATTTTGAACCAAAGAGTCCATTTGTACGCAAAGCCGTAAAGTACTGAAGTTTGAACCAAAGAGTCCATTTGTCCGCAGAGCCGTAAAGTACTGAAGTTTGAACCAAAGAGTCCATTTGTCCGCAGGGCCGTAAAGTACTGAAGTTCGAACCAAAGAGTCCATTTGTCCGCAGAGCCGTAAAGTACTGAAGTTCGAACCAAAGAGTCCATTTGTCCGCAGAGCCGCAAAGTACTGAAGTTTTAACGACAGCCAGTGTTACCTGGTTACCTCTGATCCTAGATATACTTTTTTTAGAATTATGGTCAGTAAGTGGTGCTCTCCCCCGCCCCCTTCTGTCTCTCTCTCTTTCGCTGTCTCTGACTCTCTGCCTGTCTCTCTCTCTGCCTCTCTGTCTCTCTCTCTATCTCTCTCTGAGCTATACGTCATGTTCAAGGCAATACAAGTCCATGACCTGGCTAAGTGAAGTTCGAATCAAGATAAACTTCTAATAGTTAAACAATTATTTACTTTTTATACTTTTGTTGATGGCTTTGTCATTTTTTTTAAAAGCTGGCAGGTTTGGTAAGAATATTGCTTTACTGTTTTGTTGTCCACATGTAAAATTTCTTAATTACAGCTAAAAACTGAAAATTAATTCAACCTGACAGAAATGCGATTTTTTAAAATTATTGTTTGGAAGCAAAGACAAAGGAAATGGGGTATTGCGTGTGTTCACCCAAAATCAAATATACACTTAGACGCGTACACAACTTGTAAAAACAATAACAACACAAAAGCTAAATAAAACAAACAAATATTATACTATTACGTCAGTTTTCTGCAGCCCTGCAGTTTAGCGTTTAAGCTTGTCCAAGACGAGACGCTATCTAGGAGCCTATCTTTCCGCGATCGGGCACAGACTACAGTCATACTACTGATTAGGCCGCCTTCCGGGTCGGGAAGGCGGGGAGGGGGGATCAATTTCCCAGCACTTCCTCGTTAGCATACAGACTTAAGAGTCCATACCTAACAGCCGCAAAGCTCCGTCCTCCAATTTCAGTTGAAGTGTTGGCTATATGCCAGGTCTAGTTGGCTATTTGCCAGGTCTAGCTGGCTATTTGCCAGGTCTAAATGGCTATACGCAGGAGACATAACATTGTCTCATTTACGAACTGTGCTGCGTGAACATCCATTATTATTTTTATTCCATTGGGAGGGGGGGTAGGTGTTGGGTTGTGTAGCTGCTTATTTTGGAAATTTTAATTTATAGACAAGCAGTATTTCTGAAATTTAAAAGGTAACGAAGATGAAAGAGTATTGCGTTGTTCGCCCTTTCGCAAAGGCAGCCTTAACGGCTGTCGAGTGATGACGTAATACTGAATGGTGCTCGCGATATGCAACACTTTTCGTCTGTTGACCTCTGAGGGTGACAACTATTGTTTTATGCGTAGGATAACTGTTCGTCTGTGTAATTGCGATTGTTTTTTTTTTGTTATTTTCAAAACTTACCATGACAAAATTATCGCCTTCCTTGTATGTGTTCTTTCATTTAAATCAAAAGAATTGTGGTATGGATTTGTGACATCACTACAGCCAACATGAGTCAGAGTTTGACACTACACGTCTCAGAGTCAAGAAGTCTTTAAACGTACGCAAAATAGTCTTAATTACAAACTGATAAGGAATATCAGTATTGTTGTCAACACGATTACAATGCAAGTGGTGTACACGACATAATACTTGCTGTGCTACGAACACTCTTTGTCTGGTAACATTAAGGAAAAGTCCTGACATTAAGCGTGTACTTTCTGGTCAAACATATCAAATCCTCTAATTACTTGTGAATTATTATCATCTACAAACGCCCTAGGCGGATTCCCCAAAACTACGTTGGTGTGAGTACAAGTCTGAGTTTGGGCACAAAGTATCAGGTTCGTGTGTCCTTGACCTGAACTAAATTATCCTCACGGAATGATAGATAAAACTAAATTTAGAACACGCTAGTGGTAAACAAGAATAACGTTAAAAGAGCGGAAAGGAGAAAATAAAAGGAAAATAATATCGAGGCGAACATTTTAAAAATGCGGATTTCCCTCAGACAAGCGCATTGCAGAAGTTCGTTAGTGCAATCGGAAAAATTAATGCAAACGTGCTCTCATACAAGGCACAATTATATATCATATAAACACACACCGCTGAACATACAAACACACACACACACACACACACACACACATACACAATGCACTCACGATACATGCATACAGAACCACTGACACATGCACAAACAAACAAGTGGAAATACACTCGTAGGCCACTCACTAGAGATACAATACAAACATTGTCTGTCTGTCTGTCTCTCTCTCTCTCTCTCTCTCTCTCTCTCTCTCTCTCTCTCTCTCTCTCTCTTTCTTTGTCTCTCTCAGGAGTAGGCTTATGAAGCCAGGAAAGATATCCCATGTATTTAATATTTACATTATTGCTTTCAACAATAATAGCACACTGACTGTTATCCAGAAATATCATAACTGACCCTTAACCTTAACCCACGCTTTCCTACATCACAGAAATTATAACTTATTAAAGACAATTTTATTTTCATATGGACTTCAATAAAATTTTAAAAGTCGCATCTTAAAACTGTTCTCTATCTGCTTACGTAAACAGTCTATGAACACTCAGCATTTTAAAGATTATCGTAAATTTCAAAATTTACCGTCAAAATATAGTGAAGTTCCAAAAATTACTAGTGATAGTAGTAGGAGTAGTCAGCTTTTTTCACGACTTCCGTTGAATGTCGGTTGTAAACCAAGGACTCGGAATCTTACCAAGATTCTAGGAGATCCAAGATTTGAAAGAAGATATGGGCACTTCCGAGGAGTACTGCTTTTAGTAGTGAGGTAAGTATGGTTTCCAAGTACTTTATTCAGATAGCCTTCCAACTCATGTTATGTTCCCCAAGGCTCCTGTCACTTAAAGGTATCACTTCTGACTTCAAATTCAACACTCTCTGGATTTCTAATCTGATATCTTGGTTATTTTTTATCTTTCTGTGGTTTATATGTTTCTGTCACTTGAAACAATGACATATATGTTTGTTGCTGCTCTATAAAACTTATTAAGAACTACAATGTCTGGTCTCCATGCAGGAATCGGTCTGATTTTATCTCTAAGTCCCACAGTATTTTCACATCTTCTGTTTCGGTGGTTGTTTCTGGTTGCTGCATCCATGCTCTTTCTGGGGATTTATTCCATAGTTCTCATACAGATTTCTATGTATGAGTTTTGCCACTTCGTTGAGGTTATTTTGGTGTGTTCCGCTCCAGCCAGAATCTGACATCCAGATAGTATATGCTCTGTTGTTTCATCCATAGACCTGCAGAGACTGCATTTGGAATCATTTGATATTTTTATGATTTTTGTTTTGTGCGACTTCGTGTTAAGGGCAGCTGTTATGAGTGCTTCTGTTTCTGCTTTCAAACCTGCCTCTTTCAACCATTTGTACGCTGATTGTTTTGTTGATGTGTCATCAGCTTGTCGCACATACTGGCCATAAAGACGTTTGGAGCTCCAAGTATTTGCTCATGCATGCTTTGTTGTTTTCTTCCATGTTTCTTTGACTGTTTGTTGGGGTTGACATAATCCACTCATCTTTACTCTTTCTACCAATGGTTCAAATGTTGTTATTCCAGATGTAGTCCACAAGGACTATAACTTCTCCTTCAATGACATCTTTGATTGTTTTAGGTCTTCTTATTCCCATTTTCCATCGAGTCTATTTACGTCTGTGTTTGGGTGTAGGGTTTTATATTATATTATATATATATTTCTTGTTTTATCTGTCTAGATCATTTATTTCATTTGCGGTTCATTCTATGATACCTCCAGTGTAGCTGATTACAGGTATCGCGTATGCATTAAGGGCCCCATCTGGCTTGGACTTGAGGACTTTCTAACTTGTTTTTCATGCTCTCTCTCTTAACTTTGGACTTTACCTCTGCACGTTTTCTTGATGTTGCAGTATCCTCTTGTATTTATATCCTGTGCCCATTAAACAAAACACGTTGATTTTTTCTTAGTCAAATTTTAGGCCTTCTTTTCTTTTGAACCTGTTTTTCTGGAAGATAACTTTCCCACATATCTGAAAGACGAACCTGATATTAATGTCCTCACTGCAAATGATGACAGTATTGATGAGCAGATTGATGTCATTTTCATTTTTACCATATAGGTTTAGATCGTCCATAAACAGTAAAAGGCTGATAACCTGTCCTGATTCCTTTTTTTGTATCCTCCTAATCCTGTCTACTCAATGACGTGATTGAGAGTATTCGAGGTAATGCAGATCAGCAGTGGTAATAGGGAATCAGCTTGAAAGATTCAACATGTTATTGGTATGTCTGTGATTTCTATATTGTTGCATGTGTGGTGGTTTTCCAGCTTGTCATTGAAACATAGGTGCTATTTTGTACACTTTTATTTATTTATCAAGTGTCCATGAATGTGGAAGTGAGTCATATTATTATTATAAATAAATTATTATTATTGGTCATTATTATTGCTCTTATTATTGTTGTTGTTACTAGTAATAATAGTAGCAGTACTGCTTTCGCTTGAGAAATTTTTGTTGATAGTTTTGTTTTTGATCCATGATGAAAGTTAGTCTATTGCTTCTACTCTTATATTTATATTTATTTCTTGGGGTCTTTATATGTGTTACGTTCACTGCAATGAATAGTCGGCCCTTTTTTCCGACTCGTAAGGATGTTTTTCATGAACACTGACACCAATATAATCGTTTCTGAATGTAGACTACCATCATTTAACTACTAATGTGTTCTCATAGACTGTTTAACCATCCGAAAAAATAAGATCAAAGGAATTGCTATTTTTGAAATATAGACTTATTGCCTTGCTACTCGAGTAGGAGATTGACGTATACTATTTGTGAAATGGGAAGACACGAGGGTCGTTATGTTTATAGGCATCATAAATTTTAATATGTTATAGTCGTTTTTCTTATGTCATAGTGGGAACGGAAAGTCCAGTTACTCTCGTCTTTTTCTCGCCATTTTGTAGCTGAGAGGGATTTATCCATTTTGCTTGTTTCTTTTGTTTCTTGACGTGCTTATTGCAGACGACAATCCATCTGAAGTAGAAGTGTAAAGACCAATTCATGTTCCTTGAAAATAGTATGCTTCTGTTATTCCTAGAAGCTAGGTTAAATAAACTTCGCAAAATATCGATCGGTTATTAAAATGTAAACACATCGAATGTGGAAACTATTATATGTTTGAGAAAAGTTTTCTCTTTCTCTCCCTCCCCCCCCCCCCACTTCATTAGACTTAGGGATTGCGATTAAAGTGACGTAGCACAGATGATGACGCGCTTGAAGCAAATTTTGTCCCTGTTAATCTGAGAGCAACAAATATACGTCTTATATTACATCATCGAATAGTTTATGTTGATGAGAATTGCTATAGACATTTCCTCTTGAAACTCTACATTGTCTTATCTATCTATCTATCTATCTAACTATCTATCTCTATATATATATATACATAACATACATAAACATACATACATAGCACACATACACACATACATACGTACAAAATATCATGCAGGTATTTGTGTTCTTCTCTAATAGCACGCTTCTTTTAAGAGACGCGTGCTGAATGCATGAAGTTCATACCGAAGAGTTATTTATTCAAGACATTATCGATTTCAAAGTGCGTGTTGAATAAGGACAGTCTTTCGGTGAAATGTCAAATATTTTGCTCATTAACAGTCTTCCGATAATATTTTCGCTTCTTTCTCTTTCTTTATGAAACTAACATTCCTCCACCCACCCCACCCTCGAGAGAGAAACATATATACTTATACTGAATACTGAGTTCAAATATTGTTTTTTTTAGAAATATGTTTGAATAACTAAAATGCCATAAGATGCGGAAGGACGAAGAGAGAGACGGGGGTGGGTAGGGGGGAGAAGAGTCAAACATTGAAAAAGAGACGGTAAGAGAGACGGGGGTGGGGGGGAGAAGAGTCAGACATTGAAAAAGAGACGGTAAGAGAGACAGAGACCAAGACACGCAGGGACAGGTAATTGGTGAACTGCCAGGTAATGGCGCGTGAACCGTAGTCCATAGGTCTGAGCCCAATTGTGGTCACTGGGATTTTTCGCGAACGATCCTTCGCCCACCTGCTAACGCACGAATATTGAGCATAATGGTCATGATGAAAAACGCTTATAGCTCGCTGGAAAATTGGCTCAAATAAACACCCACCATTTGAGGTATTTAAAGTGAGGCGACAGGAAAGAATGAGTCAGAGGCAGATTTAGATGGAGAGAGAGAGAGAGAGAGAGAGAGAGAGAGAGAGAGAGAGAGAGAGAGAATAAGCCTCACAGAAAGAGACAAAGTAAAAACACAGTTTACTCCGAGTGAACTTTTCTTTTTAAGAACTTCGATAATTTTTCTCAATATTTTATGCAATTAATGTTATAAATGTGTAACAACATGGATATTGAGTTACAATTGGAGAGAGAGAGAGAGAGAGAGAGAATGAAAATGAAGCAGGATAAATAAGATAGAGAGAGGGACCCTGAGAGAGGGAAATGATAAAGATAGGTTTCGAGAGAGAAATAAAGTTTCTGCATAATTCTAAAAGCTGAATCAATGATGAATAGTCTAGCTCACGAACTGAAGAGAGAGAGAGAGAAGAGAAAAAGACAAATAGATTAGATAGGGGGCACAGTAAGAGGGAGTAATTAAGAGAGATAAACAGTATGGGAGAAATAGCGGAGAAAGAAAGAGAATAAGAAAAAAGATGGAAGGAGGGAAGCGATTGCATTCAGTTAGCTGCTCACATACCAAGTTCGCTTTGGCCTTGACACTAGATTTCCTTCATGGGCGTACTTGAATTATCATGTATTGATTCAATTATATGCTGATGGAATCCTAACACATCTACCTCATTCATTATAAATCGCACTCACACAAAAAAAATTTCTATATGTAGTAACAGTTTCTCATGCAATATTCCCTATATGTAGTAACAGTTTCTCATGCAATATTCCCTATTCCCAGATAGTTCACCTGAGTTCGCTATATATCAGCTACACGCAGACTGATGGTTCATGGTTTGTGATGATAATAGGTGAACTTCAAAGATATGTAATTAGTTCATTAGTAGTTAAGATTGAATTAGTTAATTAGTATATAAGATTGAATTAGTTAATTAATAGTTAATTTTTACTTTGCTTATTTCTATGTATAGTTTTAAAAATGGGTGAAACAATAATCTTAAATACATCTCTCTCTCTCTCTCTCTCTCTCTCTCTCTCTCTCTCTCTCTCTCTCTCTCTCTCTCTCTCTCTCAGACACATAAGCACACACAGACATACAGACACATAGCGATACACACATGTTCACGTGTACATAAACACAAGCATGCGTACATTCACAGACACACGCACATACGCATAGTTTGAGTCCCCGTGATTAGTGACGTCAACTGCATCGCACACTGGACTGGGAGACAAGGTCATTTCTAGAGACTTTTTGAACCGCTGCTTGATGTGGTGTCGTTCAGTCACAAAAAAAAAAAAAAAAATGTAGGCTGGGTTGCTCTGTAAATCGGTCTCTAGGAGCAAAGAGAACAGATTGGCCTACGTTGTGGACAGGATGGGGATTACTTTGTAGCAGTAAGTATAGGTCAAGGTTACCACAAGACTGGTTCTTTTATAGAGGAGGTAGGTAGAAAAGATAGATAGATAGATAGACAGACAGACAGATAGATAGATAGATAGATAGATAGATAGATAGATAGATAGATAGATAGATAGATAGATAGATAGATAGATAGATAGATAGATAGATAGATAGATAGATCGCGCAGAGATTCAAAATGGAGGAATAATTGTCGTTACTGTAACTCTTTGACACCATTCATACCCATCTTTTCGAACAACGCCTGAAACCTGTCAACGATTTTTTTTTTAGTCAGTGCCTTCAGGCAGCATGGGTGTTATCGCAGTGTGCCAACATTTATACAGCAAGCTACGTGAAATCCTCGCAACTTTAAGTATTGTCAGTAACAGCGTTGTAAAGTGTATCAAGACTTCTTTTATTAAACAAGCAACATCTGAAATAATTTCAGTAACAGTGCTGTAAAGTGTATCAAGACTTCTTTTATTAAACAAGCGACATAAAGATTTCAAAATCTGAAGTAATACCAGTTACATCGCAGCAAAGTGTGTCAATTTTCTTTTTTAACAAGCTTCGTGATGATTTTGCAGCGTTTATTATTACCCGTGACATCGCTCTAGAGTCTAGAGTGTATCAAGATTTATTTAACAAACTTCGAGTAGACCACGCAACATTAAGAATATTAGTTACATCGCTGTAAATTATATTAAGATTTATTTAACAAACTTCGAGAAGACCACGCAACATTAAGAATACTAGTTACATCGCTGTAAATTATATTAAGATTTATTTAACAAACTTCGAGAAGACCACGCAACATTAAGAATACTAGTTACATCGCTGTAAATTATATTAAGATTTATTTAACAAACTTCGAGTAGACCACGCAACATTAAGAATACTAGTTACATCGCTGTAAATTATATTAAGATTTATTTAACAAACTTCGAGTAGACCACGCAACATTAAGAATACTAGTTACATCGCTGTAAATTATATTAAGATTTATTTAACAAACTTCGAGTAGACCACGCAACATTAAGAATACCAGTTACATCGCTGTAAATTATATCAAGGTTTATTTAACAAGTTTCGTGAAGACCACGCAACATTAAGAATACCAGTTACATCTCTGTAAAAGGTGTCAAAATGTTTCTAACCTCTTTGAGTATTACTAGATGAATCTCTGTAAAGTGTGTCAAGACTTCTTTTATTAAATAAGCAACGCGAAGACTTTGCAGCCTTCAATATTATCTGTTACATTGCTTAAAGTGCGCCAAGATTTATTGAATAAGTTATGTGAAGACCTTGCAACCTTCAGTATTGCTAATTATATCGCTGTAAAGTTTGTTAAGGTACCTTTTATTAAACAAACATGCTGACACCGCAACCTTAAATATTATCCGCAACATCGCTATCAGTATAATAATTATTATCTGTTACATTGCTGTAAAGTGTGTCACGATTTATTTAATAGGTTTTGTGAAGACCTTGCAACTTTAAGTATTGTCAGTGATATCGATATAAAGTTTGTCGCGTCAAGATTTATTTAATTTGTTTTGTGAAGACCTTGCAACTTTAAGTATTGTCAGTGATATCGATATAAAGTTTGTTAAGGTATCTTTTATTGAACAAACATGCTGACACCTTAAATAGTATACCCGCTACATCACTATCAATATGATTCAATATTTCTATTCAGCTTTCCAAGAGCTATTTTGAACTCATTGCTACACTTTAGTACAGTCACTTACACTGTTATCAACCGTCTAAAAAATAAATCAATGTTTTAACAAGCAATGCAATCAAGACACTTTTAAATTAACGCCAGCCTATTAGCTATCAGACGTTTCAGGACACATCTTTTATGAACGTGTTATATGCAAGCAATGTTTCCTTTAAATTTACTCTAACAGGTGTTGAACAAGTATATAGGCCAATTGTCTCTGTGCACAGCCATCGATTTGCACTTGATTTAATCTGTCTGCGTCTGTCTGTGCCAAAGGTCATCACAGTACCGCAGAGCAATAAAATACCTGAAGGCCTTCGTTTCCCCGCGCTGACGCAACATGAGACCTCCACTGAAATGGCGCTTAATTATATTTTCGCTGCAGTTACAATTTGGCATGCATTATGCGTACATTTACCTGTATGCATTTTACTTTTCAGCTGTGCTTGCTTGCCGCCTTATCACTTTCAAAGACTGTTAAACCTGCCCAATGAATACTAACCTCAGCACCATCACAATCACCTCTACTTCCACCATTACCACGACATAGAAAGCATCACTTTTATTAAAAAAGAAAAATTATTTTTTAAAAAAGTCATAGTAAAACAGGCGTCTAATTTTTACAACATAACAATAATGGGTGATCGCCTTTAAATGTAAATATAAATTTTAATACAAGGTGTACTGCATATACAGTTTGTAACGCCAACGCCACTTAATGAATAACTTTACTATTACATAATTAATCATTCATAACTAATTACATTGAAGAGAATCTTAATTCATGTTATTAATAATTCTTCAACAGACACCACTCGTCTCTCTCACATGGCGGATATGCGGGCGCTGTAAACGTTTTCTCTCTTCCACAACATTTAAGACAAACATTTACCGTCACACACTATTTCCACAGGTCGAAAACTTCTTAATAAAGAAGAAGACAAATCCGTCTTTAATCTACATTTAGCGACACCCCACCCACGTCCACTCACTTTCTTCACCAACATAAGGTAATCAATATACGTAAGAAGGTCAATAAATTTATTAAATCAACAATCAAATATACATATGACAAATACAATAAAGAAAGATTACTTGACATCAGTATTTTCACGAAACCACATTTGAATAATTTGTTTAAACAGTATCCGAAATACAATTCAACAGTAGTGTCAATACAAATCACAGGAGAGTTCTTATCAGAGCAGAAATTTAGTTATTAGAGATAGCAATAATAGTTTTTTAACCTGAATTAAGTGTTGTCTTTCCCATGCTTTTGCTATAATGTCACAAGTCTATTTTCCACGTCAACACAAGTCTCTCTCTGCAAACGTCAAAACACTGTCATGATGTTATTTTTTGGAAGCCAGCATGAGCACTCTCTTTTGCTATCAGTTCCTTTTAGAACCACAATTGTAATTATTTTTAGAAACTTCACTGTACCAGAAATTGCCTAATGTAATCAGCATACATTGCCACAATACATTAAAGGAGTGTAGTGTATTCCTTTACACTTACACACACTGCTTCCCTCCTCTACCATGGTCGGTCGTAGCAGTTTACAGTCAGTGAATCAGGAGATTCAAATAACACGAGGAGAGAGAAACAAAATGCTGTTTTACCATTAAGCTAACGGCTTCCTTTCAAGATTGGACATCTTTGCCACTTCAAATTCAAGTGATTAGACAATAGATTTTTCTACAGCAGGTAAACTTTTAAATCTCAGCCCATTGTCTGGTCTCGTTCTCATAAATCATAATCATTGGATAATAAAAGCTATTCACCCAGTTGGAATTTGTTTGCATTACATCAGAAATTTCTAGCACATTCTCGACTCGAGTTGTTTACTCCTACTCTGACACTTTCAAAAATACCGTCATAAGGAGTTTTCCCAGGTTGGGTTATTCTGACAATTTAACAATTTATATAACACAACAAAATTATATAAGATAATTAGCACTGATGTTATTCTAATAAATAGCTTTTTAAATAGGGAATTTTGTTAGAATTCAAAATAATTAAATAGAAACTTGGGGGCGTTATACAGTCAAATGTTAGCTCGACATTCGACATTATTCTAACTTTCAAATCGGCGAGAAGGTTCAAATAGAGATCATCCCTGTGCGAGGACAGTACCTAGATCTCACGGCAACTCAGCAGATAGATAGATAGATAGATAGATAGATAGATAGATAGATAGATAGATAGATAGATAGATAGATAGATAGATAGATAGATAGATAGATAGATAGATAGATAGATAGTGTGACAGAGTAAATTTGCCTCTCTGCCTCTATTTTTTAAATTTAAATTGTTATATAAATTGTTAAATTGTCAGAGTAACCCGACCTTCGCCACTCCTTATGGTATTATTTTTGAAAGTGTCTGAGTTGAAGTAAACAGCTCCAGGCAAGAACATTCTAGATTGCTGACCTAATGCAAGCTGAGAGTTTTAGTGAGTACTTTACTGTTATCCAATGATTACACTATGTAACACAATTTTTGTTCCTGGCTTCTAAGTGTTATATTTCAATTGCTTATGTCTAAAGTACGTGAAAAAATGACTTCATTAAGCACAAACTTTGCTTACACGACAACAGCACGAAGAAAACTCATTTTTTTGTGAAAAGAGAACGATTTTTTTTCATTTTCGTCATTATGATCAGGTAAAAACAAAAATTGCACAAGGAATAGACAAACACAGTCGGAAACCACTCAAAAAGGTTCAGAAATGTGTAGATTTTCTAGATTTACAATTGTACTGTGAATCACTCTCTCGAAGTAGCCCCCAAATGTAGTCCCCCATCATGTTTTCGTTATACTGTCCTTGGTAACGACGTTCAAAGTTCAATATATCTTGATGAAAGCGCTCGCCTTGCTCCTCCGAGTAAGCGCCCATGTTCTCCTTGAATTTGTCGATTTGCGAATCAAGGATATGGACTTTGAGACATTCTGCATCCCATTGTGGCGTAATTCTTTATGAGATCTGCACCAACTCCACATAGTTTTCAGCTTTGTGATTACCTAGGAAGCCCTGAACAACTGCAACGAAACTGCTCCAAGCCGCTCTCTCCGTCCTGTTCAACAGCTTTGCGAAATCCTCACATTCTATGATCTTCTTGATCTGTGGTCCGACGAATATACCAGCCCTGACCTTAGCCATGGACAGCTTTGGGAAAAGATTTTGGAGGTATTGAAATGCTGCTGACTCCTTGTCAAGAGCAGTGACAAATTGCTTAATGAGGCCTAATTTGATGTGCAGCGGTGGCATAAGCACTTTATGAGGTTCTATCAGCGGCGCCCACTTCACATTGCTCTTCCCAACAGAAAACTCGGTCCGTTGTGGCCAGTCCTTTGTGCGATAATGCGCCTTAGTGTCACGGCTGTCCCAGAGACAGAGGAAACAAGGAAATTTCGTGAAACCTCCTTGAAGACCCATGAGGAATGATGCCATTTTGAAGTCACCGATGACCTCCCATCCATAGTCGTCATACTTTAATGCACTCGGCAACATTTTGACACTGGTGAAGTCCTCTTTAAGATGCACAGAGTGGGCCATCGGGAGAGACGGGTAGTTGTTTCCATTGTGAAGCAACACGGTTTTAAGGCTCCGGGATGAACTGTCTATGAATAGGCGCCATTCAATAGGATTACATGCGATACCTATAGCCTGGAATAGACCGGCAACATCATTGCAGAAGCACAGCCCATCACGCTGACTGAAGAAGTTGGAGAATCTTTGATGCCGCTTCCTCTGATCCGTGACTTGTACACTATCATCAACCAAGTTCCACTGTTTGAGCCTGGATATCAGAAGCTCAGCATTCGATTTCGTAAGCCCGAGGTCCCTAATTAAATCGTTCACGTCTTTCTGGTTAGGGAAGTACGGCTTTCTATCCCCAACTTCATCTGCGGAATCGTAGTCCATATCTCCAGTATCTGCCTCACTATCTGACTTGCTGCTGTCTCCTGAAGATGGCCGATGCCGCCTAGGAGGAGTCGGAACAGGCAGATCGGGGCTGTGTGGTACTGGGGCGATGGAAGAAGGTATGTCCGGATAAACGATCTGAGGGGCATTTTTGCCGGTGCGACGATTTTTGGGGTTTACCATGCAGAAGTAGCACTTGCTTGAGTGGTCCGTCGGCTCTCGCCAAATTCGCGGGATAGCAAACTTCATGGCTCGCTTCTCTCCTCTGTACCAACCTGTAACATAGCACATAGTAATACATAAGAATTATAATAATTTGAGGGCAGGAAATTTCAAAATATGGAACGATTTCAAGATGGAACGTATTTACCTACAGTACACGACTTATGACAAAAATTTGTAAATTACAACTCTTTGAAATGAACTCGATCTAAAGCATTGAAATTTTATGAAAATAAATTAAAACACATCTAAGCAAGAAGCAACTGTTCAGTTTACCTTCAAGTGTTTTCTTGCAATATTCACATGTGAAATGTGGTGCCCAAGATTATACGACTTGTTTCCACGGAATACTTTTTCGCTCTTGTCTTTATGAATTGTCCGCACACGTAGCAGAATGAATCAGCTGGATGCAAACAATCTCTTGATGCCATATCAAATAAATAACTTCTCTTCAACTACGAATCGTTAACCTTTCAGTCTGCAATAACACAAATTGGAATCTTGGTTCGAGACACCTGTGCTTTTATACTTGTACAGCTACTTTTGGAACGTTCAAGAACGTTCTAGAAAGTTCTGAGAGTTTCTCGAAAGTTCTGGAAGTTTCTTGAACGTTCTAGAGTGTTCAGGAGAATTGTAGAAACATGTGGACAACTCTAGCAGTTCAGGGAGTAAGCTCGGCATTGAAAGCAAATCGAGAATTTTCTCGAACACACGCGATTTTCCAAATTTCATTCCCGGTCACAGAAGCAAAGTTTTTCTGGAATAACAGCGATTTCCTTTCTGTTCTAGACCTAACGGATTAGGAAAACACACTTTCAACCCAGGAACAGAACAAAAGTGAAAATTTGTTACATAGTGTTATGATTTATGGGAATGAGACCAGCCAATGGGCTGAGATTAAGAGTTCTACTCTGTAATCACTTTTGAATTTGAAGTGGAAGGGTAAAGTCCGGCTTTGAAAGTCGGCAGTCATTGGCTTGATGGTGTGTTAAAACTGATTCATTAAGAGAGAATGGACTTAGGAATATTTCATGCATTTTTTTTTTGCTATTGATATGTTATACGTATTTTAATGTTGAGATGTGTATGTGAGTTGACATTTATTCCTACAAATGTTTGAACTAAGCTGCACACATGTAGTGTGCTAACACTTGAAATTGTTTGATATGCTGTATTTATTTTACCACATGTGTGTATCAGGCTAATAAATACTGTTGCATGAGATTGTAAGTTGAGAATTGGATGTGAGATAGAACGGATTTATATTGTGATAAACGGGAAACTTATGTTTGCTCCTTGATTGTATTTTGCAGTGAACAAGTGGCCTTTAACTTTTGAGTTTCACCTTTTGAGTTTCAGTTTTGAGCTTTAAGTTTCAAGCTCAACTCTCAAGTTTCCAGTTGCCTATTCACCCATGCTATATGAACCTTCTGGTTTACTGTTGTAAACTGCTATACCCGACCCTGATAAAGGCAGAAACGGGGTGTAAGTTTAGGGAACACAGCACCACTCCACTGATGTCTGGCAACAAGATTTGTTAACTGCCAAACATTTTCTTGTGTAAAGAAAGTGTGGGACATCACTACATTTATTTTTTTTTTTGAAAGAGACAACATGGCAAGAAGAAGTGCCCAGGTTAACTCCAAGCAGCAGAACAGTGTTTTCCACATGCGAGTGATACATATGGAGCAGACGAAATTTGAACTGAACTATAAATTGTGACATTTTGATAAAGTGTGCAAAGACTGTTAAAGACCTGCTTTTTCAGGTTATGTAAACTATTATTGTTCATTTCTGATAATCCATTTCTTTTCTCTGATAGGAATAATCTGCGATTTGTAATGACTCTATTGTTGAACTGTAATTTTATCTCTTTATATATTTAGAGCATGTGTAATGTAAAATTATTCGAAATGTGTTCATGGAATATTGATGTGAAGTAATATGTTTAATAGTAATTGTCATATTTATATTTGATTGTTGATTTAATAAATTTTTTGTTAAACTTATTGACCTTCTTATGCATATTGATAATCCTATGTTGGAGAAGAAAGTGGGTGGGTTAGTGCTCGCTAAATATAGATTAAAAGTCGGATTTGTCTTTTCCTTTAGTAAGAAGTTTTCCACTCAGAAACTTTATGTGACTGTAAATGTTGTTTTATGCTGTGGAATAGAGAAAACATTTACTTCGCCAAACATCCGCCAAGTGAGAGATGAGTGGTGTCTGTTGGAGGATCATTAATAAAATAAATTAAGATTCTCATCACTTGCAATTAGTAAACAATCGTTTTCATTAACTAAGTGGGGTGCCTGTCATAGATAGATAGATAGATAGATAGATAGGTAGGTATATAGGTAGATAAGTAGGTAGGTATGGGAAAGATGCAATGAAAGGGATAGTTAAAAGAGAAGTAAATTTAAACAATTTACATGCAATTACGTGCATCGAAATTCACATCCACGCTAAAAGTTTATTTTATTTCTCAGCAAACATTTATACATTCCACCGGAAATTCATATGCATGCACTGCAACTAAGGAACTGGTAAGCGATGGTGATTTCAATTTCATGTTACTATTTATAGCTGAAAGATAATAAATGAAATGTCTCTGTTGCTGACGAACTGGGAACACGTCTTCACGCCTTGTGTGAATATTTTACTATTGTTCACATGACTTAGTTTTACATTTTACTTTGGCATCATCGAACTTTGGTATCTTCTTTCGAACCTGCTTCAAGCTTATTTTCTTGAAGTGTGAGTGTGCGTACATGCGTGAGTGCGCTGCTGTTTGCCTCAGTTGACTGCGTGCAAGAATCGTTGTGCCCTACATTAAGCAGTTTGCTGTACTACTCACAAGTCCGTCTTAACAGCGTTATAGGGCCACGGGCAACGCAGTGCACTTGGGGTCCCTACCTACACAACAACTCACAGGAATAAAAATTGACAGCAAGTCACAACATACATAGATTAGCGTGGCGCCCCAGGGCATCTCCCAGCTTGCCCATGCGTCAAGACGGCGCTGGTGTAACTAAATATACGTAACTTGTAGCACGTGCTTGTCAGAGTGCATCACATGAATTCTGTGACATTGCAGTGTTCACACCGACATGGTAATGGTGTTGTTACAATCCTCCTATGTACAGCTTAGTTGCAAGTCTCTATAATTTGGTTGGCAATTATTTTTCTCTCAGTTCAATCATTTCAGGTTATTATTTATATATTTATTTTGTTGTTATTTGTTATTAATTTTTTGTGTGTTTATTTATATAGCATTTATTTTCATTTATTTAATATGGATTGGTAGTGGTCAGTAGTCGTAATAGCTGTCGTAATAGTATACGTAGTAGTTTACTTTTACTATATGTAGTATTACATGATTACGTTTCCTGTTTAAAGACGCATAGTATACCAAAAGATAGAAGATATGCAGGCTAGTAAAGTGGATAGTGTTAGTGAAGAAGATGTAGTGGAAACCTTTGGTGGTGTTTGCGGTCGTGGTACCTGCGGTAGGAGGTTTACAAATAAATTCCGTGTCAATTCAAATCAGTAGTTGATACGACCTGTAGGCTAACTGGATAAACTCTTAACGACACTCCTTTCAATGCTACTTACTTCTACTACTACTAGCAGTGCTAATGCTACTGTTCTTATCTGTCTCGAATATTTCAAGATATTTGCATTAATGTGATGACAATGACATTCCAAAAGTGTTCAATATTCTGGTCATTCGCTCTTTTATGACATGTCTTCATCCATATTGTACTCTTGGTAAGGACAGTGTACTGCTCCTTAAGTAAAATTAGCTAAAATAGTACGATTGGTAATGACAGTGAACTGCTTCTTAAGTAAAATTAGCTAAAATAGTACGATTGGTAATGACAGTGTACTGCTCCTTAAGTAAAATTAGCTAAAATAGTACGATTGGTAATAACAGAGTGGAGCTCCTTAAGTAAAATTGGTCATAATGTAATTGCCATTGGTAATAAATGTGTGGTGCCCCTTAAGTAAAATTTGCCATAATATAGTACCATTGGTAATAACTGTGTGGTGCTCTTTAAGTAAAATTTGCCATAATATAATACCATTGGTAATAATTGTGTGGTGCTCTTTAAGTAAAATTTGCCATAATATAATACCATTGGTAATAAATGTGTGGTGCCCCTTAAGTAAAATTTGCCATAATATATTACCATTGGTAATAACTGTGTGGTGCTCTTTAAGTAAAATTTGCCATAATATAATAACATTGGTAATAACTGTGTGGTGCTCTTTAAGTAAAATTTGCCATAATATAATACCATTGGTAATAAATGTGTGGTGCCCCTTAAGTAAAATTTGCCATAATATATTACCATTGGTAATAACTGTGTGGTGCTCTTTAAGTAAAATTTGCCATAATATAATACCATTGGTAATAACTGTGTGGTGCTCTTTAAGTAAAATTTGCCATAATATAATACCATTGGTAATAACTGTGTGGTGCTCTTTAAGTAAAATTTGCCATAATATAATACCATTGGTAAAACAGTGTAGTGTTTTTAAGTACTTTAATGCAATTAATAATAAATTAGTACTATTCTTAAAGAATTTAATAAATCATATAATACTGTGCTGCTATCCCTAAAGAATATTTGCTAAATATTGATACATTGTCTCTTGGTGCACAGGAAGTCTTTAATAAAACGTGTTTTTGCTTAGTGTAGTGGTATTCCTAAATTTTATTTAATTAGCTCTCAAGGCATTTTCTCATCAAGAATATTAGCATTCTCTCTTCTGTTCCATTGCTTGTTCCATCCTTACAAGTTTACATCTATTTTAGTTTGTTTATTTTATAAATGCTCTTGTTTGTTATAATTCTAGTTGTGGTTTGTATGCGGCTTCATAGTTTTGTTTTGTTTTGTCATATTAACATTTTGGTTTTGTTAAGTGTTATAGTAGATAATATGAAGGAATTATTGTATTACGGTAACGACAGTCAGATAATGTGTCATATGGATACTATGAGTGCATCTTTTACTGATACTGTTGGATTGATGATGCATCTCCATAAATTATGAGATGTTATTTGTGAAAATATAAACATGAAGGACGCATTTATAATTATTTTCTTTCATTGCTTAAAATGGAATTTATTTTTCACGCACTAAATTTTAATAGATATAATGGTATGAAAGGCGGCCTTGTTGTGGAACTAAGACTTTGCCTGGGACAATGACTAATAGACAGTCCACTTCTATTGACACTGGTTTGAGCTCAGGTACGTGAGTGGACGTGAATGTTGTGTGGGGGTGGGGGTGGGAATGGAAGCAGTATCAGCCTGATGCACCAAGTACTTTCAGCCTAAACTAGGTTAGGAAAGACCACTCTCAATCAATGCTACGCATTTTGTTTTTCCAAAAGGACTTGACACGCATGAGCACTTCTACGGGTCAAGGTCCATTTTCATTTCTGCAGCATCACGTGTATTGGTTCCAGTACCATAAAACCTATCACAAAAGTGTGTCCTCATTCTTAGTAACATTGCTCACGTCTATGACTTATATTCCTTTAAGCGTAACCTTTGAACTCTGCAAACCATAATAATTCCAACCAGCTTAGGTGTACCTTTTGTATACACAGAGTGGGAGAGTGTACGCATGATTTTGTTCTGTGCACTGGCTATTTAATGGCAATCCTCTGGTTGGGGATCTTCTGGAAAGAGAGTCGAAGTTTGGACACATTTATGTGCATTATTGAAATTCATAGTTAGAGTAATTAAATCTGTTACTAACATATAATTATCATGATTTATTTATATATTAGCAATCCCATTTATTATAGTTTTTGTAGGTGTAATTTTAATGTGCGCCAGAGAGAGAGAACGATGACGGAAATTAGAATGAAAACACGTGCAAATATTTACCAATGCGCAATCCAAAATTTTGTCGACAATGTGTACAAGCCCTTCTTCTGGTACTTTTCATTTTCTTCTTCTTCTTGGAAAAATCTTAACCTTCTACTTGATTATGCTGGCATCAGCAAGAAGACTGAAACGGTATCGTGGCGCCATTGTCTATTCTAGAGTCTACCCAGACAAAACCTATGGTCGTTAGACAGGCCAGGTGAAGACGCCATGTCTCTTCATCTGTGAGTGTGGCAGGCATGGCAAGTGTGGTACCGGTTTAGACAATGGATTATCTGTTTATCTTGTGACCAATCTCGGTGACGCCTAACCTACATATTCAAGGTGTAACTAATTATAGTTTTGTAATTGTGAGAGGTTACTAGATTGATAAGCAAGTACCTGATATTTTTATTTACTGTTAATTTTTAAAATGATGGTATTTCTCCTTTGTTTTCTCAGTTTCATTTAATTCTTTTATTTGTGTTCTCGTCTCTTTCTTCAATTTTTTGTTGTTGTTAATTTTCTTCTTCTTCCTTTTATTCATTACATGCATCATCGTCAGCATCAGTAGTGGTAACTGTTGGAAGTTTGTTTGTCCTCTTTATTATCGTTCTTATGGTTTTGGTTGTTTTCTTGTTTCTGCTTTAGTTTTCCCTCCACTACCAAAGCCGTCTCATGTTTTCATTTTCTTGTTTTTATTCTGTTTTATGAGTGTGCTTGTATTTGTACGAGTGTACGAGCGCATGTGTGTGTTTGTGTAAGTTACTTCTGTTTCTTCATTATTCTTGTGGGTTTGTGTAAGTTACTTCTGTTTCTTCATTATTCTTGTGTGTTTGTGTAAGTTACTTCTGTTTCTTCATTATTCATGTGGGTTTGTGTAAGTTACTTCTGTTTCTTCATTATTCTTGTGGGTTTGTGTAAGTTACTTCTGTTTCTTCATTATTCATGTGGGTTTGTGTAAGTTACTTCTGTTGCTTCATTATTCATGTGGGTTTGTGTAAGTTACTTCTGTTTCTTCATTATTCTTGTGGGTTTGTGTAAGTTACTTCTGTTTCTTCATTATTCATGTGGGTTTGTGTAAGTTACTTCTGTTGCTTCATTATTCATGTGGGTTTGTGTAAGTTACTTCTGTTTCTTCATTATTCTTGTGGGTTTGTGTAAGTTACTTCTGTTTCCTCATTATTCTTGTGGGTTTGTGTAAGTTACTTCTGTTTCTTCATTATTCATGTGGGTTTGCGTTCTCGTTCTGTCATTTTTACTTTGCCATCATATAGCAACATTGCTATCATTGGGATCAAAACACTAATTGCAATTATGTTTAATGTTATTAGAAAAGAAACATAATTAATAATATTATTTTAGGGAAATATTTTATTTGTGGAAAAAGTTATAAATCTTGGCTGGATTAGATACACATTTCTCAGCTTGCATTTTCCTTCCTAATAAGGATTTAATACATCAGTTTTATGTCGAAAAACTTTGTGAATAACGAGTTTGCTTTTAGTAATGTATTTTATCAGTATTTTCAGCACAGAGTATAGTTGGAATTTCTTAATTAAATGAAATTATAATAGCAAGGGAGATCACTTCCTTGGCAACTGCAGATATATATATGTCGCATGAATAAGCAAGTCAATGCAAAGCAACTATCTCCTGGTGTTCAATTCGTGTGCGCGTTCTTACAATTCCGCAAATGCTTTTAGATTTGGAAGTTATTAGTGTATACTGTTTAAAGAGAGTAATTGTTTTTTGGATTGCTACTCACATAACTGAGCTGGGGCTTTTTCTTCAGTATCTCCAAGTCAACTAATCTAGTTCTCAAATGATAGACAGATAGACAGATAGATAGATAGATAGATAGATAGATAGATAGATAGATAGATAGATAGATAGATAGATAGATAGATAGATAGATAGATAGATGGATGGATGGATGGATGGATGGATGGAATAGAGACCACTTCTATTAAAATTGCATTTTATCGACTAATACTACTAATGCTACCAAAATTATTTCCATGATGATGGTGGTTGTGGAAATAGCGACGATAACAATGATTACAACAGACTACGATGATGATTTAAGAAAAGTCAATATTAATAATAATGGTAATAATGATGTTGAATATGAAAGTAAAAATGACAATGGTAGATATGATAATGTGAAATGAGTTAATCATAATTATAATAAAGATATAAAGATATAATGATATTGTTAGCAAAATACTAGTAGATGTAGACGCGTTATTCACAGTAATAGTCATAGAAAATGTAAACTTTCTCAGAGTTTATGCCGAAAAGTTCTTTAATTCTTGTGTTTCTTTGAACATCATTACAGCTGTTACTTTTTTCTTAATGAAAAGTCGTTATTAATTAAAACTGAATTCGCTAGTGATTATATTCATATGATGTATATTTGATTGCTGATTTAATAAATTCATTCTTAAATTTATTGACCTTCTTACATATATTGATAACCACATGTTGGAGAGATAGTGGGTGGAATATGGCACGCTATACAAAGATGGATTTATCTTTTAAGTTTTCCACCTGTAGAAATATTATGCGAAAGAAGAAGGTCTATCTTTTTGCTGTGTAAAGAGTAGAGTTTTACGACACACTTATAATCCGCCAATTAGAGATATGTTGGTCTTGAGGAGAATTATTAATAAACTATAATTAATTTAAGATTTTCGACTACTTGTAATTAGTTATGGATGGATGGATAGATGGATGGATGGATGGATGGAAAGATGGTTAGATGGATAGGGTATAAATGGTTGGTGGGTATACATATTTGTGTGTACATAAGTATTTATTTAATCAAAAGTATAACTGCATATGCAGTCATCAGAAATAGTAAAGATGTATGGCTATGAGTCATAGAGGGAATGGATTTAAAGAATGATAAGAATGATGCATGACCACATTAATTTATTTATTGACTGATGAATTAATTGGTTGATTGAATGAATGAAATAAAGTGAATGTTAAGGCAGAAGAACGAAGGGACAAGTGGTGAAATACTGGAAAGATGGACTAAGTGATGAAAGCAATTAGTCACACTTCTGCTTAATATACCTATTACATCGTGCATTTACTATTTCAATGAAGTGCCTTTTTTGTATCAGTGATTAAATTAGTAAGACAAATATTCTATGATAATAACGAAGAGAAAAGAAATAGACAAACACACATCAGTGATGGTGTATTTCTACTGACATTTACTAGGCTGTTCTATTTTAAACTCAAGTGAATCCGTCGAATTTTTATTTGTTGCTGTTTTTCTAAATCTTTCTTCTTTGCTGAATGAAACAAAGCCGCAGGTTTCACTGTAGAAACATTTCAGCAGGAAATAACGATATGGAATGATTCATTTGTCAAAATAGGGTCTAGCTGTACCACTTGTGTGGACAGGTAACATGCGTGTTTTGTGTTTTGTTTTGGGTACGTCTTCTCTTCAATATAAACCAACAGCACGTGTAAAGTATTGGTGTGGTTTTCGTTTTCACGTGCTGATAGTCCTTTGTGGAGAATGTGCATACGTTAATTGGTAACGTGACAAAATCTCTAAACAAAAAATGTCTCTCCAATCACTCATAATAAGATAGCCATTGGTTCTGTAATCTTCAAATGGTACGTTTAATTCTTTTTAAAAAGAGATGACTACAAACAAATGAGCTTCTTTTAAAAATCCGAGTTATAGCAACTTGAAACGAAAAAATACACTAGCAGCACATTATAACCTGCATAAAAAGGATTCGGTTGTTTGTAATGTTGGAAAGCTTCGGCCTATTTGTTGAACTAATTTGTATCCAAGGATACACGTGTTCTTCTTGAAAGTACTATGCAGAAGAAAGCAAATGTATGCATTCTAGACTTAAAAATAAAACTTCTAATTTGTCAAAATCAAAATTACTGTTTCACGCGCCAATTCGATCTTCATGAATGCAAAGGTACTTTAAAGTTTGAACAGGGCTTTTCTGGGGAAAAGTATCCCTAAGTTAGAATCCGTTAATGTGTGTATGTTCTTTAAATGACTTCTCTAGCAAATGTAATTTGGCATCTTTGGAAACTATTGGCGACCTCAGGATCAAAGGATATTTGATTCCAATAAGATATTTATTTATTTCTACTTAGATCAAGATTTACATACAAAGCAACCTAGTTTGGTAAATATTCCATTGTAGTGAGGATGACTCATGTCTTACATTTGGAAGTCCAGTGATGTACCTTCTTGCCGGATTAAAATTGAAGTGGGAGAGTCATGTCTCCATAGGGATGAAATATTTCAAAGGAAACGAGAAGACTGATTCCATTTGGGTAAATTTGTATTATTTTAACTTTGCATTTGTGCTGCGCAGGTGATCAGTGTTTGCTCTCTCTCTCTCTCTCTCTCTCTCTCTCTCTCTCTCTCTGTGTGTGTGTGTGTGTGTGTGTGTGTGTGTGTGTGTGTGTGTGTGTGTGTGTGTGTGTGTGTGTGTGTGTGAGTAAGTGCATGCGTGTGCGCCAACAATTAATGTAAATCAAACTTAAATATTTTATTAATCTTTCTACTCTTGTAGGCCTACCTTTTCGTTCCAATTCTGAGTAACAATAGGCACTATTTTTTTTAAAGACCAGGTGAAATGGAATCTAGGTCAACCACAGATAAGAATAAATCCATATGAAATGAGTAATTTCCATTCTTAGAATCAAGACTGCAAAATTTAAACTTTCACAGATTTGTATAAAAACATTAATTTCGGAATTGAAAGTCAACATTTCTGGAAGAGATCAGAGCTCATTTGCGAGACTGACTTCTCACCATAGCAACGTAATATGTGACGTCACGATGTGGGTCTTCAATCCGGAAGCGCTGTCTGACATATTGTCTTGCGGCAAACTCGTAGTTTGAAAAACTAAAATATGATTAAACATTGCAGTGTGTATGGCTGCACAAACAATGGACAAACTAAAATTATTCATTTTTTTTACGTTTCCCAAAGATCACAATTATGAAAGAAATGTGGATTACAAAGATGAAACGAGAAATCTTTCATCTGAAAGCACATACGATACTGTGTAGTGAGCATTTCCAAGAGGAAGACTTTGAAATGCAAAGCAGTCTTGTCGGGACAGTTTAGCAATACCAGGCATTAAGGGTTTCATACATATATTAAATATATATATTCATCTACTTTTAATCTGAATTTCTATGAATGCATTTTACCACACCAGCAGTTGCTTGTATGTTAAATGCATCAAATATTTTACCTTTAACACTATTCATAACATAAAAGTATATGACAAATTCTCTTGAATAGATAGTCTTTTTACTTTAGCCACTACCAGGACAAAAACTAGTCTTAATTTTCTGCTGTTAACTTTAGTTGGTAAATCCAATAGAAGGCATTTGATACTTATTACTATGCATCCGTCATAACTACATAACTACTTGTGTACAAATGAATAGTTAAAGTAACATGATCATAATTAAATACGTTATTTTACAGCTTATGGTTTCATAATACGGCATATTAGCAAAGTTATAGAATTGTGTTGCACTAAATATACCACCATTAGTAAGATGGCAAAACTGGAATTCTAACCATTTTTTTTTTTTTTTTTTTGGGGGGGGGTATAAATGTACCAGATGGTTAGATCAGATATACACAATTAACTAATAATTGTAATATTAATAAGAACAAATGCAATTATATAAATTTATAATATGAATAATAATCACTCATTTAAAAACATGACTACTGCAATTCTCTATATTGTTCATCGTTAGTAAGTTAAGTAATTTTAAATTATATACAGGATGATAAAATATAACCATTTGTTTAAAATATAATTATACTATTATCTAAATGTTAGTATAGACAGATCGTTAATAGTATCACTAATAGTAATAGAGATTGGTAGTAAATGTTATAATTATAATGACAATTACAAAACTGTGCTTTAAGAATAAAATCTTCCCTCATTCTTATACAAATCATGCATAACTAATTTTAATAATAGTATATTTCTATGAACTTAACGACGACTACAAACGAACTGTATGTATTACACTGACTATATTAAAACAATAACTTACCAGATATGGTCTTCGTCAGTCATTGTTTCCTCAATATCTCCAACATCAACAGAAATGGTATGCGAACTACTAACACTTGAACTTTCGCTGTCATCAGTACGAATTGGATCAAACGTACATGAAGTACCAGAGAAAATTACATTGGCGGCCATTTGACCGCCATGTCTGACGTCACTTCTGCTTGCTTTTACCCCAAGGTCTTGGGGATTGAGTATCTTAAGGAGCGGGGCAAATCTTGTTCACAAACTATGCTTGACCTAGATTCCATTTCACCGTCTTTAAATACTAAAACTATCCAATACTATAATTCTGAAAGTTGTTCATAGATCTAGTGCTCTTACTTGTAATGGTGGCTGATGTGGGATTTTTTTTTTTGTTGTTGTATTATCTTGTGAAAACAAGTAATATTTCTTCTTTTAAGGGCGTGAATTAAAAGCATTTTCTTGTATAATATGTTCTCTTATATATGTCAAATGATATGTTCTCTTATATATGTCAAATGATATGTTCTCTTATATATGTCAAATGATAAATCTTGCAATGTATTATCGTTCGAAAACGTTCCAACGTTGCACACGAAAGAAAAGATCAAATCATTCTATATTCTTTTATTTTACAGCCTGTAAAATTTCTGTTCTCGCCGCATGGTCCACAAACACAATCACACACACACGCAAACACACACACACACACACACTTATATAGCCGACACTTCTTCATGCATGTCTATCACTATTTATCTGTTCACTTGTCTATTTGAATCAAACAGCTCTCGACATGGGGTAATAAATGTTCATATTTGCTGGGTATTTTTGCTCATTGCTTAAAATTTGAATTATTTCAAGCAATATTTCTTGTTATGCCTTTTGAACGAATGAAAAACGGTGTATAGTATATAATCCTTTATAAGGAATGCTTAATTAGTCATTCATCCTCCAATACAATGTCGTACTGAATGTGTGTGTGTGTGTGTGTGTGTGTGTGTGTGTGTGTGTGTGTGTGTGTGTGTGTGTGTGTGTGTGTGTGTGTGTGAGTGTGTGTGTGTGTGTGGAGAGAGAGAGAGAGAGAGAGAGAGAACGCTCAGATGTCTGTGCATATATATGGACTGCAGGGTCAAGTAATGTACAGTATGCAAATTACCAGCATTGAGCAGACAAGGCGCTCGGGTGCGTTGTGAATAATTACGGGCGACAAGCTGGTGCACGCGATTCATGCCACTCGGCTCTGATAATAATTTACTCTCAAACCATACTGTGCCATATTGCCTACAAGACTGATCTAAAGCCGAACCCTTTCTAACAATCCTCGCGAAGCTTAATACTCGAGCAGCTAAGCGTGGGTCGCAGTCCCGCGTGTCAGTAGTTCAAAGAAACGCGCGAACGATTGTGAAACATGTCCTACCAACTGTGACCAACTGACTTGAAGGAAGAAGTAACGAAGTCCAATCAGGCGTCGGTGTTCTCCAAAAATCCTCTTCAGCATATCAGTAAAGGTTGGTTGAAAAATCTGTGCATTTTTAGCTAGTTTACGGCGTAGTCATAGTGTACGAAATATCGAACTGCCATTATGATATAGTAGTTACAAATAATTATGAACAATTACTTTACAGAAACTAGTAAAGCAAATATGTCTCTGCTAAATGCAGTGTCCTTCCATGAAATTGAATTGCAAGTCTATCTGAAAGACAGGGAAATAAAGAGCACGACGGGAACTATTATTTTTTCAGATTTTCAAGGAGACAGAAAAAAAACAAAAAAACAGCGAACTCTCTTCGCTCTTACCTCCCGCCTACCGCCCCCGAAGCACACAAATTTACACACAAATATGCATTTATAAATATGTTTTGTTTGTATGTGTGTGTTTGTGTCAAGAGTTGGTGAAAACAGTAAATAAGTTTTAAAGTCTACTTACAGTATCAACTAGACAACAATCAAAGCCGTTTGACACATTTGCTTATTTGTTAAGAGTAATAAAGACCATATGAAGTAGGAACAAATTATTCATTACAGCTTGGGATCACAACAATTTATTTAATTAAAGAAAATATCTTTTCAGAGCTACTAGTTAATTCGGTCGTAGAGAGTGTGCAGTTCATACTCATACTGTATCACTGAATTTTGATATATTCTTCAATTCTTCTGATAAGTTTTTATATTGCTATAGCCGGGTACACTGCAGCGAACGCAGATCAAATGCCATCAGCAAACTCTCAAGTTACAGCAATACACATTTATTTATGTATTTCGCTTTAGTCATAAGGAATGCAACAAGTTGATCACAGTTTACACTAGCACACTTACTCTGTTACCTCTCAACTACTGACACTGAAGACTGTCAGTCTCTGGTTTCCTCTGGCATTTATCAATGGACAAAGGCCATATCAGTTCGGAAGATAACTAATTCATCTGACACTAAGAATAAGCTGACTGCAATTACGTTTCTAAACATTTATATTAGTTAGCGTCAGTGCCGTCTTAACGCATGGGCACGCTGGGCAGTTGCCCCGGGGCATCACGAGCATAGGGGCCCCATGCTTATCAATGTATGTCTTATTCCTGAAAGTTGTTGTGTAGGTAGGGGCCCCTTTGCCCGTGGGCCTACAATGCTGTTAAGATGGCCCTGGTTAGCATGTGTGTTTGATGACGATAATTTTGTCCGTGTCTGGTGAGATGACTTCCTCAGTGAGTGCTCAGAATGCCACCAAATAATCATTTTGGATATTTCGCACTGAGCAAATTCAGAACTGCTGCTCACATCGTAACTGCCACTCAAGCTTTTTGAGACCATTGCAATAATTGGAAGGTGGGCGTTAAGGATGAATGTGAAAATTAAATGATCAATAGACATTTGTCACCCCAATATAAAGTAAAACAAATAAGCAAATGACTTGCATTTTAGGTTCTACGGACCGAGTCACGTCATGTAAATAGCAACTTAACATATCTACGTCAGGCTAGCCTGATAAAACTCATTCACAATGTAGAAGCAGCTGGAACAGCGCAAGTCTGTGCGGTACTTACATTTGGTTCTGCGCATGTTGACTCGCCGAGATAATTATAAAGAGAATTCTTTTTTGACAAGTACGTGTCGAAAGAAATTATAAATAAGCATATCACTTTTATTTTTAATAAATATATATATATGATAATTAATATTTTTAAAATGACAATAATACAACTAAAAAAAGTATCCCTTGTAGTTCCCCAATGTTTCTATGTTGCGTGACGTCATTTCCGATCAGCTAGCGAGTGTCAATATGCCGCCATTGCTTAGGTGAACAGCTCCACGAGTCAATCACAATGAAGACACCGGTAAGTGGCTTACATAAGTTCGTTTGAAGAAAATATTCTTTTCCAGGAGTGTGTTAAAGCTGTTGTGAGTTTTTTCATACAGTCTGGGTTATCTGTTTTTTCTTCCACATACAACAGTCAAAGTATGTGACCCAAATGAAACACTAAAGACAAAACTGCGAGTGAGTTAAAATTTGCATAGCCGAACGCGGCTGCGCGTAGAGGCATGAACACCTTGGGGTGCATGGGTAGTGTGGGGGGTGGGTGGGTGTAATGGTTGAAACTTCGGGCAGGAGTTTGTTTATTTTTTCCTTTCATTATTATTTTGGATTCAGCGTTTTCTTTTGTGGAATGTTTTTCGATACGAGTTTATCTCCCTTCACACTTACTCTTAACCTTACCTGTTCCAGTTGAAAGCTGTCGTAAGCATTCGGCAATTTTTACTAGTAATTATTTGTACTACTACTAGTAATTTGCTTTGAAAATTCTTGCATGTTAGGCTATAGTTAATAAGTTTAAAATGACTTAAGCACACAAGTTGAGAAAAAAAATCTCTTTATGTGCCACATTATTGACGTATTATTTTATCCCTTTATATGCAACATTTATCTAAATTCATTTACAACAATTTTGATATATGTATCAAGTAACTGAAGTAGGCCTATATCAAATTGTATAGATATAATAATAATTTGTTTTATGTATACACTTTATGTCTTTTCTTTAAATCCAGTTTGCTGCAATTAAACCCTTATGATTACCAGTTATTAAACTTTAATTATACATTATTATTATACATTATTATTATATATTAATATTATTTTTCAAGTAATATTGCTTTTAATATTTATTACATGCCTCAAGTATATGTGAATTATTATGCTATATAAAATAAGGTTTGCTTATATTATAATTTATACAATATTTTGTCTGAAATCATTATGTTAAAAAAACTGATTTTTTTTTTGTTGTCTTGACTGTAACTAATAAAACATTGTGAATCCAATATTTGTTATTTATATCAGTTTTGTTTACTAAGCTGTTGTGTTTAAAGATTTAATTTTAACTGCTTTCCCATAAAAAAAAATCATTTACTAAGTTTGTAAGTCATTTTAAATTAAAAAAGACCCAATTAGACCTATTAAAAATTTGTTTAAGAATGCAAGTTTGTATAGTAAATAGTGGTAATACTAATAGCTAAGAGATTTTTAGTTGATGAGACCAATTATTAGAGGCTGGTGACAGTTGTGGTGTAGTGCATCTAAGAATATTATTACGTAAATTAATAATTAAGATCAGCAGTAAGGGACTTAATAAATATAAAAGATAGTAAAACAATAATGAATTTTGATTACTGTGCTTTTGCTTTCACTTCTGACAGTTTTCCTTTTTTCCCAGAATGCAAAGAGGAAATTTAAATTTATTTTTTCTAAAGTTTGAATGTAAATGATTGTGGAGAATTTATTAGCAATTTAGTTATTTTATTGACTTTGCTAGTATATTTGCACAAGTAATTTATAGAATTTGCTGTTTACTGAATAATTGAGTTTACTAAAATACTGTCATAATTATTGAATAGTATTATTTTGAATATATTGTGTCTGAAAGTATAAAATTGCTTGGTTTGTATGATAGTATGTTTTGTTTTCAGTTCTACAGTGCAGTAGAACTAGAATTTTCTTTTATTAAAATATATTTTTTTATTAAAGTATATCTGTATATAATTAAGCTAATTGTAATATTATAGATGACAAAAATGACAAAATTGCTATTTGGTATTTAATTTAAAATTAAAAATACAGATATTCTCCACTTTGTGATTTATTTAATGCTGCAATCATGAAACTATTCTTGACATTTAAATGATTTAAATTTAAATTAAATACCAAATAGCAATTTTGTCATTATATTGGGCATCACCTTAGGTAATCTGATCAAATCTCAAACTGAGTACATAAAAGCATATAGAATACTTCTAATTTTGATTCATATAATCCAAACAGATTTTGAGCTATAATTCTTAGCCTTGCCCAGTCATTGGAATTTACTGCTTGTCTTTCACATCTTAAATATATTTCCAATAAAACATGCTGGGTTACATTTATGTGCAAACAGAAAAAAACTTTATAAAGTTTAACAGTTTTATTAAAGTTTTAAAGTTTTATTTCAACACAAACACAAAAAAAAAAGTTATATTTTAGTTTTATTCCACTCTTATCAATAGTTATTTTTTAAAATCTTTTTAAACCAGAGTTTTAATCTTATTCTTCCGACTCAGAAATATGTGGTTGACTGCATTATTTAAAATACAAACAAACCCATTCACCAGTAAAAGTGCAGAATTGTTGTGAAAATAAAATTTAAGTGTGGATGATTGGTATAAATATATGTTGTTGTTTTGTTTTTTTTAACCTCACACTAACACATGCACACAACTCGCTCAGTTTTATGACAGCACCAGTAATGGAACATTATCACATCACATCATTATCAGTTTTGTCACTGCATATAAAAGATACAAAAGAATGAAAATAAGATTTTGTTTATAGTCAGAAACAATGGGAAGATTGAACATACATAATTATTTTTTTAAATTTAAATGTTCATATGAAGCTACATATTTTTTTGATTAATCTTGTATCAGTTTAACAGATTACAGTGATAATAGCAAGTATATATTTAATATTTTAAAGTAGCCTTTAAAAAAAAAAGATATTTATATAACAAATTATAAATGTTTTAAAGGTAGTTCTTTTGCATTGTTAAAAATCGAAATGATTTACTCAAATTCATGTCTCCAAATCTAAAGTTTTGCATTTGGTTTCAATTTCTGAATGAAATTTGTCATTTGGGAAGAAATTGGACATCAGCACTTGCAAAGTAACATTGTTAAAAATTGTGTTAATATATATATCACTTTTATCAGCAATAATTGATATTCAACTGCATTGTACATTGTAACAATTAACACTAAGTGTCAAAATTAACAAAAAGAAACTAGCACCAAAATATTTTGCTAGTAAATGGGGTGAACTGTCTTTGAAATATGTGTACTATTAATTTACTTAAACACTATGCACTTACATATGCTCTGATAATATCTAATAATTACTGATTATATGAAGCATTATTATTATTATATATTAAACAAAATGTACACATAAAACTTAAAAGCAATGAACAGCAGTCAACTAGTGCTTTCTTGTAATAGAGTAAGTGCTATTAAAAATGTTTTCCTATAGTTTTATTATTAAAATTAATTTTCTAAAACTGAAATTGTTAGTTATATTACCAAACAAAATATTGCATCTGTGCATTAGATACATTTTTAAAATGTTTTTGCTTTTTATTCTAAAATTGTTGTAATTTTTAAATATTATATATATGAAATATTTCTTTAAAAATATATTACAGAAAGAACCAGCCTTCAGGTCAACAAGGGGTTCTGACTTGACTGCTAAAACACAAAGTACCAAGTTGTCTGTAAACAAACATCGGCGATTTTTTCAAGTGAAACGAACTGTTAGTCGTGCACCAACTACTTCTGAAGTTCAGGAACATGTCTCATCTCCTAGATCATCATCTCAAGATGGACAAACTACCATTGTCTGTAAGCGTGGCAGACCCAAATCCAGGGAACCAAAGAAAAATACACATATTATAAATCGGTTAAGAGCTAGAGCATTAGGTATGTACATTTTGAATATTTTTTTCTCTTATTCACAGCTTGTAATTTTATATTAATATTAAAACTTGGGATAGGGTAACAATTGTTAGAAAGCAATTATTCACTCATTGCATAATTTTTTTTTAAACTTAATTTTTTGTTAAAAATTATTATTTTTTTGTGGTGGGGTGTTGGGTATAGTGTTATGGGTCACCACAGGATGGAGATGAAAAACATGATGATGATGGAGGACAATACCCCACATGGTTGATGAGAGCTGTACACAGAACACCATTTTTTCCATGAGAGACCTTTTATTTCCTGGTGACGGGGCTGCATTGGCCCACCAACGACATCTCTTCTTTGCTACATGGCTCTCAAATACAGCTCTTCATATACAGATACCTTTCCCTCACTCACTCCTAACATACCATATATCCTGAAAGCACTGGCTGCCAAGCAAACCCCTTGCTGGCCACAAGGGCAGCAGGTTAAAACTCATAATGATCTGAATTGTGCTTTCCTACTTTGGTTTAAATGTAACTTACTCTTAAACTATGTTATATTGTACTTTTACTCTCTAACTAAGGAAACTACACTAAATACTCTTTAAATGCAACTCATTCCTAATGTATGATTTGAAAGATAAAGTAGAAAATAAATTAAATAACTATATTCCTGTGCCATGCAATAAACATTCTCACATGAATAAATCCTAAAATACACAAAGATAATAATGTAAACTTGCATACAAAAATATATACATACAAACTACAAAACATTTCCTATCTAATTACATAAATGTCAATTTTAGTTACTAACTCCTTAAAGCATTGTACACCAATATAAGCATGTACTCTAACTCAGCATATTACATTTAAGCACTGACAGTGTACCATGTTGCGCGATTTAAAACAAACTGAGCTCTGGCCTAATTTTGTTGCTTCAGTGAAACAAAACAAAAAGCACCCGCTGTACACAGTTACACACACATTCCAAAATTAATCATGCGAATTCACAGTGATTTTGCAAAATTTGTGATTTTGTTTTTCATTTTCATTGTTTATCATAAAATTCTACTGAATAATTGAAAATAAGTTTGTGGGAGACAAACCAAAAGTTTGGTATTTTGTTCTCATTTGATAATCAGTGGGATCTACCATCTTTTGTATTCATTGTAAGTTGCACATTCAATACATTATGTATACTAATAATAGTACCATTCTAAACCTACATTTTGCCTTTCAACTTAATTTCCTTATTTTTTTCTTTATAAACTATATATAACTTGGGGTATGCTGTTCCTCATCAAAATTAGAAATAAATTAAACCAACTTGTATCTCAAAATCTCAGCATTGCTCTTGATATAAAAGCATGCTTCATTTTAATTTTTTCAAGAAAGATAAACCAGTTATCATGATATTGCCAGCAGATTTTGATTGTCAAGATATCTTTTCTGTTTAATAAGTATCTAAGGGTGAGACATATTTTTACAAACTTGTTATTGCCATTGGTGATTGGATATTTAAGACATCTGACTAAGAATAAGATGTTTATTAACTAGATGACTTATATAACCTTTTATTTCAACAGCTCTCCTACCAAAGTCCAACAAACAAAACAAAACAAAATTGTTGTTTCACTTTCTTGAAGACAGATTGGTAATGACAAGTAAATCATACCTGTAGTGCAATGACCATATGACCAGTAACCCTCTTCTTCAGGTGTTCAGATACCTTGATGTAATTCTATGAATTTAATCTGCCCAATGAATTGATTATAATAAAATATTGCTAAAGACAAGACATTAATTTTTACCCATATTGTTACATGTTCTACCACTTTGACAGTTGAAATAAATTACTTTACCTGTCCCACTCCCAGATAACCATATTTGTCACACCCTGGTCTATAAAATGTTTCTTTTTCTTCTTTCTTCTGCCCAATGAATTGATTATAATAAAATATTGCTAAAGACAAGACATTAATTTTTACCCATATTGTTACATGTTCTACCACTTTGACAGTTGAAATAAATTACTTTACCTGTCCCACTCCCAGATAATCATATTTGTCACACCCTGGTCTATAAAATGTTTCTTTTTCTTCTTTATTTTTTTTGTTGTTTTGTTTAGTAACATTAACAAACTAACAAAATATGAATTGAGAAATACCTATGGGTTACTTTCTGAACTGTTTTTTAAAATTGGGCTTATGATTGTGAGTCTGCATATTATTATTAAACATTACAATTTACATTTAGCAGTGTTCTTTTGCAAGAACTATTGCTGCAGCCATTTGAATTGTTGTTTTAGTTATATTGAATTTCGTTTTATACAATTTCTTATTTGGTATTTAGAGAACACAATGCATGCATTCCTTTCTATGTACCTTGCATTTTTATATATATATATATATATGGCTCATTCTCTGGGGAAGCGTACCATGAAGGTGGGTCCATTTGGATTGTGTTTTCTTAAAAATAAAGCATTGAAATATCCTGTGTTTATATTTTTTATATGTTCAGAATTGATGTGAGAAATAAATATTTGTGAATATGTGTTTATATATTTATTAAGTTGTTTTGAACTGAAAAATGGCACCTTTTTTTTTGTTACATGGATACACATAGCATTTTCTTTAATTTTCATTGTTATAAATAATCCAACAAACTTATCAATTTTTCTTTGAAGCAATAAAGCAATATTCAATATTCCTTTTATCTGCAAACAGTCAGTTTTTAAAGAAATATTTTAAAAGGGCATATTCTTCATAACACTTAGTTTCCACATAAATTGGATCCAAAATTTTTATTCTTTATCGAAACCAGGATTTATCATGCAAACATGCCATTTCAATCTTTTTTTTTTTTCTAGAACTTAGTACTAGTAGAAGTATTCATGTGCTAATGTTTTTCAAATGTTTTCATTATATTCAGAAATATTCAGTTTTAGGACAAATACTTTGACTTCATTTCCTCTTTATCATGTACAACATGACTAATAAATTTGTTAATACAAAATAATGATGGTAATATTATGAACTACTTCTTTCATATTCTGAAAAGATAACTCTCATATTATTTTGTCTTGGTGTGATGAGTTTATGTGAGAAAATTTTTGAAGTCATTGACGTTTTAAAATACCTAAGATGTCTGATAATCTTGATATATTTTGATTAAATTAATTAACATTGTATATAGCTTGCATATTTATGTTCCTGTGGTTTCGTTTACATTTAAAGTTTAACACAGCAGTGTACATATTTTAAACTTGAATGTGTAAGGATAAAAAAACCTGTGAATAGAAATATTGTGATTAGGTTTATATTATTTTTTAAAAAAACATTATATTTAAATAGTTGCTTTGTTTATTACTTAATATCTTTGCAGCATAATATCTTAGCACATTTTATGTTTAGTTGAGAGAAATAGATCTTCTTTTATGATGGCTAATAACTTTGTTAATGTGGTTTCCTTGTTGTAAAGTTGTAGTTTTATACCCTATTTTAAAATTAAATAAAAATGTATCCTGATTAAGTTAATAGTTTAGGTAATAAAGAAAATATATTGCTGGTAATGAGACAATTATGTTGCTTATTTTATTATTTGGTTTTTTATGGGTAGAATCTTACTTTCTAAGTCTTCAACAGAAACATGCTTTTTACAGATTTCAGACTCTATAACATCAACATTTTTATAATTTGTATTTTCTCTTATGTTTTTATGTGAGCATTAGGTTGTGTTGTACACTTTTAATGTGTAAAATAATTAGATTTAATTCACTTTATTTTTTGCACTTCATGTCACAAAATGGTACGTTTGAAACTTATTGTCTTAAAAATAATGCATTGAAAATCTTGTGTTTATATTTTATATAGTCAGAATGAATGTGAGAGATACATAAGATAATTGCATGAATTTGTTATTTGTTTATTTTGTAATTGTAATACAAATTTGCTTTGGATTGAAAAACGACACTTCTTTTTACGACATGCTACATTCAGTTATTTGCTTTAATTTTCATTGCTATACATAATCAACAAATTTAAAATATATCAAGATTTTCTTAGAAGCGATAATACATTAAAGCAACATTCTGTGTCTCTTTTATCTTGAAGTGGTCAATTTTATGAAGAAATACCTTTAAAAGGTACATTTTTTATCACACTTCATTTTCACATAAATCAGATTCAAAACTTGTATTCTTTCACAGAATATCAACATTTAACATGGTGCTATTTAAACAATAAATGCAATAGAAATATAGGCTGTTTTTCAAATTTATTTGTTATTCTAATAAATATTCAGCTTTAAAAATAATTTGCTTTAATTTTCATTTTAGTGAGTGACAAAGAAATTAATAAATTTATAAATATAAAATAATGACAATAATATTGCAACTGTCTCTTATATTTTTCAAAGTCACCATATTCTGGAAAGATAAGTCATATGTCATTCTGTCTTGGTGTGATGAGTTAAGTACCAAATAAGAAAAAATAACTTTTGTTTCTATTAAGATTGTGGGTGACATCAGAAAAATCTTCGGCATCATCAACATTTCAAAACAGCTAATATTTATGATAATCATGACATATTTTGATTAAATTGATTAACATCATAAATAGCTTAATATATTTATGTACATATCCATGGGGTGAGTTTTTTTTTTTTTGCATTTAAAGTTTCACATATATGTGTGTGTGTGTGTTTAAAACCTGAAAACATAAACTAAATATAAAACCAGCTGATATTATGCTGCAAAGATAATATTAAGTAATGAACAAAGTACCTATTTAAATATAATGTTTTTAATATATAATAAGCCTAATGTTTATATTCTTGAATGCAATTCACGGGGTTTTCTACCCTTAATAGCTCAGATTTAAAACATATACACCAGCTATGAAAAACTTTAAATGCTAAATAAACCACATGGATATATATAATGTACATGTAAGCTATTTATGATGCTTATCAGTTAAATCAAAATATATCAAGATTATCATAAATCTGAGCTGTTTTGAAGCATCGATGATTCTAAAAATGTTCCCACTATTTATGTCATCATATATGTGATCTTAATGGAAAACAAAAGTTATTTTTCTTATTTGGTACTTAAACTCAACACACCAAGACAAATGGCATGAGAGTTATCTTTTCACAATACGGCAGTTTTGAAAAATGTAAAAAGTAGTTCACGATATTATAGTCATTATTTTTTTATTTACAAATTTATTAATTTCTTTGCCAGACACTAAAATGGAAACTAAATCAAAATAGCTTTTTTATAGCTGAATATTTATTACGACGAATAAATTTGAAAAAAAAATACTATATAAATATTTCTATTGCATCAGTTGTTTAGATAGAACATGGTGTTTAAATAGGACATGTCAATGTTTGGTAAAGAAATACAATTTTTGGATCCGATTTATGTGAAAAGAAAGCATGACAAAAATGTGCATTTTATAATATAATTTCTTCACAAAATTGACTGTTTGAAGATAAAAGAAATATTGAATGTTACTTTAATGTATTATTACTTCTAGTTCTAAGAAAACCTTGATATGGTAAATTTGTAGGATTAATTATAATAGTGAAAATTAAAGAAAGTAGCTATATGAATGCATATCACAAAAGAGATGCCATTTCTACTAAGTCCAAATGTATTTGTATTGTAATTACAAAATAAGTACAACAAAAATTCATGCATCTATCTAAGTATCTTATGTATATCTCGCGTTACTTCTGAATATATAGAATGTAAACACATGATATTTCAATGCTTTATTTTTAATAAAACATTTGAAATTGACCCACCTTTTGTGGTACATTTAGCCAGAGAATGAGCCATATCAGTACTTTATCTGATCTGTGTTTTAATGGGACAGATAATATAGATTTTACTTACACCTGTTTCAGATAAACTACCGCATTGGTGAATAGCCATGAATATTTTATAATTAACGGATGTAAGCATAGCCTGCCAACATCTTTCAGGTCAAATATCACAGTAGTGTGTAACTAGGAGTATTTTTTTGTATGAATGACAGATGTAAGCAGTCTGTGATCTACAGTCTTTGAAACCTTTTTTCCTGTCAGATAAAGAGTTTGGTTTCTGTTGTCTTTTAATTGCAAGATTTATTACAGAATAATTCTTGACATTTTTTAAAAAATAGATATTAGATTATTGTATTGACTTTGAGATAGAATAAAATACTTACTACATGTACTTTGTTTAAATTTAGATTACATACTTGTTATAAGAGTGGTTTTACAACATAATTTGATTATATTTTAATATATTACTTTTATCTTATATCACGATTTAGCACACATAACCATTTACATTCCACAAACTTACCAGTAAAGTGCTAGCAATGATCTATCATTTTAAACAATAATTATTATTAGAATATCTTTGAATGTATTTGCTGCAATCTGAAGTCAAAACCATCTATTTAGCACTTCAGTCACTAACAAATATATTTCACAACTAAATATCCTGTAGCATTATAACAATTGTTGATGTTATTTCATTTTGGACTGATTAATATTTTCATTGTTAATTTCAACACTGCTTTAATTGATCGTTTTAGTGGCAATACAGTAGATTTTGTTGCGGCTTTGTAAATGCTTAATTATTACTTAGTTTTACAAATATATCGAATTTTATCATAATGAAAACACCTATAATCCATTACATTCATTTTCAGATAGTGTGCTACGTGCTCAGTTTAATAGCACACTTACATGTAATAGTGCCTTGGTAGTGTTGTATTGAATTCTTTTTGGCACAATCTTCTTTCTTTCCATTACAAAATAAAAGACTGGTTGTACTTGTGAGTAATTATAACCTGCTATGGCTATCAGAGATTGGCTTTGATTATCTTGTAGACCAAAGTCCTGCAACTGGACTTTATTTATAGTCTGTAGCTATGCATGTTCTAATATAAAGTTTGTGTATTGTAAGTAATATTGTAAATATGTACTTATTGTGGGTAATTTCAGATCAAGCACGCCATGCTGAAAGTGACAAATCCGAGATACAGTCATCCTCAGGACAGACTTCATTAAACACCAGTGACTCTTTTTCACAGTCTGATCCCAAGGTTTCCAAAGCCCTGTCAATGGCTCTTAGAAAGCTGAAAATAGATTTTGTTGAAAGTCACTATATGCCAGGATCAAAAGATTCTTCAGAAGGACGACCAAGGAGAAGAGTCTCCAAAACAGATCTAGACATTTCAGCTGATGATACTGTTATTTTGGGTGAAATCTCTCAAAAACCAAATAAGCATGTGTCAAAAGTATCTCAAAAGTTTTCTGGTCTGAAAGATAAAGCTTACCCAGAAGGGAAAGCTTTGACTGATTACACTTCAGAAGTAAATGATAGCTTAGGGAAAAAGACAAAGGCTAGAAAGTTGGTCACTAAGGAGAGAGCTGACTCACTTAACACTAATGTGAGCCAGACTAAAGAAAGCATTAAAAAACATGAACTTATGGAGAGTCAACAAACTCAGACACCACTCTATACTTCTTCCAGAAAGATTATTCCAATCCATGCAGATCGAAGCAGACTTTCTAAGAAGTTGGTGGCCAAAGAAGTCTTAAAGTGTGTTTCAACAACATATATCAAATCTGCAGCTGACCAGACTTACAGTGGTGATCTGAAAGTGGAAAAGTGTGTGGAAGAAAAGCAAGCCCCAATGCCACCATTAATACATGTGAAGAAACCTGCTTCCCTGGGTAGTCTTTCACGGCATGACAGTCGGGAGGGAAGCCCTCACATTTTTCCACAGGACACCAAAGGATTCACAAGTGAACAGAATTTGGAGAATATTGGTCAATTGAAGTCAGCAAGCACATCATCATTGTTAAATCAGTCTTTGATGGCTATTGGCACTGAAGGATTTTATCGTCACATGAAAAGAAAGAGAGAAGACTCAAAATCTGAGCCTACAAGTCGAGATAGCAGTCCTGGAATGAAAAAGAGAATAAGAATGTTGCAGAAACTCAAGGACAGTTCCACTGAGCAGATTCCTGACATGCTTTCCCTAGCATGTAGAATCACTAGAGGAAGAACAGGTTCAGTGTCTGTAGATTCTTTTTCTACAGGAACTGCTGGTTCTAGTAGAGAAAGCAGTCCAGCATCTGGGCTTAGATCAAAAGCGAAGAAACTAGTATCAGAGCCAGAACACACAAAAGAGGATCTAGCTGATGCTGTTGCTAGAAAATCTCTCATATGTGAAACTAGTACTGAATCACAAACTGCCAAATCCATATCTTCCAAAACGAAACTTAATGAAGATGTTAGTATTGAGACACTTTCAAATGTTCCTGAGAGTGCTTCACGCCAACCTGTGACAGGAAATAGTGTTGTTGCAAATGCAATGGCTTCCAAAAATCCTACACCATTACGTCGTCGTAAAAAGAAACGTTCCCAGTTTTGGACACCACTAGCATATCTTAAGAAAAAGAAACTTCAAATGCTTAATATGAATTACATGAAAAGACAAACCTGCCTTCTAGAATATTTTTCATCAGATGCATCATCAACTGTTGATTCTTCAGTGGCATCTGTAGACATTCAGACTGGATCTTCATTAGCAGGAACTGAAACTGTTCCCAAGAAAACTGATTCAGATAGTCAGAGTAAAAATGACAGACCACAGGCAAATTTTGCTGTTGACATTTTACTATCAAAAAATGAATCTGAGCAAATATTAATTCAGAACTGTGGGCCTTCCGTGGAATTAGCCCAAATAGTTTCACCTGAACTTCTAGAAAAAAATGATAAAGATGGCACCAGAATTGATGAACATAAAAAGTTTGGGACTACTTCCAAACCAGAAGAAAATATTCAGCTGATCAATTGTAATTTGCCTTCAGTTCCAGTTAAGAGAGGGCCTGGTCGTCCTCGAAAGGTGCCAAAGTGTACAGATTCTGGAATAGTGCAACCGGTAAAAGCCTCGTCTAAGAGTAGCAAACAGTGGAGTAAGAGAAAAGGTTTTAAACCAAGATTTCCATTGCGTTCTTGTTCTGTAAGTCACAATCCAATAGCCACAAATGCAATAGAGCAAGATGATCTAAATGTGGCTATTTTGCCAGTCAGTATGCCATCTAAAGCTGTTGAAGTTCCTAATGCAGAGCTTTCTGTCAGCATTCAAAATATGTTATCGGTCACACACCCAGTGATAGATTTATCAAATGCAAATGTTGAAACTCCAATTGTAAAACGCAAACCTGGACGACCTAGGAAAATTATTTCAGACCGAAATGTACAAGGCACTCATGAAATTATAAAAAGGAAACCTGGACGACCAAAGACTACTGATAGAATTATATCTAGACGAAAGCCAAAGAGATCCGTCATTCGTCCTCCAGTAATCATGAAACGAAAATATGTTCGAAGAAAACCTTTGGTTAAAGCCAACATTAACAGAAAGGTGAAGTGCATCAGTGACCAACCCTCAGTAATACTTCCAGCAACATTACTTTTACAGGATATATCACTTCTTTCAGAAGATGGCCCTGAACAGACAATCAGTCAGCTTTCAGACATGCAAGCAAATGCCTCTGTGATAATTGATTTCCAATCTGGAACTATTCAGCCAGGTGTCCAGGTTCAGAATGCTGACAGTGAGTTTGTGCCATCAGACCAAACACCCATGCAACCTATTATTATTAAAGAAACTGAGATTGATGTAGTGAATGAACCCAGTGGCATGCTAACAGCAAGTGAATTTACTAAATCTAGCAAAGATTTCATACTTACTCAAAAGTCACTGACTGAAGAAGTAGGTAGTGAAAGTCCTCGTGTATCACTGAAAAAGCTCATGAGCAAAACTTCCATTTCATCAGTAGATAAACTTAGGAAAATAAAGCGAAAGAAGGTGAGACAATCAAGATGGGCATCTGGAAGATTACCTAAACATTCCTTTAAATCTACAACTAAGATTTCTAAAGCTCAAAGGCTGACTAGTGTTTTAATGCATTCAAGGCCAGAGGAAGTTTCCCAGCCTGAAGAATTCACTTCTGAAGCAGTGAAAAATAATGCAAATGATTTTCCTGTGAATGAACTGCAGTTAATTTCTAATAAAATCCACATACCTGTTAAGAATGTCAAATTTAAAGCAAGAGGAAAATTTTTCTCTCGAGAACTAAAACGTCTTCAAGATGATGATGGAACACAAAAGATTTTAGGTCATCATATGCGTCGAAAAATGAAAGCACTATCTAGAAAGGGTTTACTTCTCCGCTCTCGTGCTAAACGTGAAGGTTCAACTGCTGACTCGCAAACTTTGGACTTGTATGAGTCTCAACCTGTAAATAACAAAGTTGAAAAACAACATTCACCAGATAAGTTGTACAGTGTTGATGCTATTTCAGAGACCAGGATGATTTTCAAAAGTGGGACTAAGCATCATCAGGTCACACATCTTGTAGATGGAGAAACTGGATTGGTTTTGCCTACTGACATAAATGGGCAGAATCGTGATGAGGCTTTTTCAGAACAAAACTTTGGAATTGCAAGATTGTTTACACTCCATGGTGAAGATAACTGTGTGCCCCCTGATGCTCTGTCATCTGAGGAGAAAAGCTATGCTGATCAGGTCCAGTCAAAGAAGTTTCACAGGCCTTGTCAGATTGAATTAGTTCGACAAGAAAATGGTTCTACAGCTGGCCACATTTCAACAAACAACTTTGGTTTGCATTTCGACACTGGTGAAGATCAACCCCCTCCCAACATTACAGACTCCATTTACACTGCTGGTTTACGAGCAGATGACCGTTCACCACCACCACTCATTCGCCCAGAAGATCTCTTTTCTGCAGAATACTTTTCCTCTTTTCCAAGAGGTCTTAGCCAAAATGCTTTTAACACCACTGTTAATGAAAATAAATGTAAAGAGATTTTGTCATCTGAAGGTGATAATCATCCCACTGGTTCTCATAATTCAGCAGTTACATATTTGTTTGACAGTGAAGAAGATGCTAGTGCAAGTGCTCAAAAGTGTAGGATTTCAAATGCGCCTATCATATTTCCCCGCAAACCTCGAGGTCGGCCTCCAAAATTGCAGAGAACTTTTAAGATGGGGCCTGCATCAAAAACTGGGAGAGAGCCAAATGTCAAACCTGGTCCAGCCAGTTCAAAACCAAACAAAAGACCCTATCGCACTGCCACTAGACTGATACAGGCTCAGTCACTGTCTCTTTTCTCTGAGCCACATAAGTTTACACTTAGACCTAAATCAACACGCTCACCTATTGAAATCATTGCCTTGCGCCAGAAACAGGAAGAAGCTGAGTATGATATGGAGGAAGCTACAAGACTGGCACGTAAATTAAAGCGTCGCAAAGCACAAGTAGAAAAGATGAATCTCTGTTTACCTTTCCATGCAAGTTTGCCTGATGAGCTGCTCCAGGCATGCAAGCCTTGTTTGGTTGTTCTTGTGGATTTTGTTAAGAAGCTGCAGTTGGATGCTATTGATTCTCCTGGGCAATTAATAGCTGATTCAGATGATAGCAGTGAGGAGGATGAAGAATGCAAGGAGAAAGGGTTTGGAGATACTGATAATGATGCATCAGTAGATAGCTGTATTGGCAAAAGTCTTTTTGAAACAAAGCATCCCAAAGAAGAAGATTGTGCAGTTTTGGACCAGCCTCTTCAGTTGCAATCTATTTTTGATTCTAAGGGTATCTCGCTTGAAAGTGAAAAGTTTAAAGAAAAATGTTTAATTACCAACCAGGATGCCTTTCTGGATGACAGAGATAGCATTGTTGACAGAGTCCAATTACCAAAGAAGCAAGTAATTAATGATTTGCAGAATTCTTCAGGTAGGCCTTATGATAGCAATACTGTTTTTAACCTTTCAAAAGCAGAGAGTGTAAAAGTCATCTCAAAAGACACTAGTTATGGTATTGATGATGTCAGCCAAACTGTATCCACAGATTTGGGAAAAGATGTACACATACCTGTGGACAGTGAATTACTTAATCCTGTTTATGATCAAGGAGATGAGGTTCTTAAGCCATGTGTCTCTAAGTCCGTTTCCAATGGAAAGCTAAAGATTTTTCCCTCCACTGATAAGAGCATCAGTGCTCGCTATTTTTGCAATAAATGTGACTTCTCTTCCTCTGTTAAGCAGACAATGGAATCACATGTATATCGCCATATTCCTGGTGTGACATTCAATTGTGGATATTGCTTAGTAGAGTTTAGTGCTATGGCAAGTATTCAAACTCATATTAAGAACAGTCATGTTGGCAAGGAAGCTAAAGTTTGGATTAGCAAAGATATCAATGAAGCAGCTTTGTACCGGGTAGAAGAAATAGCACCCATCACATCAGTGCAGTCTGGGTACCGACAGCAGACATTAGCTATGCCAGATGCTGTAACTATTGCATCCCAGATTTGTGATGCTCCTGCAATACAGGAAACACAGCCTCCAGTCATAATATCTGTGGTTGTGAGTGGAGGTGTCACCATGCCAGTACAACGTCCTGACTCTCAAACATCTATGCGCAGGTTTGTTTGTACACATTGTGGATATTCAACAAACTTGAAGACAAATGTCCAACAGCATGTCCTAGATCTGCATCGAAACAAACATCTGTATGCCTGCAATTTGTGCAATAAAGCATTTGGTGCTTCTCTTCTTGATATCACCCATCACTGTGCAGAAATCCATGAAAATCGACCAAATTCTTTTAAAAAGCTCCCTGACTTTTATGATCAGGAACAGATTCGTGCTGACAGACCAAAATCAGAAGACAGGGGCAACATATTTGATCGTATGAGCAGCCTGTTCCAAGGATCTGGTGCTGGGGTGGACTTGCGGGAGGATGGGCAGTGTTCCCCTCAGTCCCACTACCAAAGAGCCCGAGACTACCTCCATATTCTTGAAGATTCAACAGGGAAAACTAGTGCTGAGGCAGACAGTACTACAATTGAAGATGGGAAAGAAACAGAAAAAGTTTGCTCTGTTGATAACATTTTAGAATCCCACCCTGTTTCTGCAACTTTTGAGGGGGCAATTAGGTATCGACAAGAAAACTTTAACACAGAGTCCAGAGCTGATGAAGTTGAGCCTTGTTCCTCCACAATAGTCAGAGAGGATCATAGCGATTATATGGTTTCTGCAAAAGAATATGAAAGAATTTCAGAAGAAAAGAGTGCACAAGATGTAGATACACCTAGTTTGTCTGATGAGGGTGCAAGAGAGCGAAGTACAGATCAGCCAGCTGAGTTTGTTCACAGTTTAAATATACCAGCTCATTGCACAGATGATTTTGCAACTAGTATAATAAATACCTCTGCTGAAATTTTTGCAGGAGAAAGAATTTTTTCTGATGGTGAATTGAACCCAAGTTTAAATAGCATAGAGAGTGTAGATAAAATTGTCACAGCAAATAATTTGGGACTAGTATTGGTTGAACCTTCTCAAATTATAGCAGATAGTCAGTCAGTGCAGTCCTCTGAAAAGACGTTTGTGAGCACTAGTTCTGCTCTTTGTGCAAGTGCTGATGGTCATAAAGCACAAATTCTTGAAACTCATCACACTATTGAAAATCCTGAGAACCCTCTAGATGCTGCACTTGGGAGTGCATATAAGGTTCTGTCAGGAGATGGCATGAAACAAAACACAGAGCAAAATATTTCAGAACCTAATTTACACCAGAAGATCATGGAGACAAAAACTGCAAAAGAATCAGCTCTTCAAAGACATATTTTGTCTGAGGCTTCTGAAAATACTTGTGAACCTGTTGATAACAAAGCAGCTGACATTTCATTTGATCAGTGCAGTCATTCTGAAGACCAGGGATCTGTTATGTTGCAGTCAGAGTCCAGTGTTACTGAGAGACAGGAGCCTGAAGAATGTGATTTTGTTAACAAGGACTCTTTTCACAGGTCAGCCATTGTAACAGAAGATTTAACGCGGGCACAGGAACAGATAGGCTTGTTAACTGCAAAAGATTCAAACTTTGCAGATGGTACGGAAAAGATGATAAATTTATCTTTTGACTATTATATGAAAACCCATACAGATGATGTACTTATAAGTGAGAAAAGAAACTTGTGTAAAACAATTACTGAACAGAAACAAAGCAATTCCAATGAAGATCCTAATAGTTTAGCCTTTGAGCAAGAGCAAAGCAGTGATTCAGAAACAGTTTTGGGTGACCGAATCATGAGTTCTGATACTTCCAATGGAAATATGAAGAATGTTGTTGCTGCAGTTAAAGATATTAGAGAAACTTTGAACTCTGGTACTTTAGATCTTTCTGCCAAAGAAGAATTAGCACAAAATCCAGAAACTGAAAAGATGGAAAATACCTGTCTGCTTGAGTCTTCTATGGAAGATGATAAGTTTAAGAAGACGCAGTCTGATGAGGGTGATGATGATGGAGATATTTTAGTGATTGAACTGAATGAAGATGATGCTGATGTTGGTGACAGGAGTCTAAATGCTGGGTAAGTGGATGAAAATATTTCATTTATTTACTGTCCTGAAGTTCTTAGCTCTCTACCTAGTAGATACTAGATGATACTTAATGTGTCTGTATGATTTTCAATCATTTATAATTAATTCATTAAATCCACTAAATATTAATACCATAAGTATATATTTTACTAATTTATGTAAGTTTTGTTGGTGTTTTTTGCCTCAAATTTCTGTTTTTACTTGTAGAAAATTATTATAATTTTCATATTTTTTTCCTATGTTTATTTTTAAATAAATGCAAATGTGATTATTTAAATCTTTCTGATATCAAACTGTTGATAAATAAGTAAATTAAGATTATTTTGATACATTTGACTTCTCTTCCATTTTTAAAGATACATAATGTGAGTTTGCATGATGCTTCTCAGCCTCAATACCATTCTTTCCCTCCACTCAAATCACTACAAAATCAAGACAAATAAGACTACAGTATACAGCACATTATAGTTTATACTTTTATAGATTATGCTTAAGCAATGTAATTTTTTTACAATATGCTTGTATTTTTAATTTTTTTTTACTTGCTTAGTAATTATTGCCTTTAAAATTAAAGGCTGCTTGTTATTTTCTCAGGATATTTTGTAAAATGCCATCAAAGATTAAGTGCAAATCAAAAATTAAGCATGTGTGCACATATTTCATATTGTTGACTAAGACTAAGAGTAAGAGTAAGATACTAGATAGTAAGAATAAGGTTTAATGAAAAAATACATAAATAAATACAATTTCTCACTTGACTCTTAGTCTTAAAATGATGATGGCACTTTTAATATACCAGAATATAATACAGCAAATGATTTAGGTTACGTTTTATTTTGTTTATATATTTTATGAAGTACTCATATATCTGTACTACACTAACTGACTAAGATTAAGAATCTTATTGCTCTATCTCAGTTTAGAACCTGTCCTATTCAATCCCATATTGATAATGTTTCACAACAATTGTATATATATTGTATATTAATAATTGTAAAGTGTAGTATCTCACTTAACTTTTATACATGATTAATTTTGTAAGATTTACAAAGATAATTACTGGATTTTGTTGTGCATTTTTTTTGTGTCTTTCAATCTTATATAGTTATAAGTTATAATTTATATGGGTCATCTTCTGGATAAGTGTGTACCTCATAGGATGGATGGGTCCATTTGAAATATGTTGTCTTAAAAATAAGCATTGAAATATCATGTGTTTATTTTCTATATATTCATAATTAATGTGAGAGGTACATAAAAGAGTTTATTACCTGCTTATAATGTACATTAGTGTTGATGAATTATGTAGCCTGTTGCAGTCATTCATAAGTAAGCTGGCACATTAATTCTTCTTCTTCTGTCATTGTTATTACATGTATATAATAATTAATATTAACTGTTGTGATATTTATTATTTAAGTAAAACTGTGAAAGAGTGATTCTTATATTTTTGTAATTGTTTTATATTGTATACCTGTACACAAGATTAATTTGAACTTTAATATTTCATTGATTTTATATACCAGTTTTATTTTTTTTAAAAACAAAAATTGCACTTGTATTAAAGACAACAAGCTTTTTGATAAGTCTAAATAATATAATATTGCCTGGTTTATTTCCTGTTTCTGAGTGTAGTCTTAATTTTACAATGGTCAAATTCTAACAAATATTGAAATAATGGTCTCTTGTCAGTACTTTAGCACAGAAATACTTTACCTTGACAAATGTTTCTTGAGCTACCTTATGAGTATTGTTCATTCATCTCCAATGATATCATGTTCTGCTTCTCATCAACTAAACCTGAAATTGTATATCTTATACTTGTTGTGTATTTGTTTTTCTTTAATAAATCATTAGTTATTGAAGATATATATTATGCTCCTATTCATTTTTTCACAGTGAAATTAACTATTTTTATGATTATTTTCAGTGATGACTATTTATCTACACAAGAAGATGATACTAGAACTCCAGTAGCATCAGTAGCTGAAAACAAAGAAAATGTTTCCAAAGAAAGCACAGAAGCTGATAATGGAGGAATGGGGTTGAAAATTTTAGAAGTTGTCAGTTTAAAGGACAAACAGGATATCCATAACACTAATCCATCTCCATCTAAAGTATCTGACACTTCTTCATCATCTGAACCATTAGAGGAATCTCGAGCAAAACCTGTTACACCTTCACCAAGTCCTGGTTGTCAAGAAGAAATAAGCTTAGACTCATCCCACTCTGGGTCTCCCGTAATGAACCACTTGTGTCTTCCAGAAACAAATGCTGATGATATTGCCATGAGAAACGAGAGGATGCTTTGCACCTATAAATGCCACAAATGCAATATTCATTCCCCAGCTCTTGCAGCCATCGTAGAACATCTTAAACAGTACCACAGTGATGTCCCTTTGTTTGCCTGCCCATACTGCAAGACAAAACGTGGCTTCTTTTATTCTGAGGAAGAGGTACATACTCATGTGAAGGATAGACATCCATCTAACTACGCCAAAAATGAGGTGTCCTTATCTGAAGTGGCAAAGTCATTTGTACAGGTTCTTGCCATACCATCAGGCAACCATGTAGGCAGTGGACTGATTGAACAGGATGTTTATATGTGTACAAAGTGTGATGGTCATGTGCCAGATCTTGACTATGCTTTTAGGCATCTGCAGCTGGAACACATTAATCTCATCAAATACTCTTGTCCAACATGCAGGACTTTTCGTCATAGTTCTAGAGATTTTGTTCTTGGTCACATGCGAGAAGTCCATGGTCTATCCTCTCCAGATGAAAAAGTCTCATTGTCAATTGAGGATAATTTCTTCATCAAAGTTAAGTCTATCTCTGTTGGGGGTACTTACCAGGATCATGCACCAAGTAGCATTTCTCCTTCCAGTGCATGTAATTCCAATAAGCCTTTGGGTGCAGACAATTTTCATGCTTCTCATACATCATCAGGACCTATTGCTGCTGCTGCTGTTGGGTCTCATGCTGTTGCAGCAGTTGCATTGATGGGTTCTGCTACACCATCGGCTAACTTAGATCCTAGAGTTATGCAAAGAGTGTCTGCTGGGATGGAGACAGCACCTTTGATGGCATCACCTGGAAGCCACTTAAGCTTTTTACCCTTGCAGCTGCTAACTCCAGCACCCAGTTCAGGCGCAGCAAATTCCCCTCAGCCAGCTAGTCCTTTAACAAGATCTTCCTTGGATCAGACTCATCACCCTAGCATTGGACCTGATTTACATGATGCAAACACTGTTTCTGCTCATCGTTCAAGTGCTAATGCCAGCACATTACCACAGAGGCTTATTTTGCCTTCTGCCTCATCTTCGTCAGGTTTGTTTGACAGATTGCATTTACCCAATCAGGCCATGTTAGCATTGAACCCTGCAGGCAACATGATTTCATCAACACATGATACAGAAGGAAGATTGTTGCGAACAGGGGCTACAGTGAAAGAATTGCTGGACACCAAAAGGAGAAGTGCTGAAACGCTGCAGTTATCACCTGTAGCAGGAATCAGCCACAACAGAATGGGATCACATAACATTTCTGCCTCTCAAGGCTCACCCAGACATACATCTAGTCCTGCCACTGCTAGTTCTTTGCATATTTCCCCATCAGGCATATCACCAAAAATGTCTTCCTCTGGTGAAGTTTTGTCCATTAGAACAGCAGGAATGACACCTCAAGAAACAGTTGCTGACCAGACATTAATACCTGAAACAACAGTTCCCCGCAGAGCACTTTCTTTGGCAGATAAATTTGATCGCTCAGAAAGGCGCCAATGCAGTGTCAGTCCTAATTCCAGAGCACTTTCCAGTAACAGACCTGTGTTAAAAGTACCATCTGTGTCAACTGTGTTTGGTTCGAGTTCATCCAATCGCAATATTCCAGTCTCTATTGATACTGGTATATCTGTGAATACTTTGCCTGCAGATGCACCTGCTACTGATCGGTTTTCTCTCTGCAATATTTCAAAATCTCCATTATCTGCTTCAAATGTTGCACATGAAACATCTATTACCACATCTACAGCTGCCTCACAGATTTCACCTGCTAATTCAGCAGCCCCTTCACAGATAGAGTCAGAAGTAGAAGATCTAAATGCTTATAAGATTTTCAACCTCAGGCCTTTTATTTCCACTGCACAGAGACCAATCACTGAAAGTTCTAAAGTTGTCTCTCCTTCAGCTACAGTTCAAACTACAAGTGGTAACTCTATACGCATGTCTCAGCCAGCCACTCAGCAAAATACTCTCACTTCTGTAAGCATGCCTATGGCTTCTTCTGCACTCTTTCCTCAGCAATTTCGTCTCCAGCAGTTTCCCCAGCTTACTGTTCCTATCGCACTCAATCAGGGATCACTGTTGATGAGTCAGGGCTCACTACCTATGTTTGTGCCTGCTAACTTCAGTGCCTTGATGCAGCATGTGGTTGCAACACAACCACAGTTGCAAACAATGACATTGGCTGGATTAGGTCAAGCCCCTGCAGCCCATCAACAGCCTTCTAGCACAGCACAGCAGTTCAGTACAAATATGGCTGCAGCACAACAGCAGCAGCAGCAAGCACGGCTTGTGTCCCAGTGCACCCCAATCACAACAGCATCACCTTTGCCTTCTGCTCAAATGTTCCACCCAAGAGCTCCAAACAGAGGGCGAGGAAGACCTCGACTGAATCGTCAACAACTCTCGCCAACACAACCACCCACTCCACAGCTCTCTTTGCGACAACCCACTCAGCGACCACCTGTTCTACCACCACCACCACAATCACAGCAACAGCGTTATCGTAGCCCACCAACCCCATCTGCCCCACCAGCCCCACCTGTCCCAATTCCTCGTGCTCATCAAACTCAAAGGCAAAACATTTCTCAGGCATGCTTATGTCCATATTGTCCAGAAAGAACAGTACTAAAACCATGGGAGGTCTCTCAACACATTCGGTTCAAGCACCCAGGCCAAGAGATTGTGTATAATCGTATTATGGACAAAGGTTCTTCTCTCACAACCTAGGGAACAGACTTTTTTCTTAATTTAACCAACAATATGTATAGCACATGGTTGTTGCTTATCATTGATCGTAATTACACTGTTATACCGTATCAGTATCACTTCCTAATATATTTTATAACTTTTAACAGTTGCAGATGTTTGATACAGTTTTAGACATTAAGACATTAAGATTACACTTAAGATTAAAATAATATGTATGCCTTTTAGTAACCCCCAGCATAAAAATGCGTGTTATAAACTCCCACTGTAATTGATGATTGAAACTGATGCATTTTAAGGATAAAAAGTTTAAAACAACATTGTATAAATGCTCAGTAATATGTATGGAACTACAGCATTTTACTTTCAATTAACAGGATATTTGGTACTGACACTTAGCAAAGAATTTCAGCAAAAATGCTTTTAATGTCTTGCAGTGTTGTCTGAATTCTCAGTAAACACTAGCCTAGAAGTAGAATATGGCAGCAGACTTTGTGATGAATTAATTGCATGATTTTAAAAAAATGTTTGTGTGCTGTTGACTGTTTAATGTTATGCTGATGCTGCAAGACTCAACATACAATACAACATTAAGACAAATGGCATGCAATGGTATGCAATTTTCAACTGTCTTGCCATTTATCTTATTTTATTATTATTAATTTTACATGGCAAAGCAACTGCCATGGGAAAAAATGTTATAAGTTATCTTAATGGGTACAGTTACATAAAGAAAATGTTCTTGGTTCTAATTACAGAAAGAAGATTTTCAAAGTATTTCTTTCAGATTGTGAGTTGTATGTGTGTGTGTTTTTGAAATAGCCCTGAATGTCAAAAATATCTTGGTTCAGATTGGCACCATGATGTTTTACTATAAGTTCATAAATGAATAATTCTTGCAGTTAGAAAAAGTTGAGGATATTTATTTTAATGTTAAATGAGAATATATATGTGTGGTTGAATGTTTGACAATTTTTGTAATAAGTGTCTGAAATATCTCAGTATATAACAAAATAAATGCAAATGAAGGATTGGTTGCAGGGTTGACATTGCCTCAGGTGAATTTGTTTCCACTTAAACTACTTCTTTTCTCCTTGTGCTTTGAATGTCTGTAATTCAGTATTCAGTAAATTTGCTGTCAGTTTGATATTGACAGATACAAATAAGCAAGAAGGAACATTTTATTTTTTTTTCATTTCATGGTTGTATGTTGTTGCCGGTCACCTAAAAATATAAGTTAGACTTGCATCCATGAGTTTTCTTTTCTTAATCCTTGTGCATTGCTGGTATGGTATGATCAAAAGCTGACCACTTTTTATATAGTGACTTGCTAATCACTATTACTTTTTTAAAAATTAAAATAACTACATAGAGAAATTGATTTGGTTTTCATATATTTCAAAAAAGAAATTCTAACCAAAGTAAATTAAATCACAGTCGATTCGTAGATGTGCATCTCTATTGTATTTTAATCACAATTTAAATTAAAGTTTAAATTATTTGTTTTTCTTAATGTTTTACTTAATGTATTTTTTCGTTTTCCTTCAATTTCACTTTTTATTGTATTTATAAACATCTTGGGACACAGTTTTGCTATTTTTTCTGGGGAAAGAGATACTATTACTAGTTTGTTTGAAAGTAAAAAAGTAATTTTCCTTATTTTAATTTTTGTTTCCTTGTTTTAAATTTTATTTTATATGCTATCTTGTTAGAAAAACATAAGATTTCTGCATGAGCATCTATTAGATTAATTACATATTAAAAATGTGATGCTAGTTGAATGCATATGGTTTGTTAGTGTACGATTGGATAAATGGTGTGTATGTTTAAGACTACTAAAGCATTTACCTTATGAATAGTTTCAAACACATTGTCCAAGGATCAGAGAATCAGTCCCTGTATTCACGGTTAAGTCGAGAACATTCATTCCACATGTGCACATAGGTGTACAGTGTACTTTTGCATTGTTTCAACAGAACAAGGATCGGCCATTTGTGTTCCACGTGAAATAATTATTTTTCATTTTCTCCCTTAATTCATTCCTTTTCTTGTCTTAAGAGCACATAGCAGGATATTTTTAAAAATCAGTTTGTGAAGCTTTGTCTGTTGGAAATTTTGTTTATTATTTGATATTGAATACAATAACAGGTGCAAAAGGTAATATTCATTATTTATTGGTTTTTATTATTTTGACTGTTTTATTGTATAGGTTCAGACAGACGAGAAAAGTTTCCATTGTGAATTCATTAAATATATGTATAGCAATTTGTTATGTAATAAACCATTTCTGTAAAATCGATTTGGTGTTCAGGATATGCTTTAATTAATGTGTATAAGGTTGATTGATGTCGAAGAGTTTTGTTTGGGTTAAAAATGCTGTTGACTATAGAAAACTGTTCACGTTGTGTGTATGCAAGCTTTTGATTCAAATGATAAGAAAGATCAAGTGTACTCAATAGAATAACTGCTCTTCTCAAAAAAAAAAAAAAAAAACCGCTTTAATGTTTTGGTCTCTCATCTCTTTTGCGTGTATTTTACATCTTCCTCGCAGAGACTCATCTGTTTTTGGGTGGAATTAAGAGGCATTTCTCTTTTTGAACAAAAGCAATGTTATGTATTCAGTTGTCTTCTAGTCAAAACCTGTATTGTAAACTATAGGTCCCTAGGTGAACCATGCATTTGTTTCAATGCCAGATCAGCAAACCCTTGTGTATAGTCTACAGTTCAGCCGTCTGCTGGGCTAGTGTTTCAGGCCGTTGCTGATTCGTGCTTTGTTACACGTTATTGCTTTGTTACACTTTGCGAGCCTTTGTCATCGCCAATTGTGCCCGACCTTCAACTTTATATTTTACGTCAACATGTTTTGAAATCACCCATTACTTTGATTAGAGCTGCAGAAATTGTTCTTTAATAACATGAGACTAATTTCTTGTTTTAATGTTTTAAAATGAACGATGCGTTTTACACTCCTCTCTCTCCCCCGCCCCCTGTCCGTACGTACACAGACCAATTTGGTGTTGACGCCATTATTGATTCGAGCTTGCAAGGCACGGTCGCTATATCAACAATACCTAACCTGAATTGCCTGTCAGTAATTTAAGTAAAATACTCTCTTGTTTTCTTACATTTAAAGGGAAAAGCTACTTATATGTTTTAATTAATCCTCTATCTATGTTTCGTTATGTTTGTTTCCACTCCCCCTGTTTTACATCTACTGTAAATATATGTTATGATTTGAAAAGCTCTACTACATTCGAATGAGTTAGATATTCGTTATGCAGGATGGGAGGATGTTTGTTTTATAAAGCAACAATTGTTTGTATTAGGAATCTGTACAAGTAGTACTTGTGTGGGGTTTTATTACATTGCATTTTATCATGTCCATTTCATAATAAAGCGTATGTGAAACGCAAACAAAGTGTCCCGGCAATTTTTTTCATGAAAGCAGCTCTTGAAACTTCAAGAAATTGTGTGAATGTGCTCTTGTTTATTGGGGTGTTGGTGGTAGTGAATGTATTTAATTTTATTTAAATTTACAGTGTGAAACAAAATCTCCATTTTTCTTGCTATCCTTGACAACTCTCTCCTTTACACTTCTCTCTGTTTTGTAACTCTTTTGACTTTCTGTAACTCTTTCAACTTTCTCCTTTACACTTCTTTCTGTTTTGTAACAAATTTCTCCTTTCCCCTGTTTTGTAACTCTTGACTTTCTTTACAGCTCTCTCTCTCTCTCTCTCTCTCTCTCTCTCTCTCTCTCTCTCTCTCTCTCTCTCTCTCTCTCTCTCTCTCTCTCTCTGTGTTTTGTAACTCTTTCAACTTTCTCCTTTACACTTCTCTCTGTTTTGTAGCTCTTTAAAATTTCTTCTTTACACCTCTCTCTGTTTTGTAACACTTTCAACTTTCTTTACACTTCTCTGTTTTGTAACTCACAACTTTTTCCTTTATATTTCTCTCTTTTGTTACTCAACTTCTTTTTATTTCTCTCTGTTTTGTAACTCTTTCAACTTTCTTCTTTACATCTCTCTCTCTCTCTCTCTCTCTCTCTCTCTCTCTCTCTCTCTCTCTCTCTCGCACCCCTCACTTCTTTGCATTTAATTTATCATTCTCTTTTGCACATATCAGTTACACTTCTTTCTGTTCCTTTTGAGTATCTTTGTCTCCTTTTGCACTCCTCTCCAACTATTTTTCGTGCACTCACATATTTCTTCTTTGCACCTCGTTCTCTTCGATCTTTATTCGTTGCATCCCACTTTGCCCAGTGTCTTCTACTATTTTAAAAACACCCTCTCTCTATTATAGGCTTTCTCGTTTGCCTTCTTTATCTATTAAGCTCTTTCCAGGTTTCCTTTCTTCCTCTCACCTGTGCTTCGGATCTAGCCCATATCTTTCTTCTTTACTTACGCATTAAATTGCTTAAAAATGTATCTCAGTATTCTTTGTCCTTACTGTTTTTTTGACAAGATTTCCATTCAAATTTTTTGTTAATTCCCTAGTTTGATTTTATTTTCTCCCTTTTGCACTTTTCTCCTTTGCATCTCTTTCGCTCTCACACACAATCTCCTTTGCACTTTCTCCTTTGCATCTCTTTTGCTCTCACAGTTTCCATTGCCCTTTCTCTTTTGCATCTCTTTTGCTCTCACACACAGACTCCATTGCACTTCTCTCTCTTTCCACTGTTCTGTTTTCAATTGCTCCTAGGTTTTTGTTTAAGTTCTCTGTCCATTCTTCTTTCCTCGTGCGCAAGGTTAAGTATCTAATCATTTTCTGCCAGGATAGCACCATCAGCAATCTTCCTTTTCAGTCCATCTTTAGTATAGATATATAATTCATGTCCAGTCCATTGTTTTTGTAAAAACAGTATATATATATCTAATTCATGCCCAGTCCATCATATTTGTAAAAACTATAGATATATAATTCATGTCAAGTCCATCGTTGTTTGTTTTTTTTTGTAAAAACATTATAGATATATAATTCATGTCAAGTCTGTCGTTGTAAAAACAGTATAGATATATAATTCATGTCAAGTCCATTGACAACATTTAATGTTTTTCTTTTACTAATGGTTTATGTTTTAAACAGAATGTATATCTTCCTGAATATTTTTCTTGCATATTTGCATTGTTCTTGAAATGTATTATTATTGTTCTCAGTCTATTTTTTTCTCACTTTTTTAGCAGTTTTTACGGAAATGCCAGTGATTCCTTCAACTTGCACTCCCGAGAGGAAACGCTATAGGTATGTGGTCAAGAGCACTTCAATCTTGTCAGCTGGAGATTTTGCTTTGTCAAAGTTATGTTGAAGTGGGAAGAAATGTTACTTCAAAATGTGTTCTTAAACTTTAAAAAGAAAAACTTTATGCATTTTGAATTCGATAGCCATATTTTTCAAATGTGTCAAAAGGACATTAGCACACAGCCCAACAAATGGAGTCTTAAAATTCTGTTAATTTCGCACACATTGTCGTCAGTGTGTGCCTGCACACAATAGTTGAATGGATGGATGAGTAGGTACGTGATATTTCTGAAGAAATAATATTTCATGGTTTTGAAATGATTTTGCTTGCCTGTATTATGACCATTAGTTTTCATAAAAAAGAAAAAAATATAGACTACCTGAAGTACATCGTTGAACGGGTAGGTAAGATGATTTGATAGTTTAAAAACTATGATTATATGATAATTAAAAATGTATGTGTGCTTATAAAAGTGAACATCAGGTTTCATTATGTCAAAGTAATCTTATTTGAATGGATGGTTTAATAAATTTATTTAAAGATAAGGTTTCTTTATAAGAAAGATGTTTTAAACTACTTTTGTTGAAACTATATACTGTTTGTATGGAAAGAGAAGTACATCCAAATTTTAAAATAATATGCTTTGTAAGTTTATTCACTTAATATTTCTTCTTAATTTTTATTTTGTCAACCTAAATTATATTATATCTTGGAACTAATTCACAACTGTCTACCTATACTATTACTACTACTACTACTACTAATAATAATAATAATAATAATGGCATGGATTAACTATCAAATCTTAGTTCTTAGTAAGTCCAAATAAACAGGAACAAATCATTGATATCGCTGTTCCAAGTTATAAAAACATAAAAACAAAAGAAAGAGGAAAAAATAGAAAAATACCAAGACCTCAGATTAGAAAATCAGAGACTGTGGAATGTAAAAGCAGAGGTGATACCTATAGTGATAGGAACCTTGGGGAACATAACATTTGAGTTGGAAGGCTATCTGAATACACTACCTGGAAACCGCTGGCTCGCCCCACTACTTGAGCAGCGCTCCTCGGAAATACCCTTATCCTCAGCAAAACCTTGGATCTCCCAAAATCTTGGTAAGATTCCAAGACCTTGATTCACAACCGACAGTCAAACAGAAGTCGTGGAGAAAGGATAAATAATAACAACTATTATTAGCTTTAAGAATCATTATTTTTTGTTCAGTTTCACTACTTCCCCCCACACACACACTTTGTTGGTCTCTCTTTCTTTCTTTCTTTCTTTCTTTCTTTCTTTCTTTCTTTCTTTCTTTCTGTTTAATTATTTTATTCTTTCGATCATTTAAAAAATTGTATTCACCTAAATCCTCCCTCCTTTTACATTTTGTTACCCCCTTTTGATTTAGCTGGGTGGGTGTTTATATTTAAACTGCATAGTACTCTAGTCACAATTGCTTTGTTCTCTTTCTCGTATTTTTTTTTCAAAGTTGGATATCTATTATGTTTTTTTTAAAAAAAAAAAATACATGGATATGTTATTTTGTTCGGTTCATTATTTATTTGGATGATGAACTTGAAGATTGTTTGCTGATTAGTCGGGTGGGTTTTTTAAATAAATGTTGAAAGAAACTATTGTTCATATTGTGAGATAGCAATACAAATTCTTGTGGAATTTTGTGAAATTCATAAATCAAGTTTATAAAAACATGGAATGAGAAACCAGTACCACCACCCCTCCCCCAAAATATAATAATAATCAAAGGTGAGAAAATTGCAATGTTACTTTTAAACTTCATTTGAATTTTATTTATTTATTTTATTCATCATATTTCAATCTCCTAGTTCAAGTGATACGAAACTGTGCAAATCTTGTTTGTTTGCTTTATCAGTTTTATTTTTCGTTATTATTCAAGTGTACAACACATTTCATGTCTACGTAACTACTTGTGCTTTTCACATTTAAGATGTACTGTTTAGGTACCGTTACTGGGAGAAATAATAAAACCACTCAGGATTGTCGAGCTCGTAAATTTATTAGAACAGCTTGAAAATAAGCTCGTGTGACATTTTTATTGATTAACTGCCCATAAATTTTATTTTTTTTATTGACTATAACCTGGCAATTTAAAAAATGTACAATAAATTACATGACTTCTACTCTTTTGTATAAGCAAGATAGATTGGTATTTAGAGAGAGAGATGTAAGTAGATAAATGTGAGTGATGAAAAACTGTAATGTCGGATTAAGGAATTGATTTTAGAGAGGAAGACTTGGGGGCAAATTGATATTTGATGCATGTTTACGTGCGTGCGAGTTTAGATGTTGCTGTTATGTGCCAAACCGCATGTACTTACTTCCACAGATTTGTACAAAAACAATAATGAAGCAATGTGACTGGTCATAAACCTGACAGGTTGATAGATATCAGCTTTCCCCCAGTCACAATCAGTCATGGCTAGACAGAAGTTGATAGAGTAAACAAAAGAATCTGATGGATGAACTGATGACATTAAATACATAACCAAAATGTTAAAAACCACTGGCTGGTGTATGATGTTAATATTAATGTGTTATAAATGTTCACTCTATTAATGAACACTAGTTGACGTGGGTCATTGAATCTGAATTCTCCATGTATATTGCAGTGAACTGGGAAGGACTAATCGAAAACAGTTATAGTCTTATAAAGGACATCTTCCTAGTCAGGGTTGTTGACGGGTGACTAACAGCATATGTTTGGCTGGTATTTTCAAAATGGCCGCACTGAAGCTTCCTTAAGTGATACATCAGCAACGCTTGCTATTATTGGATGCCTCAATTACATATAGCTCAGTAGACTGACATTACCTTAGTTGTTACAAATTAATTAAGGCAATTTCACTTACTTGTACACGTTAGTAGGCAAAGAACACTCTGATCTATAAAAGCGGGTCTAAATAAATACGAACTACGTAATTAGACTGTACACCAGTTTGTGTGCGTCCTTAAATACCAACTATTTTGGAGGAAAATTGAAAATTAAACTGTAAAACTTCTTCGTTACAACGCACACTTTATTCCAAACACCACCACCAGCACCACCACCTTTTTTTTTTTTAAAATCACTGTGCTTTATAAGGAACGTTAAATGTTCTGCGTTAAATATGTTTTGTTACCGTGTATTCATTTATCCTGTAATAAAGATATGAATGCATGCTGCCCTTTGTAGCAGGCATGCATTCTTAGATAATTTAATTATATGACAGAAATTTACAGATGCGATAATGTAGCTGTATTAAAGACACCAATTATTTTCTGACCCGATTAGTGCTTAAGTGTGACGCCATGAATTCGTGGTCTGTTTGAGTATTAAATTTCTTTCATGATTAAATCGAGGTGCTCTTTTTATATATGTATCAATGAACGGGTTTTTTTTTATTCGTATTATCCTGTTTAACTATATTGTGTCATTTCTGTGAGCTACAGTCCCGTATAGGAGATCGTAGAGATTAGGCGTCAACGCAAAAGGTTTTACATACCCTTAGAAGTATAACAGGGAGTATTGCAATAAGTGATGAGTGGTTATGTCACGAATAGTTGTGTGATTCGGAAACATACCGAACAGTCAAGTCACGGCTGGTCTATTGATGACAATAGACTCGTTAGTGGTCACAAGACAGCAGGGGGAATTGGAAAAGGAAAGGCCCGGGAGGAGGATAGTTCTTCATACTAAAGGGCTCTTCAGGAAAGTCACGCCATCTTGTAATTATTGTTTACCGCCCTCTTTTATTTTACGGTACGTTCCTGCTACGTTCGGTTGTGAATTTCGAAGTGTAGAATTGTCTATACTTTATGGATCTAAGGGTTGGGTTCGTAGTGAAGTAAATGCAACGCTTCCACGATCTAGGGAGGTTCCTGGAGCATCAGTAGAATATTCTTGGAGGAATATTGTTCTGCTGCAAATGGTATGGTTGTTATTGCATTAACGACAATGTTCGAAGGATTGTCATTTGTGTTTTAAAAGCAATTCTTGCTACGTTGAAGTATTGTAATGAGTTTTCTTTGAACCAGAAAAAGAAATAGATTTGTTAATAACATATTTTTCGTTGTGTTAATATTGTGTTCGACATGACTTAACTCAGAGGTGACATCATGTTGTAGTATTACTCACTCACTCGCTCTATTTTCTAGCTTCTATAATAGGAATTATACCACTAGGATGCAATATATACATATATATATATATTGATTTCAAAATAAGCTATTGGTGAACATCAATATTTAGGACCATGTTGACAGAGGCCAACCTAAATAATTATTAGGGCCTGCCAAATGGACAGCGAGAGAAGTATTGATCTCTAAATTAAATATGATAAAATTATATCCCACTTGAAGTATCAGATAGATAGATAGACAGATAGATACTTCAAGTGGGATATAATTTTATCATATTTAATTTAGAGATCAATACTTCTCTCGCTGTCCATTTGGCAGGCCCTAATAATTATTTAGGTTGGCCTCTGTCTATCTATCTATCTATCTATCTATCTAAATGTCTATCTGTCTGTTTATCTATCTATCTATCTATATGTCTATCTGTCTGTTTATAAATCTATCTATCTATCTAAATATCTATATGTCTATCTGTCTGTTTATATATCTATCTATCTATCTATCTGTGGCGGAATAAATTTGCCTATCCCTATTTCTAAACTTAATAATTATATATTTGTTGCCAATATTAACATGACCTGACCTTGGGCACTGGTTTTGATGATATGTTTTGTAAGTGCCAGAGTTGGAGAAAACAACTCACTGGATAATATGCTAGAAATTGATGATGCAATCCAAACCAGTTCCAATCGGATGACTCATTGTCTCGCACTTGTTTGTAACAACTTTCGTCTAGTGGGGATGGATTGAAAGTTACTTTGTTGAAGAAGTCCTATATTCTAATCACTTTGATTTTGACGAAACTCGAGTCCGTTCATAAAGGCCATCGCTAGCTTATGGTAAATTAACTGACTGGGAGAAAGGATGAATTTAGAAATATTTCGTAAATGCTATGGATCTATGATTTGAATTGAAGAATGCTTTAATAATTGAGCTAATATACCTATGTTCGCTAATTTGATTACGTTGCACATTATACTTGTGAATTTTGATTGATGATGTTTGTGTGTTTCGGGCTAATGCATATTATTGTGGGATTAGTAAGATGAAAATGTGTGTAAGGAAGAAAGAAGTTTAGAGATTAAATATGCCTGAAATTTAGTGCTGCCTTAATTTGACTTTTGCATAAAGGAGAGTGGCTTTTTATTGTTCTTTTGTATTTGCTTCAGACTGCAGGGACTACTTTACTCCACCAGATCACATTGGTGTGTATATCCATTGTTGTCGTCGAACCTTTCAGTAAACATGTTGTCTTAAGTTGATTCCTGTGGATTCAATTCGAGAACCAATACAGCGGAAATTGGCGGATTTCGTTTGGTCTCAAGAATTCATGAAGAATACGAGTTTTGTCAAGTCGATAAAGTGAGTATATGTGCTACTGTCGGAAACAATGATATAATGAACACTACAACAACAAAAATCAATTTCTATCACATTAACTGCACCTCATTTCAGAGGGTGACGAGACCAGCTGTATCACAGCGCAGATGATATTAATGCATGCATCCCACTACCACTAGAAAGATTGATTAGTAAAAATTAATCAATAGCACCTAATAAAGGCAAGCGGAAATCACTAACAGGATTGGTGTTATTTTATTATAACTTATTTTAATAGTATACTATTATTGATTTAAATTTTGAAAAACTAATCTGCATATCTTTGTCTTTCCTGGAAGCTTTACCTGATAGTAACGTCAAAACTGATGACAACAAAAGTAAAACAACCAAATTCCATGCGGAACCTGAAAGTGCAACCTAACATATGGGTCCTTTGGGCCACATTTGGGGAAAATTCGGGAAATATAAATGCGCTTATGTCTAAATAACAATCGACAAAGAAGCACTAAACAATAACAAAGAGAATTGCTTGAAATATTTTTTTATTGTTTTCTCATACCTTTTGGCCTTGAACTGAGTCTGAATTAATGGTTGTATTATTGAACACTGATGGGCACACTGCATAGAATAAAATTTGTTATGGCTGTAACAAATGTTATAAATGCAGCTGCCTGGTTGTATATCATTAGTAAACATTTAATTCTTGAAACAGAAGTACATCATTGATTTATCATATATGACATATCGTATGTTTATCTTGAACGTTTTTGCAGTGCACTTGATAAAGATTAAATTAGCTGCTGCTGGGTTTTCCCCAGTGACACAAACGCATTTGGCTGCACTCCATTTGCTTTCGATCCTCCAGTTATTTCTAATCATCAGGAAGCAGAATTATCTGTTATCTTTATCGGTGCACCGTAAACATTCTCACAACGACACCACGAAACATGCACGAATAAGATCAATAGATGCAAGCCGTACCCAGCTGCTTAGGTACGTAATGTGTCACACGTGATTATTCCACACCAGACCAACGATAAAAAGGATTATGGCCTGCCCCCAGGAACACTCGATCACACATAGTCAGGCATAAACAGTTGGTAGAGGGACAGACAGCTTGATAAAGAAACCGGTAGATTTCATAATTTTCAAAAAATAGTACTAAAAATACTGTGTCGCCAACGCCACTTAGTTATTGATTATTATTATTAATTAATTAATCATTCATAACTAGTTACAAGTGATGAAAATCTTAATTTATGTTCTTAATAATTCTCTAGTAGACACCACTCGTCTCACTCACTTGGCCGATATGCAGGTACACCTACAGAATCAACAGTAGTTTGCCATAATGTGTGTGTGTGTGTGTGTGTGTGTGTGTGTGTGTGTGTGTGTGTGTGTGTGTGTGTGTGTGTGTGTGTGTGAAGGTGTTTCTTTTGTGTCGCTAAGTAAGTTTTAGTGCAGTCATTTGGGGAAAAAAAAACAAACAGTGAAAACAACAATGCTGTGGACAAACATGATGGAAAGCATTCATTAAAAATAAATTATGCCTACACACATACAATTGCAAATATATTTGTGTAAATTATACAGAATATATTTTTCTCAAGGTAAATTGTACATGAGTGTGTGTGTGAGGTGTGAGTGTGTGTGCGTGCATGCGCACTCACGCATGAAAATGTACTATAAATAAATGTACTAAATATAATTTTTTCCCTATTTTACTGTTCTCCTAAATTTAGCATGTTCTTGTAACTTTGTCAATGCAAACTTAAAGTATCATTTATATCAAATTACTTTTGCATTTCATTACAGCGCATGTTAATATAGGGAAACTCTGATTATATGAAAAACCTTTCAAATTTGTATAATGTTATTATATTCATTTAATGTGTAAATGTGGTTTACAGTTGTAACTGAAAATAAGTCTGTATTGATACATTTGAATGGTTATCAGATACAGTCACCATATTACAAATGTGTGCATGTGTTTGTTGATAGAATGTTCTGTTAACATGTGGTTTAGCAGATAAAACAATTTTTAAAAACAATTTCTGACAAGCACCTTTTTCATGGACTAGGTACAACCACACACACTTAGAATGCCATAATCATAATATGTTTCTTCTTTGATATAGTGCAGAATGGATGAAGGTAACAATTCTTAATTATAATTTAAGATACATTTTAAATATTTAAACAAACTTATTATCTTTGTGTATGTTAATCCATGGATAACAAATCTGATTTTTATCTATTACTTGTGAGTTTCCCTATCTACTTAGTCTGAATGGTATATTTATGGTAGAACATATAGCACTCATTAATTAATGAATTCTTTTAACTAACAGTTACATAAACCCGATAAGACAATTTTTAGCCAGTATATAGTAGCAGCCTTTTCATAAAAAAACACAGCTCTTTTGGTTTAAAATAATTATAATGCTATTTCTAAATTTAAAAATAATATCTAATGAATATTATTATACAGTTCTTATGACCTTTTTTGTTTTAAATATTTGGAAGTGTTAAACATTTTTATATGTTAAATGAATAAATTAAATATTCTTGAGAATATTTGGAACCATACACATATATCCCTGCCATGGCATTTAAGAACAAATAAGAATTTGCGAACAATTTTATGACATTTTAAAAAAAATAATGTGTATGTATTTATTCATGAGGGTATTGTGCTGTGTTTTTTAAAACTCAAAACACATACTACACGATCTTCATGATACGTTACCCACTTGACCTTGACCATGAATATGGTAAGATAATATTTTTAAAAATTAATATCAACACTAGAACTGACAAAAATATTGATGTAGATGACACTGGTTTATCGTGAACATAAATGAATCTGGGCAACACTAATTAGAATTAGTTTAATAAATAATGCTAATTAAAATCTCTTTGTTAGAGCTAACACCTCATCCTTCATGCGCATTTTCACAAGAAATATCATGTAAAGAAAATAGGCTAGACCGATTCGGTTTTCTTCAAATTCAGACAAGTAATGCAATTACAATGTACATATAATTTAAACAATTTTTCGATATTTCTTAAATAAACCGAGTAAACTATTGTGCAACGTAAAGCTATCGCTTTAAATGATATTTATTATCATTTTAAATTATATTTATTATCCGAATTGATAGGCCTAAGGATCTTTCCATTCGTGTTTGTGTTGTAAATTTAATAATATTTATTATCCGAATTGAAAGACCTAAGGATCTTTCCATGTTTATATTGTAAATTTAATAATATTTATTGAGTTATAAATTTAATAATATTTATTATCCGATTTTATAGGCCTAATGATCTTTCCATGTTTATATTGCAAATTTAATAATATTTATTGAGTTATAAATTTAATAATATTTATTATCCGAATTGATAGGCCTAAGGGTCGTTCCATGTTTATGTTGCAAATTTTTTAATATTTATTGTGTTGTAAATTTAATAATATTTATAATTTAATAATATTTATTGTGTTGTAAATTTACTAATATTTATTGTGTTGTAAATTTACTAATATTTAATGTGTTATAAATTTAATAATATTTATTGTGTTGTACATTTAATAATATTTATTGTGTCATAACTTCTCAAATTGGGTCAAACGTAGTTGCATAGACGCTACACTGCATCGGTATTTTCCATATGATGGACGTTTGGCAACAGTGTATTTGCCCTTGTGTCCACTCAATATGATGGACGTTTGGCAACAGTGTATTTGCCCTTGTGTCCACTCAATATGATGGACGTTTGGCAACAGTGTATTTGCCCTTGTGTCCACTCAATATGATGGACGTTTGGCAACAGTGTATTTGCCCTTGTGTCCACTCAATATGATGGACGTTTGGCAACAGTGTATTTGCCCTTGTGTCCACTCAATATGATGGACGTTTGGCAACAGTGTATTTGCCCTTGTGTCCACTCAATATGATGGACGTTTGGAAACAGTGTATTTGCCCTTGTGTCCACTCCATATATAGACCTCACTGGCCAAGGATCTTCGAGTTTCATGAACGGTAAATCCCCGCGAATGTAAACAAAAAAAACCCCTAATGAATCCTACCTTTTTTATGAATAATTTAATTTTTTAATAATAAAAAAAAAACTATGGTAAAATTTGCTTTCTCAACTGGTCAGTCTGCACTGGTGAACTTCATTTCAGACAACCATTTAGCCTCGAATGTACATTTGTTGTTGACGGCGAGTTTCTGAATCAAGGCCAATTAGGGTATCGTATTATTGTAGGTCAGATGTTAAGCTAAGCTGGTGATATATGAACTGAACTGAACTGGTGGACTTAAAGCGGCTAGTTTGCTGACGCAGAAGTGATATTAGAAAGTCCTGGGATCGTTGCTTTCTTATTTTACCTTTTAGGTATTGTTTAGAACTGAAGTGATTGGTGACAGTCGTAATGTGTTAATCATAACAACGTTGATAGTCAAAGTAGCAATGGACTAATCATGGCCTTGTTGACAGTCAAGTTGCAATTAGGATAATTATAGCCATGTTGACAGAAGTTGCAATTGGTTAATCTTAGATGTTGCTAGTCAAGTCGCAATGGGTTAAGCATAGCCATTTAGACAGTCGTTGCAATGGGTTAAGCATAGGCATGTTGACAGTCATGTTGCAATGGGTTAAGCATAGTCATGATGACAGTCAAGTCTCAATGGGCTAATCATAGCCATGATGACAGTCAAGTCTCAATGGGCTAATCATAGCCATGGTGACAGTCAAGTCTCAATAGGCTAATCATAGCCATGATGACAGTCAAGTCGCAATTGGTTAATCATAACCATGATGACAGTCAAGTCTCAATGGGCTAATCATAGCCATGATGACAGTCAAGTCTCAATGGGCTACATAGCCATGATGACAGACAAGTCTCAATGGGCTAATCATAGCCATGATGAGTCAAGTCTCAATGGGCTAATCATAGCCATGTACACTAATAATGATGTGCGATTATTATTTCTTTTCCTTGCATGTTGTGAAACTGTTGTAACTGAAGATCTATGTTTTTAAAGTACTGTTGTACTAAATATCTATATTAATAGTACTGTTGTACTAAATATCTCTATTTAAAAGTACTGTTGTACTAAATATCTATTTTAAAGTACTGTTGTACTAAATATCTATTTTAAAGTACTGTTGTACTAAATATCTATATTTGAAAGTACTGTAGTACTAAATATCTATATTTAAAAGTACTCTTGTACTAAATATCAATATTTAAAAGTACTGTTGTACTAAATATCTATATTTAAAAGTAATGTTGTACTAAATATCTATATTTATAAGTACTGTAGTACTAAATATCTACATTTAAAAGTACTGTTGTACTAAGTATCTATATTTAAAAGTACTGTTTTACTAAATATCTATATTTGAAATACTGTAGTACTAAATATCTATATTTAAAAAGTACTGTAGTACTAAATATCTATATTTAAAAATACTGTTGTACTAAATATCAATATTTAAAAGTACTGTTGTACTAAATATCTATATTTAAAAGTGCTGTTGTACTAAATATCTACATTTAAAAGTACTGTTGTACTAAGTATCTATATTTGAAAGTATTGTAGTACTAAATATCTATATTTAAAAGTACTGTTGTACTAAATATCAATATTTAAAAGTACTGTTGTACTAAATATCAATATTTAAAAGTACTGTTTTACTAAATATCTATATTTAAAAGTACTGTTTATGACCAATACATATTCATAGTCAATGTTTCAAACGCTGAATGAATGGTTGTATTTAACTCTCCAGTCAGCTTATTGTCCGTTATAGGTTTAAGTGGATTGCCCTCAGTAAACGTTTTCTTTTTTTCGTATTGATTTATCTATGGATCGTATCGTGAGGATATGGCATATATAATTAATTATACATTATTTTGTTTCCAGGTTAAAGTTGAGAGTTTAATTTTAGTAAATTCATTTGTTTTTGCTAAATGATTTTGCTTATATAATTCACATAATCACATAATTTAGTTCACCCTCTTATGCTGTTTCTGTAGACTTAATATAATTTTATTCATTTATAAATTCAGACATGTTAAAGCACTTCAGAGCCACAAAGTCGATTAAAAAAAGGAGCCTTACAGTACATGACGTTCAATCAATTCTAACTAAACTTTGTCCTAACCGCTAATGGAATTAATAACAAGCCATAAGTTTTATGTTAGGTGTTACAAGAAGTTTTAACTATTAAACTTTGTCCTAACCGTTAAGAGAATTAATAACAAGCCATAAGTTTTATGTTAGCTGTTACAAGAAGTTTTAACTATTAAACTTTGTACGAACCGTTAAGAGAATATAGATTAAATGTGGATTTGTCTTTTCATTTAGTAAGAAGTTTTCCATCTACGGAAATACTGTGAGACGGTAAATGTTTGTCTTTATGTTGTGGAAGAGAGAAAACGTTTACATCGACCTCATATACGCCCTATTTAGTTATGGACGGTTAAAAAAATTATTAATTAATAATAACCATTAACTAGGTGGTGTGGGCGTCACACGTATTAATAGTGTATAATTTACAGGATCACAATGCTTTTATTGCAAAAATCTACACTTTTTCGTTCAAAATTCTATTTAAAGACACAAACAATTAAAATCATTTCTAAAAAATATAACTACAATAGCAGTTTAGCCACAGAACAAGATATTTGCAATATACTTTTTTTTTGCATACCAGGAAGTATTGTACACTTATTTAATTAGAGCTATCCCAAAATGAGGAACGAAAAAGAAGGAAAAAGAGAAGTGATGAGAAAAGAAGGAAGGACGGTAGAAATGAAAAATGTAAGAAAGAAGAAATTTAAATGAAATTTAAATAGATAGATAGATAGATAGATAGAGAGATAGATAGATAGATAGATAGATAGATAGATAGATAGATAGATAGATAGATAGATAGATAGATAGATAGATAGATAGATAGATAGATAGATAGATAGATAGATAGATAGATAGAAAGAAAGAAACAAAGAAAGAAAGAAAGAAAGAAAGAAAGAAAGAAAGAGATATGTAAATTTGTGATTAATTAAACCCAATTATTGATAAATAAATACCAGTGGATAACATCGGGTTTAAATAATCAGTTGGGTTTTTTACTGTCAGGCGTTGCTGCTTTGCTATTATTCAACGCTAATTGTGGGTGACAGAGAGGAAAAATATTAAACGCAATATAAATATTATGGGATAATTTTATTAAGTAAATTAAAACTTAATTTGTATTTCTTCGAATACATTTATGCAAACAATATTTTACTGTAATCAAGTACGCCCATTCATTGAGAGTTTTATATTTTTATATATTGTGTAAAAACGACAATCTGTGTAAAATGGTAAACCATTAATTACCAGTTTTTAAAGCATTACTTCCGTGTAAATAAAAGTGTACACACACCGTGTTCATATTATACCCTAAAATATCTATCCATCCATCCATCCAACTATCTATCTATTTATCTATCCATTCATCCATCCATCCATCAATCAATCTATCTATCTATCTATCCATCCATCCAACTATCTATCTATCTATCTATCTATCTATCCTGAAAGATAGAAAGTCACTGAACATCAAGACACATTTTATAATTTATATTATACCTTTATCGATTATATGGTGTTTTTTATTTAAATGTATGACCATAATTCAGGTGAAAATTGCAAACGCCTAGGATGATGCCAAGGAGCATTATATTTACGAATTCTGCAAGGTGTGGGCACCGTCCTTGTTCTTAACGTATTTAATTACACTTACAGCACAGCAATGAGTAGCATACTCATCGAATCGATTTTGAACACTCTAATAAACACCCACACCTTACATGAGAGTGAACTCCCTTTGTTCAAAAGCTGCTACTAAACGAAACGACTAGAACATGTGGACCGCTGCAAATATAACCGAAGCGCGCTTATCATTGTTGAGTTCAGAACCGATCGAAAATCCTTTATGGAAAACTGTCTTATCAGAGCAAAGCAAATACATATCCATGGCAACCTATTATTTTTTAAAAAATCATTCTCTGGCGTCCTCTAACAGCCATACGTGTTAGTCAGGTAACATATGCACACTATATAATAATAGCATAGAAATAATTAGATTGAAAAACAACAGTGACACCTGCATCTTTTATGTATCCCCATTCTCTTCCCTCCTTCCCAGTTCTCCATTCCATTCTATCTTTTTCTTCTTCCAGTCTTCTCTTTTTTCCATTCCCCAGTGCACCCTTTCCTTCCCATCCCAGATTTCACTTCCTTCTCCCTAGACTGTCCATTTCTTATCCACCACTACCCCCCGTCTACCTTTTCCTCTCCCCTGTCTACCTCTCAACTCTATCCTATCCCACAATCTAACCCCTCATTTTCACTATCAAGTCTGTACATATCCATGTTTATTTCATTACCACTAGCTTTTCCTGATTTCAAAGATCTATGTATCCATGTTTATCTCATTACCACTAGCTGTTCCTGATTTCAAAGATTTACACCAAGCTATACGTACGGGTTACATAGACCTCATAAAGGCTTCCCAATTTGTTAATGGCCTCTGTAGTAAGAACGAACATAGTTTCAGATCTGTCCTTTATAGATTTTAGAAGGCAACAAATGTGAAATACCCGATAACAAAGGCACAGGAAGGACTTCCCAACCTGAGACTAGCTTCATCGATGTGATCGAAGATATTTTTCACTATATTCTGTATTGATTTCATGTTATACAAAAGAATTCCTTTCTGCCTAATGGTAGATAGGGAGTTACAAGGATTAGTATATATGAGAAAGTTAATGCTCTGTGCCGCCATCTGCTTCATTCGGTTTCCCAGCACAATTCAAGCAAGTTATCAATCAATCAAAAGAAAAAAAAGGTTGTGCATACTGAAAACGACAACAATCAATTTAGCCCAAGCGAAGAACAGATGGATGGGTGGATTTGTGGATGGATGGATGGATGGGTAGACGGTCGGATGGACGGATGGATAGAGTGTGTGTATACACACTCGTGTGCTTATGCTTGCACGGTGTCAGCGATAATCTATAGAGCAATAATCCATATATAAAAGATGATTTGTTAAGTCCTTTAATTTCTTACGATCAGGTATTATGCACAGTCATCACATATAAATTTAACATTAAGTGAAAAACAAAATAAATTCGTCATAACTGAAAATCACACCTATGAATATGACGTAAGTGAAATTCACACAAATAACCTTGATATAACAGACTCATAAATAAACTTGCGTTAAGTGAGGCTCACATACTGACGAGTGAAGCTCACGTAAGTGAGGCTCACACAAATAAAGGAAGCAAGACTCACATAAATAAATTGACGTTAAGTGAAGCTCACGCAAATAAAGTAAGCGAGACTCACATAAATAAATTGACTTAAGTGAAACTCACATAAATAAATTAACGTAAGCGAGACTCACGTAAATAAATTGACGTTAAGTGAGCTCACACAAATAAAGTAAGCGAGACTCACATAAATAAATTGATGTAAGTGAAAATCACATAAATAAATTGAAGTTACGTGAGAGTCAAATAAGTAAATTTGACATCAGAGAGAACCGATAAAACCGAGAACTAATAAAATAGTGCAGAATATATGTTTTTGTTCTCTCTTGTGATTTCATTTACAATCATACTCAGATGATGCAGTGTTTTATATTAAAAAATAGAATTTTGTCATAGTACTTTTCTTTCAAGTGTCTAAGATAGCTTACAAGTTTGGAACATTCTATTTTAAAAAGCAGTCAAAACATTCAATTGGGAGGGGAGCAACACTAATAGAATTATGAATTATGATTTGTATTTCAGTGATAACTAACACTTGGTGTTCTGGTAAACATTCTGTTGCATTTAAATGCGAAGTTTCGTTAAATAAAAACGCCCTTTGTTATAAATTGCATGCTAAATATCTACATTTCGTTTACTGGTATTTAAAAGTATCTATTAAAACATCTTCTTTTTTAATACTGACAAAATCCTTTAGGATGTATCGACATTCTATAAAGGGTTAACTAGCATAGATTTGCTAGATCGACACTTTTTTAACCACTAATACTGACAAACTCCTTTAGGATATAACAACATTCTACAAAGGGTTAAATAGCATAGATTAGCTAGATCGACACTTCTTAACCACTAATACTGACAAACTCTTTTAGGATGTATCAACATTCTACAAAGGGTTAACTAGAGTAGCTAGATCGACACTTTTTTCGCTCCTTATCGACTCGGTAATCTCTTTACTGTAAGTGCTTTAATGGTGAAGCTAGTTCACAATGGAGTCGATTTCTTCAGAGATAATTAAATATGGCAAGTTTTATTATCTCTGATCTGATTAATCAATGTGGGCCGTTTTATTTTTATATATCTATCTATGGCTCCAGATGTATGTAAGGGAGATAATTATGCTCTTGTAGCGCAAGGTTCGATCGACTCCTTGACGGAAACCAATTTCTGAAGAGAAAAGGGGAATTTTAAAGGAAAGTTAATAATATCGCCCATTTTAAAGTCTAGAAATATAAGTTTCAATATGGTATCATATACTCACTTGGTAGTAATTAAAGGTGATCGTATTTTTATTACAGAGACTGATAGATAAAGTACTAAATTCTATACGGTTTCAATTATATATATTTTTAAATAACTATATTATTAGTTCATATTTTATGGTAAAATGGTAATAATTGCAAGTACCACACTTCAAATCACGGATTCAGGCACCATATTTAAAAATAGACAATACCAAACATTACAAGTACAAAGTCAGTATTTGGTATTAATTTCATGTAGAAATTACTTATAATACTTGAGGCATCCACAAATAATAAGCAGGACTTTTTTCAGCACACATTACTAACAATTTTCAGACAATATACATTACAACAGTTCGGTATTTCACGTTTCAAAAGTACAGACAATTAATAATAACTGCAATCTAATTTAAAATAGTTGTGTAGTTCAAGTTTATAATACAAAATTAGTGATAATTAAAAGCAAATAAATTTAAAATAGCTCAGAAGGTCATGTTGTAAGAACAAAAGTAGTAATAAACTTCGAATTACATCTGCAGCTGTGAACACTGCAAGCACTAAAATGCTAAAAATAATTTAACTGACGCTAGAGAGACGCACTCTGCACGAAAGACAGACTCATTAAGTAGTCACGAAAAGACAGTCTCACATTAAGTAGTCACGAAAAGACAGTCACACATTCAGTAGTCACAAAAAGACAGTCACACATTAAGTAGTCACGAAAAGACAGTCACACATTAAGTAGTCACGAAAAGACAGTCACGCATTAAGTAGTCACGAAAAGACAGTTACGCATCATAGAGTCACAAAAAGTCAGTTACACATTATATAGACCCGAAAGACAAACGCATTAAGTAGTCACGAAAAGACAGTTAACGCCAATAAGAATCTAAATTTATATTATTAATAAAATTCTCCAGAAGACACTGTTCGACTCTCACACTTGGCGGATATGCGGGCGCTGTAAAAGTTTTCTTTTACACAACATTAATGACAAACATTTACCGTCGCACAATATTTCTGTAGTTGGAAAACTTATTACCAAAGGAGAAGAAAAATCCGTCTTTTAATCTATATTTAGTGAGCCCCCAATCCACCCACTATTTCTACAACATATGGTTATATATGTCAGAAGGTCAATAAATGTTTTTAAATACAACATGTGAATATAATCATTGACATTTACATCATTTCACAACAATGTTCAATTAACGCTAGACAATCGTTCAGTTTATCATAGCATAGACATCAGCAGTCAAATGAACATACACACACACACACACACACACACACACATATAATTAAGTTCATAGGCATAAATTATCACAGAAATAAGAGTGGAGTTTTAGAGAAATAATTAAAGTCAATGTGCATAACCATTTTTCAATGATGGCCGATGTCACTAGCGCATCTCACAATCAAGCGGCTTGCAACAAGTCATTGTCTTTCTTATTTACACAACAGTCCCATGTACCCCTTTTAGGCACGTTACACAACAGTCCCATGTACCCCTTCTAGGCACGTTACACAACAGTCCCATGTACCCCTTCTAGGCACGTTACACAACTGTTCCAGAATTTTCAATGCGTTCCCCAAGCACACTGTGGAGAATTGTCCAGAATTTCATTGTGCTATCAAAGCTTCCGAAATGTTGTGTATGTTACTCACCACACCAAGATGAATGTTCAAAATAATCTTCGTGAATTCTCGAGACCAAACTCAAGCCACTATTTTCATCATATTTGCTCTCAAATAGAATTCACAGGAGTTCAAAAGCAACAGGTTACTGATAAATTTGATGATAACGTTGAATACACACATCAGTGTGATCTGGTAAAGTACAGTAGTCACTGTGATTTGAAGCAGATCAAAGCATCAAATGAAAAAAGGTACACTTCTCTCTGCAAAAGACAAATTAAGGCAGCGCTAAATTTCAGGCATATTTCATTTCTAAAATTCTTTTCTCTCTTAAAAATATTCTCAACTTACAAAGCCTGCAACAATATTCATTAGACAAACTGCATAAGGAATATAGCATCAATCAAAATTCACAATATAATGTACAACGTAATCAAATTAGTGAACATAAAAATAATGATAATAATGATTCAATTACATAAAGCATTGTCCAGTTCAAATCGTAGATCAATAGCAAACCTGTATGAAATATTTCTAAGTCCATTTTTTCTTTATCAGTCAGTTAACTTACCATAAGCTAATGAACTCCTTTATGACCAAACTTGAGTTTCGTCAAATTCAAAGTGATTAGAATAGAGTACTTCTTCAAAAAATAACTGTCGGTCCATCCCCATTGGATGAAATTGTTATGAACAAGTGTGAGACTATTAGTCAGAGAAACTGCTCATCCAATAATAACTGATTTGGATTGCATCAGCAAATTTTGGCATATTTTTCCACCTGAGTTGATTACTCCAACTTTTGGACTTAAAAATATCATCAAAAGCAGTGCCCAAGGTCTGGTCACTTTGACCTTAAACAATTTATATAATAATTAAGTTTAGAAATAGGGGTAGACAAATTTATTCCTTCACAATGTGTTACTGAATAGCCACGAAGAAGGTTACTTCCTATATAAGAACTACGATAGATAAATACATTTAGACATTTAGTATTGATGATCCACGAAAGACAAGTGCACTTAGAACTGGTGAGCTACATAAGAGCTACATTGTTTAGAACTGCTGATTCACGAAAGAAAAAGTGCATTTAGTACTGGGATCCAGAAAGTCAAACGCATTTAATAATATTGATCCACGAAAGTCAAACGCATTTAATAATATTGATCCACGAAAGTCAAACGCATTTAATAATATTGATCCACGAAAGTCAAACGCATTTAATAATGTTGATCCACGAAAGACAAACGCATTTAATAATGTTGATCCACGAAAGTCAAACGCATTTAATAATGTTGATCCACGAAAGACAAACGCATTTAATAATGTTGATCCACGAAAGACAAACGCATTTAATAATGTTGATCCACGAAAGACAAACGCATTTAATAATGTTGATCCACGAAAGACAAACGCATTTATAATGTTGATCCACGAAAGACAAACGCATTTAATAATGTTGATCCACGAAAGTCAAACGCATTTAATAATGTTGATCCACGAAAGTCAAACGCATTTAATAATGTTGATCCACGAAAGACAAACGCATTTAATACTGTTGATCCACGAAAGTCAAACGCATTTAATAATGTTGATCCACGAAAGTCAAACGCATTTAATAATGTTGATCCACGAAAGACAAACGCATTAAATCTGAGTACTGGCGATTCGCAAAAGAACAAGTGCACGTAGAACTATCGAGACATGAAATACAGAAAGAGAGACTCACTTAAGTACGAAGAGTCGCGAAAGACAGATATTAATGCTGAAGATTGGTCTCTTTGAGACAGACACACTTTTAGTATTCACGATCCAGCACGTTCATTATTATGAATTATTATTGATGACCCACGAAGGTCTAGCACTCCGAACATTAATGAGCCATTTCTATTTGAGCCATTTGAAGAGCCACCAAAGACAGTAATTTTTGTTGAAGAACTACGAGAGAAAGACAAAAGAGTAGCACCTTAACTGATCGATTGAATTACAGAGCCACGAATGACACATGTATCAAATTGCAACTGTTGATTGATACCCAAGATTATCGCGGTCTCAGTTCACTATGAAAATCTATTAATTCGCAAGAATGTCCCCCCCTCCTCCTAGTTATACTCTGCTCTTGACATATAGCAAGGTCATATCGTTTCTAGACGCACAATGTTTCCATAGCAACTGATCGCCTAGTTTTCAAAATCAATAAAGCTCTCTATGCTTTCTGTAGTGAATGGCTGTTTGCAGCAAGGGCAAAATTCAAATAAAAGCAGTTGGAAAAGAAAAAAAAAGAAAGATGCTTTCAACAGCTATTAATTATTTCATGTTTTCAGATAAAATCATTTTCTAAATGAATAATAAAATAAGTTTATAGGCAGATATTTTCATTTAATTATTTTTCCACGCTTCGATGCTAGTGGACACAACCACTGTACTGTAAAGTTTGTGCAACGTGTCACGAACGAATTGGCGAATATAATGCACAGGCAGGCAAAATAACCTGTCAATCGTACAAGTAAGCTATTGAATAGAATTTGACGCGTATTTAACTCTTAGTAAGCAAGCACCTGCAGGGGGTGGATTTAAATCAGAAAGGATAAGGGATGTAGTTTTAGATTGGCTCGAGAGAAAATAATGTGTAAAACCTACATTAATACTGCAATAAAGATAAATATTAGAATTCCATTAACGCTAGCATTAGTAATAATATGTACGTGGGAGTGCGTGCGTGCGTGCGTGCGTGTGAAGAGAGAGAGAAAACAACTGAAAATTGTTCAGTTTAGTTCCAAACTTGGATAAATGTGCCAGAAGCGTAACTTCTTATACTAAATGTGTACTTCTGTTGTGGTTTACAAAATCTAAGTTCTGCGATTACGACATACCTGTGGCCTGCATTTACGACTTACTTGTGGCCTGCATTTACGACATACTTGTGGCCTGCATTTACGACATACTTGTGGACTGATTTTACGACATACTTGTGGACTGATTTTACGACATACTTGTGGCCTGTCCTTACATTCTTTCTTGTGGTCTGTGATTACGACTTACTTGATTTTGGCCTGTCTTTACGACATAATTTCTTGTGGCATGTCTTTGCGACATTCTGGATGCTGGCCTACTTTACGACATGCTAGCGTCTGGCCTTTCTTTACTCCATTCTTGGTGCTGGCCTGTTCTTTCGACATTCTGACTATTGGTGTTGTCATAGTTTTCTCAGATATTACTAGAATATTTTTTAAATATTAAAAAATAAAATATATTAATAAAATATTTTTTAAAATATTAATTTATTTATGCTACTCCATGCATTTGTATTATGAATTTTATTTGGTAATGTTTGTCGAACATTGCGTTAAAAATCCGATATTTACCAACACGTTTACATTTAGAAATGGCGGTAAAAAAATGTGAGTAAACCAAACAGTAATATCTAAAACATCTGGCAGTAAGCACCAACATTCTAAGCGTTAGCATGCGTCATGCAAACACGTGAGGTACTTAGTCTGCTAGTGTGCATGTCGTTGGTAGCTTATATTTTTTTCATGACCATTACAGGATGCTGCATCACAAAGGGAGGTTACATAACGTGTCTGGTTGTGAAAGAGCTGTCTGAAGTGGACGACAATTAATTGCGCGCATTTTCTTCCGGCAAAGTGACCAGTGTGGCACAATGGCATAGCAATGGATTGTACTGGTTATGCAATGCACAAGGGCCCCGGCGGTCAGGATGGGGGATCTTGGCAGCGAGCAGAATCTATTTTGTTATATTTCAGAATGTAATCAAATGAAGTCCAAAGGGACCCACCATCGAAGCTCTGCACAAGGGGGAAAACAAATCTTGCTACGCCACTGGACTGGCAGCAAACATCTGACAGTTAGCCATTGACATAAATAATTAGTAACCTTTCCATGGGTATGATAATATAGATCTGTGATTCTTGACTTATTATTCCGCGATATGGCTATTTATTTTTCCACGAGATGAAATCAATGGCTATCATTTTACAATTCGCAGGATAAAATAATTATCATTTATAAAATAATTCATAAACAGAACCTCTAAAATGTATTTAAGTTATGTTGTTATAATGTTCTTTGGAATTGTTGAGTCCTGTGTGCTTATCTGTTAGCCAGTACTGACAAACATCAAACCCATATAACGAGTAAAACACACGTATTATTAATTGACTATGAATTGTGTGACACCATTGGGTTCTTCCCTATGGACACTATTTTGTGGATTGTAAACTTCAGTTCCACAAAAGACATATCGGGTTCCAATTTTTCCACTATCTGAAAACGAATGACAACTACTGATATTGACAATTAAAGGCAGTGTCCAAGATAAAGTGTGACAACTACTGATATTGACAATTAAAGGCAGTATCAAAGATAAAGTGTGACAACTACTGATATTGACAATTAAAGGCAGTATCAAAGATAAAGTGTGACAACTACTGATATTGACAATTAAAGGCAGTATCAAAGATAAAGTGTGACAACTACTGATATTGACAATTAAAGGCAGTATCAAAGATAAAGTGTGACAACTACTGATATTGACAATTAAAGGCAGTGTCCAAGATAAAGTGTGACAACTACTGATATTGACAATTAAAGGCAGTATCAAAGATAAAGTGTGACAACTACTGATATTGACAATTAAAGGCAGTATCAAAGATAAAGTGTGACAACTACTGATATTGACAATTAAAGGCAGTGTCCAAGATAAAGTGTGACAACTACTGATATTGAAAATTAAAGGCAGTGTCCAAGATAAAGTTTGACAACTACTGATAATGACAATCAAAGACAGTATCCAAGATAAAGTTTGACAACTACTGATAATGACAATTAAAGACAGTATCCAAGATAAAGTGTGACAACTACTGATATTGACAATTAAAGGCAGTATCCACGAGAAAGTTTGACAACTATTGATATTGACAATTAAAGACAGTATCCACAAGAAAGTTTGACAACTATTGTTATTGACAATTAAAGACAGTATCCACGAGAAAGTTTGACAACTACTGATATTGACAGTTAAAGACAGTATCCACGAGAAAGTTTGACAACTACTGATATTGACAGTTAAAGACAGTATCCACGAGAAAGTTTGACAACTACTGATATTGACAGTTAAAGACAGTATCCACGAGAAATTACTGGCAAGTTCGACGGGCACAACTCCAACGTTGAACAGACTTCGGCATTTTCTTGACTCTTGGAAATATGGCCAATAGTAGATGTTCCAGAGGATTGTGGCATCAAGTCTCTGAAAACTTGAAGAACAGATGAGTTTTCAAAGTGTGAGTACGGCTTAACACATTTCAAACCCTAAGCGTACCAAATTGTGAATCGATTTACTAGATATATGTGAACATTAGTTTGTACATTTCCTGCTTAAAATTAACATGTTAATGCAAAAGGAAAGAATGTAAAAACGGGAGAATTTTTACTGAAAGTATATTATATGTAAATGTTTCTTACAGTACGGAGAGGATTGTAAGTTAGATAAAACTATCCAGACACGAATGTTAGTTAATTGCGCCTCAGAAGCAGAAAATTAATTTTCACGGTTTTGTAGACTGTCTGTATTCGTACCGACTGTTGCACAGTGGATTGATCGGAAAAGGGAAGCAATTTGAACTGAATGAGAGTCAAACCCTGCTCGTGGGTGACCGGCATAAACAAATCCACATACAGACATAAATAAACTCACATACAGGCATAAACAAACTCAGACCTACATAAACTTGCATTCATACATAAACAAACGCACATACAGGCATAAACTCACATAGATATATAAACAAGCATATACAGACAGAAGCTCACATAGATATATAAACAAACTCACGTAAAGACAAACACACACACACACATGTATATCAACTCACATGCAAACATAAATAAGCTCACATACATATATAAACTAACTCACACAGTTGCATATAATTTGCTATTGACCGCCAGTGTGAACTATTATTGAGTTAGTCAAGCATATCGAACGTTTCACACATGACGCTCAGTGTTTAGGCCATTAGACAAATGGGGTGCAGTGAATCATCACAACTACTACACTCTATGATGGAAACTTCTCAAATCCACCCCCACAAGTGTACAAAGAAGAAAAAGAAAAAAGGCGTGTTCCTTTCATGAGATAACGATCGCCTTTCATGAGATAACGATTGCCTTTCATGACCGGACTCGAGTTACGTTAAAATCAAAGTAATTAGAATATAGAACTTTCTTCAATAGATAAGTTCGGTCTCCATCTATTGGCTAATTCATTATTTGTAAATCTTAAACTATTGAATAACAAAACTACTCATCCACTCTGGATTGGTTTGGATTTCATCAGCAAGTTCTAGAATATTCTTTACCTGAGTTGTTATTTTAACTCTGGTACTTACAGAAATACCGTCATGCGCAGTACCCGAAGGTCATGTCAGGTTGACATTTAATAAACTATATAATAATTAAGTTTAATAATAATAATAATAATTAAGTTTAATAATAGGGACAAGCAAATGTACTCTGCTACACCTATATGAACCAATTCACATACATACATGAACAAATGCACAAACATGAACTAACTCACAAACATACATGAACAAAAGCACATACATACATGAACTAACTCACAAAGACATGAACAAATGCACATACAGACATACAGACATGAACTAACTCACATACAGACATGAATTAACTCACTTACAGACATGAACTAACTCACTTATAGACATGAACTAACTCACTTATAGACATGAACTAACTCACTTATAGACATGAACTAACTCACTTATAGACATGAACTAACTCGCACAGAGACAAGAGCTAACTCAAATACAGACGTGAACTAACACACATACATGAACTAACTCACATACATAAACAAACTAAATACGGACATGAATAAACCCACAGACAGGCATGCCTCGATTTTACACAATCAACGGACGGGTGGCCAAGCGAAATTATGCAGACGGGAACATCAATGTGCAAATAAGGACATTTCAAATCAGGTAAAAGTTCATTTCAATTTTAAAATGAAGAAACCTCACTTCAGTAATGGAAGAAAAATGTGTAGATATATATTCAGAACAATTTAATAGTGAACATAGCATAGTGATCACGATTAAATTTCCACATCAATAAAAACAATTCGTGACTTTAGAGAGCTATTTAGTTATATATAAGCGTAATGTAATTCTGTATTACAATAGGGAATTCTCACACATATTTATATATATAAACGTAATGTAATTCTGTATTACAATAGGGAATTCTCACACATATTTATATATATAAACGTAATGTAATTCTGTATTACAATAAGGAATTCTCACACATATTTATATATATAAACGTAATGTAATTTTGTATTATGATATGGAATTCTCACACATTTATATATATAAGCATAATGTAATTTTGTATTATGATATGGAATTCTCACACAGATTTATATATAAACGTATTGTAATTCTGTATTACAATAGGGAATTCCCACACATTTATATAAAAATGTTCACATTTTGATCTACAATTTTTAATTGATATGCTATTTGTGATTTGTATGATTTAAAAATGTTACTTAAAGTTATTTTTTGGAAGTGAAGTTCCACAATGGACAAGGGTGAAGGGAAAAAAATTAATCTGTTGAGTGAGTAGTGGTCACAGGGTAGGGATGTTACTATTGTCCAGTAGAACACTGCAACCCTGACCTCTAAACAAAAGCGTGTCAGCTTAAAACATTAGATCTGGAATTTTTATTAAGGCCTTGGTTAGATGTTACGCAATTATTATGATGACGTAATCGCGAACTTGTTCTTGGATAGGTCACATCTCTGCTGACAGAATGTAGGTTGGAAGGTGGAAGAAAATCATGGATTTGAATTTGATTGGATCAGAGGTGAGTACGGGTAGAGATGGGTGTAGTTTCAAGAGTAATAAAACACTGGGCTGTCATTAAGTCACCTTCCTGGTGGTCTTTTATTGTGTAGTAGTGATAGATATCAGACAAAATGTTAACTTTTCAAATGATGTACTCCCAATGGATGTAGAGGCAAAAATAACTGCAATGCAATTAGACCAGTCAAACACTACAGTAGTGTGCATGCACATTCACAAACGCACAAACATGTATGCACAATGTACGTACAATAGATTTTTTGCATTTTAAATATTGTCGCTTATTAAAGTGTGAAAGATAAAAATTGCTTCACCCCCTGTTTGTGTTTCCGTTTAATGAATTATCAGTCTTTTACAATTCTTCACCAGTTTGTGTTTCTGTTTAATGAATTATCAGTATTACAATTCTTCACCAGTTTGTGTTTCTGTTTAATGAATTATCAGTCTTACAATTCTTCACCAGTTTGTGTTTCTGTTTAATGAATTATCAGTCTTATACAATTCTTCCATATTGTTTTATTTTATCCATACAGCATACCTCCACATTCACACCTGCGAAAAACTGCAAATTTACACACACTCATACACTTATATGTATATAAAGAGATACTGAAAGAGATATATTGCGAAATAAATATTTGCTTACTTAATTATTGAATAATCTGTATCATTCATATTCACAACATGGAATTTAAAAGCAAATATTTCAATGAATATATCGGTGTGTAACAGGATGTAATCATTAAAATAAAGAATTGCGTATCTGGGTGCAATCATTGAATATATAATTGTAAAAAAAAAAGTGCAGTCATTGAATATATAATATTATAAAAGGGTGCAATCGTTGACTATAATATTGTAACAGGGTGGAATCATTGAAGAAATAATCATGTAATAGGGTGCAATCATTAAATATATAATATTGTAACAAGATGCAATCACTGAATATATAATTATGCGACAGGGTGCAATCACAGAATATATAATTGTATAACAGGCTGCAATCATAGAGTATATAATTGTGTATCAGGGTGCAGTCACTGGATATACAATTGTAAATCAGGGTGCAATCACTGAATATATATATATATATATATATATATATATATATAATTGTGCAACAAGATGCAATCACTGAAGATATAATTGAGTAACATAGTGCAATAACATAATATAAAATAGTATACCAAGGTGCAATCATTGAATAAATAATTATAAAACATGTTGCAATCACTGAATAAATAATTATAAAACATGGTGCAATCACTGAATATGTAATTGTAAAACAGGGTGCAATCACTGAATAAATAATTATAAAACATGTTGCAATCACTGAATAAATAATTATAAAACATGGTGCAATCATTGAATATGTAATTGTAAAACAGGGTGCAATCACTGAATAAATAATTATAAAACATGGTGCAATCAATAATTTTATGTAATTGTAAAACAGGGTGCAATCACTGAATAAATAATTATAAAACATGTTGCAATCACTGAATAAATAATTATAAAACATGGTGCAATCACTGAATATGTAATTGTAAAACAGGGTGCAATCACTGAATATATAATTGTAAAACAGGGTGCAATCACTGAATAAATAATTGTACAACAGGGTGCAATCACTGAATATATAATTGTACAACAGGATGCATTTACTGAATATATAATTGAGTAACAGGGTGCTATCACAGAATATATAATTGTATACGAGGGTGTAATCACTGAATTTAAATTGTATAACAGGTACAATCACTGAGTATATAATTGTGTAACAAGGTACAATTGGTAAATATATAATTGTGTAAAAGAGTGCAATCACTAAATATATAATTGTACAAAGGGTGCAAGCACTAAATATATAATTGTACAACATGGAGCAATCACTAAATATATAATTGTTTAACAGGTTGCAATCACTAAATATATAACTGAGTAAGAGTGCGTCATTAGTTTTAACCTAATCTTTCTCACATTCATTCATAACCATAAGTAGATGCTTGCTTTGTGGTTTCAACATGCACACGATTGCACCATCAACAAATGGAAATCTTGGATCATGCCGGCTAGACGGTGATAAACTGTCAACCTAGAAAGCAAAAATATGCCTGCTAGACAGGCAAGCATCTGCCTACTAGGCGGGTGATAATTGCTTATTAGACAGATAATAATGTGCCAACTAGAAGGCAAATATCTCCCTACTAGACACGTAACAATATGCAAGCTAGACTAGTAACACAGATATTTATAGCTAGTAACCTAGATGTTGATAGCTAGAAACATAAATATTGAAAGCTAGTAATATAGATTTTCATGGTTAGAAACAAATATATTGATACCTAGTAACATAGATTGATAACTAGTAACATAGATATTGAAAGCTATAAATATAGAGATTGATAAGTAGAAACATATATTGATAACTATAAACATAGACATTAATAGCTAGTAATATAGATTTTCAATAGTTATAGAAACATAGATATTGATAGCGAGTAACATAGATATTGATAGCTAGAAACATAGCTATTGGAAACTAGTAATAGAGATATTGATAGCTAGTAACATAGATATTGATAGCTAGAAACAGATATTGAAAGCTAGTAATATAGATATTGATAGCTAATATTGAGTAATATAGATAGTGATAGCTAATATTGAGTAATATAGATAGTGATAGCTAGTATTAATATAGATATTGATAGATAATATTGAGTAATATAGATAGTGATAGCTAGCATTGAGTAATATAGATATTGATAGCTAATATTGAGTAATATAGATAGTGATAGCTAGTATTGAGTAATATAGATATTGATACCTAGAAACATAGATATTGATAGCTAGTATTGAGTAATATAGATAGTGATAGCTAGCATTGAGTAATATAGATATTGATAGCTAATATTGAGTAATATAGATAGTGATAACTAGTATTGAGTAATATAGATATTGATACCTAGAAACATTGATATTGATAGCTAGAAACATTAATGTTGATATCTAGAAACATAAATATTGATAGTTAGTAATATAAATATTGATAACTAGTATTATAAATAGTAATATAAATATTGATAATTAATAATATAAATATTGATAGTTAATAATATAAATATTGATAACTAGCAATATAAATATTGATAGCTAGAAATATAAATATAATATAAATATTAGCTCAAATACACTTTTGACTAATGCACTAATTCACATCTAGATGCCGATGCAAATAATCGACTCTGGCTATTTAGGGGCGACGGTTTAGTATTAGATGTGCAAAACTATGATACATGAACAATACAAACATTTTCCAAAAATGTTAACATTGCAACAAGCCCTACTTTACAGTTACATTTAATGGTGCACTATGATACATAAACAATACAAACAATTACGCTCCAATTACGTTAACAGTGCAACAAGCCCTACTTTACAGTTACATTCGTGCACTAACAATAGTGGGGAAAGAAAATACAATTACAGTAAACAGTACACGAACAAATGATACGAAAGAAAGTTTTTTTAACAATTAACAATTCAAAGTTAGTATAAAGGAAATAAAAGAATTGATACAAATCTCTCGACACAGATCGGTGTAGCCTAACAATAAATTATAAATCTAAAGTTTCAATGCTCGGACTTTTCTCATTTCTTTGCAATAGCGAGCTAGAATACAGACAGGCATTTCCTCAGAAAAGTGTCTGCATTTAGCTCTGTAATGTAGTTGTGGTTGTCTGTCCCAATCGCCATTTTACATACAGCAATCCGTTGATCAGCCTCTTGTGTACACGCAGAAGTAGCATTTCTCACGTAAGCTAACCTGACAGACGTAGACTCGGAGCTTGTACTTCTGCACTACCGACCACTGAGACCCTAGAACAGGGGTCACCAACACAGTGCCCGCGGGCACCAGGTCGCCCACAAAGACCACAAGAGTCGCCCGCAGGCCTTTTCTAAGTCTTCACATTATTAATAATGTATAAAGACAAATTAGAAGAGTGTATCAAACTGGTAGCCCTTCGTATGACTCAGTACCCATGAAGTAGCTCTCAGTATCAAAAAGGTTGGTGACCCCTGCCCTAGAAACATAATGTGGACTTCCCCTAAGTCTATAATATTTCTCTAACTGTATCTTAATAGTTCTTAACGATCTCTGAAATAAAAATCATTATTAAAATGCAAACTTTAGTATTCAATACTCAATTTGCATTCATATTAGTTAATTCAAATTGAATACAATTTAAATCATAAGTTTTAACCTCTCTCACAGAGGTTAAGTTTTACCTTCCAATAAGAGTTTAAAAAATAACTCCAGTTCGTGTTGGCTTCCGCTACCAACCTGAAATTCAATGATTATGTTATTATTAATTACAGATGTGGTTACTAGTGCGATGTCAAACTCAGTGGTTGTATTATGTTACTTTAATTAATTTTGACTGCTAGTGCGATGTCAAACTCGGTGATTATATTATGTTAATTTAATTACAGGTATGTTTTGACTTCTAGTGCGCTGCCAAATTCAGTGATTGTATTATGTTACATTAATTAATTTTGACTTCTAGTACGATGTCATACTTAGTGATTGTATTATGTTAATTTAATTACACTACAGGTATGTTATGACTACTTGTGCGATGTAAGACTTCATTGGCGGGAAAAAATCCAAAACATTATATTATACAAGAATTTCAGACTTTGAAACATTAATTTTAGCGTCATAATCTTTCTTCGTTTTGTTTAAAAATACCTGCTTTTGTTATTCTTAACATCAACACCAACAATAATAAAAACAAAAAATGTATGGTTTTTAATTTAAATCAGAGTTAATTTTTAGTGCCTGGAATTTTAAGTTATGAATAATATTAAAACGTTTTTAAACGGTTTTATGATTGTTGTATAACTGCATTTGAAATTTTCTATCTTTTCTATCATTTCAAACATGTATAGTTTTATTTTTTTAGAACTAAAACAACATTTTTGTTGTAGGCCTCCACTAATTTCAGTTTGGACTTAATGCTGCATATTTATGAGTCTGAGGCCAAGGATGAAATGGAGTTAGTGGGAACAAGTGTCAAGGTCGTTGGAATTTTACAATTTCCAATTCTTGTGCCTCTAGTTATATTTTACAAAGATTTTACAGAGTGTTTTTCTTTTCATCATTTTAAAATTTTACACAGTATACCTTTGTGCTATAAATAGTAGTATCACTTTAGTATAGTAATTATATATATAATTATATGCACTATTATATATCTTGTTTTGTAGGTGTGTATTTGTGGGGAGATATTTTTTCCCGTGTTGTGTTCTATTAGCCCATTCTTTGAGTGTTTGTCTCTTCTTTCTATTAATGTTGAGTGTCCTGTTTGTTTTAATAGTTCTGCATTTTTGTGTTCGGGGGTGCATTTGTGCTTATTCTGAGAGCTTTGTATTGAATTGTTTGTAGTTGTTTTTTTATTTTTATTTTCGGGTTGTTGGTGGCTGTGTATGTTGTGCTTCCATAGTCTATGACTGAGTATATTAGTGTTCCTGTGACTGTTATTAGAGTAGGCGTGTCTGCCCCCCTACCCCCAGTCTTTCCCTTTCGTTGTTTTAAGAATGTTTAGTGTTTTGTTGGTTTTGGTTAGGGTGTTTTCTATGTGTTAGTTGAATTTTATATTTTCGTCAAAGGTGATCCCTAAAAATTTGTCAGTCTTTGATTATTTTATATTTGTGTGTTTTAATTTTAATGTTGGGTAGTTTCTGTCTCTTGTGTCAGTGAAGTCTATGACTGTCGTTTTGTCTGGTGCTAGGTCTAGGCCCCATTTATTTGTCCAGTCTTCTAGGGTTTTTATGGTGTTTTGGAGATCTTGGATTAAGTATTCTAGTTTTTTGTGTGAGTTGTAGAGCAATGAATCGTCTGCAAATTATGTTAGTTATGTCGTTGTGTCTGTGGTGATTGTTTGTTTATGTGTGGCTATGTTGAAGAGGGTGTGGCTGAGAGAACTACCCTGTGGAGTCCATTGGTTATTTGTCGAGTGGTGGATTGGATGTGTTTTATTTGTACACGGAATGTTCTGTTTTGAAAGAAATTTCTTATGTAGCTGTAAATATTTCCTCCTATTCCCAAGATTATTGATGGGTGCCAAGCTGTGTCGAATGCTTTTGATATGTCTACGAAGATTGTTGGTGAATTGGTTTTTTGTATTCTATCTATCATGATGTTGTAAACTAATCTATTGATGGCATCTGTGGTGGATCTTTTGAGTCTGAAACATATATTTTATATTTATTTAAAAAAATAAAAAATTAAACAACAACATCAACATTTCCACACAAACATCATAATCAATATGTTTACACACCTTAAATAAAAGCCCACACACACACACCCTAATACACGACAACCCACAGCCCACAAACACTGTCCGGAAATTAGAAGCCTAAAACTCACGCAAACCAGCCTTACCACATATTTTCACTTTTTGAACTTATAAAGACCGACATTTAAAAAAAAAACCACCTTCTCCACACATATTTTCTTATTTATTTAAACACTTACACATCACAAGGGCCACTACCAAACCCAAAACTCACAAACACAGCTACACAACACTTCCACCATAAAACACCCCACCCAGCCCGACCCCAAAGGCAAAAGTGAACAACGAATGCAGCCCAATATATAACAAGACAGTTGTAACTCATTTGAAAGTAGACAGTCTTAAACTCTTCGGGAAATCGACTGTAGCTCTGCAACTGTCAAAAAAAAAAGGATTCACAACAGTCGCAAATCAGAGTAGTCGAAGAAATCAACAACCAGAACACCACTACCCTTCTTGAATACCAGGGAAAGGAGGAAGGCCCCACAGGAACCCTACAGAAACTGAGAACATCAAGTAGATGAAATGTTTTCACGCAATTCCTGTGGGGAAAAGAAAACGGAAAGAAGAATATATATATATATATATATATATATATATTATAATATAATATAATATATGTTTTCTTACTTGTGGGAAACCATCTAAGACCATCACTATTAACAGAAGATTGGGCAGAAGGATTCCAAAAGGCTATCACACACCTTTACCTTTAAAGTTAGGAATTGTTAATTATAATAATATTATTATTATAGTCCGTTGACCAACGAGATAAAGGTAGATAAACCATTCTCTCTCGCTCCATCCATCCATCCATCAATCTATCTATCTATTAATTTATATACTTACATATATAATTTATATAATTTCTTGCGCACTGACGTAAATGTAGATATTAACCATTATAAACATATCTTTATTTCAACAAATATTTAACTGTTCAAGTGACAATAGATTCTTTTGGGTTTTTCCTCACTGTCTTTCCCCCCCCCCCCCAATTTCTGCAGTAGACTATACATCTTGGAATGTTCTCCATCTCGGTTGGTTCCTGTGGGACTTCCTCTCCTCATTTTTTTCTGGAGAGGGGTGATTGGTGTTGCGTTGATATTGATGGTACTTTGGTCATTCGCCGGTGTTCGTGGATAGCTACCGTGCGTGCGTGCGTGCGTGCGTGTGTGTGTGTATGTGTGTGTGTGTGTGTGTTGTTTTTTAAGCTTGCTTCTTTGTTTTAGGGTGGATATGATGTGTTTGTTTCCAGTTGTGAGTGTGTATGAGTTTTTGGTTAAGGTGGGTGTAGTGTAAGTGTGTATATGTTAATGTATAATTTATTTTTATTATTATTATTATTATTATTATTATGTTGGTGTAAAGTGTTTGTGTCTAGTTGGTGAGTGGGTAGCTTTTGTTCAAGGTGGGTATGCTACAGCCTGTGAGTTCTTTGTTGTGGGCAGGTGTATTCGAAGTTTGAAATAGTGCAGGCAAAAAAGGAGTAGCGTCGGGTGGGGCAGGGTAGGGTCGGGTGGAATTAGTTGGTTTTTCTCTAAGAACTGTGCCCGATTAATGCCTTAAGTATTTTAACACTGAAAATATTGTCTCCCCCTTTTCCTATAAAATGTGAAACTAAACAAAATACATTCATTTGGAAAATATGTTAGCATTATTTGCAATAACAATGATATTAAATGATTGATGTAAAACAGCTTCTTTCAGGATTTTCATATTTATCCTTGATTAAATCATCAAAAATTATTCATTGAAGCGTGTCCATTAAGTAGAGAGAGTGAACTGCGTCTTTCCTGAAACATTCTTATTCCCTGGGAAATTTTCATTCTTTTAAGATGAGAAAAGAACATTCTACAGAACACTTGGCAATCACCAATATCTAGAAACTCACAATACTCATTCATGCAGTCGAAATGGTGACTCATATATACTTCATTCAATGCGATCATCAACAATAAATTTCACGTTTTCTGGTGACATAAGAAGTGTGGGTAATTGTCATATAATGGCATTATGTCACCATACTTCTACCTTATGCTAAAAATATTCTACCCTAAACCCTACCCTAGTGAGCGATCACCGCTACCCGTTGTCTGGAATGCAGCTATTTTACTCCCTATGCAACTGATCCTTCAGAGCACTGCTTTGACTGTGTGCGATGCATGCTTGTTAGGCAGTCTTGGACCCGGCAGTCCAACACCGGTCGAACTTAGAGGTCAGATGTACGTGGTGTTTCCGGTTCATGGAAGTAAGCTTACTTATAAATTTATGTTAGGTATTCAATGTTTCATGCCGTTTAGCCTTAATGTAGAGGACAACAATCCCCTGTATATAGATGCCGCGAAGGTACATGCTTTTGCCGTCCTTAAATACAGCAATTCTTTAGCCTATAATCATATTCCTTTGTAATAATTCTTTAGCCTATAATCGTATTCCTTTGTAATAATTCTTTAGCCTATAATCATATTTCTTTGTGATAATTCTTTAGCCTATAATCATATTTCTTTGTAATAATTATTGGATGTGATACTGTACCAGGTGCACAGTTCGACTGGACCTCCACATTTGCCTCCCTTTGTCACGACCTGGACGAACCCCGCCAGATGTAGAACATTTCAACTAAGTTAGCACTGCGGCCGTCTCACTTCAACTTAGGCTTCTTCAAAGTCTTCAAATCTTTTCGAGAGACCCACATAATTACGATTACAACGAAACTTAATTGTCTCCCCTTTTTATATTGTTAACCAGTCAACAGTTTGTATTTTCTTTGTTAAAAAAAAAAAAATTACTTCTTAGATCGCTCGTGTTGGGATGATTTACTTCCATGGTGTATTATGAGATTGTCACATTAATTAAATAGCTCTGGCTGCACCGTATCAGGGGATTCGGAACTATTATTCTTGTTGATCATTCTTCTATTCTGCACTATCTATTCTTCATCCTACCTAACACATGTGACGTCAGAAGATGCATTCTGGAGATTACCTATAGTTGCAGGATGGTGGATAAATTAACAACAAGAGCAACCAAACGTCACGGTACTCCGACAGTGGAGAAGAGCTTATTCTGTGTATGAATTGGTAGATAAGAAACAAAAATCATCCCATACATGCAAGAGGAAATAACTCAACTTTATTCAAAAAGAGTTACATGTAAGAGGAAATAACAAAACTTTTCTCTTTACAAAAAAAGACATTGTGTTAGATTCCAAACAATGAAAATATAACAATAAAAATACGATGTGTAGGTCAAAGGTCTCCATAAATCAACATCCCAAGAACCTCAAACGAACCCTACCACGACATACGTCAAAACGAGGCTCGCCGCACTTTATCAATACTTGACTTTTTGTTAGGAACCATCCACCCACCCCAGTATTTGAAATCAAGTTAAATTAAGTTAGTGCCCGTTTAATTGCTTCCTGTAGGTTAAATACATGTCGGCCGGCTACGACAGACGTATGCAAAATGTTCTCGTTGAGACAGGCCTACTATCTCAGTAAAACGCATTTCAAGTGCAGTCATCCACGGAACTGGTCATTTCTTTGGAGCTATCGATAAAGTATGCCTCGCGTTTATTTCACTTTTAATTTTTTTTTTTTTAATGTGAAATTGCTACCGTACCCCTCCCCCAGTGGCATAACTACTGCCCATACAAACCCTGCAGTGCTTAGGGTCTTTTCATCAGAAAGGGTCAATGTTTGTCCCTTTAAAAAAAAAAAAAGTGTACTAGAAATTAAAAAAATATATGCATGATCAAGTTTTCGCAGGGCACACTATAGTTGATTCTCTGCGAAGAAGAAGCAGAGTGTGTGTGTGTGTGTGTGTGTGTGTGTGTGTGTGTGTGTGTGTGTGTGTGTGTTGGTGTGAGTGTGCATGTGCATGTGGAAAATCGGGGAGGGAGGGAGCATTTTAGATTTTTTGCTACATCCGCCCCTCCCGCTTTGTTACAACCAGTCACACGGACTTGCACCCCGTTCTAAAATATGCCATATTCATGCAGACCCCTTCCTTTAAATAAATTACAATCAAGAGAAATATGTTGAAAGTGAATTTTGCACTGATTTTTTTTTTAATATCAAACATGAGTAGACTGAACAGAGGCCAAGAGTGGCCCGAGCCACTTTGCATGTATTGAATCTCCCGGCACCTCAAAACGTAGCATACGTCAAAAATCTTAATTGAACATCCTCACCCTTCATCGTAAAGCTGCCCACTACAACCCCACCCCCATCCCTCACACCGGTGATGGGCTCCGAGATTTTTTTCTTTTGAATGAAACTTTTTCTTTTTTTCAGAAAATGAGCATCCAGATTTCGAACCGATCAAGATTTCAAAATGTGTATTAAATATTAAATGGCGTATCTCAAACGTTGGTTTCGGACACAAAATTATTTTTTGGATAAGGTTGTTTTGGGTTGTTTTTTTTTTTTGTTTTAGGTATTATTATGAAAATGCTAATTATTGTTTTAAAACAAGAAAGACATTATTTCATTTGTGTACGACTGCAGGGTCAGGCCTAAACCTCATATTTTGTTAGTGGTTGTGGCGTTGGCCATGTTAAAAAAATTATTAAGTACAGTACAATTACAATTCTATAAAATGACACACCTTTTGAAATAACTTGTCACAAGTACAGCAAAAAGAAAGTGGCTAATCGTTTGTGGGTATTTTGTACTTCTAAATTATGTCGAAAGGTGCTTCTCATTTTATTTTGGTCATAATTTTTATCAGGACTTACTTTACGAAATTTTATATTAATTCTCGAACCCATATTTATTATTGCAAATATTATTTTCCCCTAAATAATAAGAACAGTTTTCATTTCGGTGTATGATCGGACATACAAGCAAATACTGAAATGGAAAGTATCCAGAAATTAATCGCGCTAGCCCTACTCTGCAGACATTTTTCTGGAAGAAAACATAAGAGTTGTGTCCCTTTCGCTATTGACGTTTTATAATTTTTAGGACTTAGTGCTAGATTGGTTAGGTGTAGATGTAATTAATTTATTAATTTATTATTTATTAATTGAAGCATAAAGTAAGTATCCTAATCAATCATTCATCATACATGTAATTGTTTAATGTTTTATTGAATATAGCTGTCTTTCATATTTATCAGCATTATGTTTATTATACTTTGAATACTGTAGCGAGGCTAACATTTCTCTTAGATATCAATTATCACGTAGCTGATATCTCGGGTTCTGCTTCTAGGTCTACAAATAATACTGGAAATAAATACAACTGATTCACACTTTCTTTAAATCAGGACTAAAATATAATATAATTGGGCATAAGCTTAAGTAAGATGAATATTGGAAGGAACATTTAAGACAGTGTATGAGAATTATTTTATATGCGATGTATAGGCCTACATAGGAATAAATTGTGTGCTTCCACAATAATTACAAAGGTGGATAACTAGTGAAAGAAATTGAATGATATACACCTATTAAATAATAATAATAAAGTTTTGTAAGAGCATTAATCTGTAAAAATAAAACAAAGAGGGTATGAGAGATTTACCATAACAAACATGTCAATCTAGAATACGCAATAATATTAATAATCGCCTATTCTCTCAATGACACGTATGTGCAGTTTAAACACGTGTGCAGATTGCTTCTTGGGTATACTTTGACTGGGAAACTGTCAATCAGATGATAACAGATGATAACAAACTTCTTTTGTCCCCTTCATCTTCCTCCAATATGCATCAAAGTTAAGTTTTGGACCTGACCTGACAAAATATCTATCTTGGAATTGGAATTGGATGTTTGCAAACTACTGCACTCCTTCCTTAGCTGATATATAAAATTTTTGCAACTGCTGTTTGCTATTTTTTTTTTTTTTTATGTATATGAATTTTAGCTTTGTAGTGTCAGTCAATTAAGCGGGTCTAGTTTGCTTTATTTTTTAAAAAATAAATAGCTAACACATAGCCAAATGTATTTTTATATGTTTAATAAAAATAATATAATATCCATACATCTCCTTGTATATATATGCAAACAAATTGTAAATATAATGCAATACTGAATTTACTCTATAACATAATATCACTATATCATAATTATTGTGTGTGTATGGTGTATGATTTAGTCTGATACTAGTGATAGAATTAAAGAAAATTTATTGCAATGGTAAACTGAAATTGATTAATATATCAAATGTGAGTGTGTAAAATTAAAATCTTATAAGTTATAGTAGTTAAATTACACTGGAATAAACTACCTTTAGACTTTACAGAGTTGTACTATGCAATTTTTCAGATAAGATCTTATTCTTAATACACCTTTATTAAAATTACTACATCATTCAGTATGTTTATTTTCTTGACTTTTATTTAATATATGGTCCAGCAGTTAGTGCATTTTATATAGTTATAGTTATAATTCCATTTAAGTTATATTCTAGAGATTTATTACTGAATAAATGTTGTTTTAATTATATTCATGCACATATTGTTTTAAATGGACAATATATTGCAGAATTAAAAATTATAAAATTCTTTCTGCTCTGGTTTACCTGTTGATTCAGTTGTGTCTGATATACATTAGGAGTTTTGCAAAATTTAATATATAGTGATTGTGACAATTTAACTGTACTCTTACTCTTAGTGCTAATTTATTGTTTTGGCTATTCTTAAGTTGTATAAATTATAGGTTGTACATAGTCTCCCTTATACTTATTTTTGTACATATTATCAGAATTAATCAGTATATCAACTTGCTTGTATTTATTAAAATTATTAACCTTTCATCTCTGAGCACATAAGAATGCACTTGCTGGAATATAGATTAATGGAGGGTAGGTAGTGGGGTACAACCTAGGCACTTGAAATACAGCCATTTAATTTACCTTAAGTTGTGTGAGTGCTTTCATAAAATCATTAAATAGTAGCTTTTCTAATAGATTTGGTATTATTGTGTAGGATGCTTCCTGTTTAAAAGACAGCTGGAAAAAGTTAAAAAAGTGTGTGTTCATGAGAGAGTATAATATATGTGTGCATATGAGTCTCATATGATGTTGTTTAGTAATATGCTGGATAAAAATATAAAGCCAAATATGCATATTCTGCTTTTTGCTGAGCTCACTCTTACTGAATGATTTCCAGTTTGAATATATATTTCTTTAGGCAGTTTGCTATAAATATTAACATAAAATACAATATTATCAGTAAATATTGGATAGTAAAATGCATGTACATTTTTCGGGGGAGTAGGGGGAGAAACCCTTTATTTACACACACATACGCAAACAAGTTCTGTATATGTAGATGTTATGATAAAATGTAATCTTTAGCCAATATTTCATTCCATTCTGATCAAATAAAAAATATGAATGGTGTGAATTTTTCTTTAATTTTAATATTTTGCTCTTGTATTGCAGAATTTTACAATTTATTGAAAATATTGGTAAGGAGTCAACACAGCCTTAAAACTAAAATGAGAGTGCAACGGCTGATCATTGGATGCCTGTTTGCTGGTATTGTCTGGATTTTTGCAAGCTACTTAATGACACATGGAAACTCTGCAGATTCGCGTGAAAAATCAGCATTAAATCACAATCGTATTTATTCAGTTCCACCAATCAATATACAATATAATTATGGCAACAATGCCAGCTTTCATTCCAATACTGACAGTTTGGTTGAAGTAGCTCTAAACATATTTCACAAGCATGGACTTGTTTTATTTACAATGATCAATGACGCATACTACCCATTTACTGAAAGTTGGCTCTGCAACACAGAATCCCTTGGAATTCACTCAATGATTCTCATTTTGACCACAGACTTTGCTTCCAGTTGGAAGCTTCAGAATCAGTGGCCTAGCATTAAAGCTATATCACTCAACATCTCACAATACAGTGGAGACCAAGAATATAGCCATGCAGGGTACGTGCGCATGATGTTCGAGCGTACACGAGAAATTAAAAAGATTCTTGAGTCAGGAGTCGAGTTACTGCTGTTTGAAGTTGATTGTGTTTGGCTTGCTAATCCCATTCCCAATGTTATCACCCATAAAGACAAGGGAGACATGATAGTAACTCAGGTTTCCGGGCAGGATGTTGTAGCAGGAGGGTTCATCTTGCTGACTCCTTCTAAAGCAGTTGTTCAGCTATGGCAGCAACTGACAGCCAATATGGAAGACCTAATACGAAAGCTGCAGCATTCTGCAGGCTCGGCTTTTGTGTCAGAATCTTTGAATGACCAGCAGTTTCTAACAAGACTGATCAAGGCAAAGTATGCTGGTGTACGAGTGACATATTTGCCACCAGATCTTTATCCTGATGGAAAGTGGTACAATCTTTCTGCAGAGGTCCGCCAGAAAAAGCCACGTCCACTTATCATAAATAACAATTGGGTGATTGGAAATGCACAGAAAATAAACAGAGCAAAACGGTTTGGCCATTGGTTCTTAAATGACAGTCCTGATGCGGGAAAATGCAATCTCACTGCTGTGAAGGCTGTGTTGACTGAGTGAAACAATGTAGATTGACATTTTTATAATTTTTCATTTTAAATTTTTTTCTTACACATATATGTTTAAATTTAATGACTCAGTAATGAAGAACATTTCTTATGCAGCTTACATAATCAAATATCCCACCTATAAATAGATTTGTAGCATCATTTTAGATGCAGTTTATCCTGTAAAAATAATCTCACAGTATAATTTGACTTTTTAATATTTCTACATAATTTGTATCTTGAGGAAATTTGTACAGTTTAGTCACTGCTACCTCTTCCATTTAAATTTTTTTCATTTGAAATGCTGAACTGCAAACACTATGCGAAACATCTTTACTTTAAATATACTTTACTTACACTCTGAAAAATACACATTATGTTATGTCAGCTATATCAGTATATGACTATATCCGTTAGTATATGATAACTATGCTTTTCACTGTTACAGAAGTATTTCATTATTTTCTTTCAAATCATATAAAGTGTAAGTGCACGCTTGCACATGCACACACACACACACACACACAAAGTAGTAAGTTTTTGTATTTGTGATATACTTTTTCATGTGTATGTACTTATTTTTATTATGCTTGATGCATCAGTATTTCCAACATGTTATTCCTTTGTAATTAAATTTTGCTACAAATAGCAGTGTTATGGAGTCAGCCAAAAAATTCCTGACTTTGACTCCAACTCTTGAGAAGTCGCCAACTCCAGCTGTAGTTTATAACTAATCTACAGCATAAAATTATATCCTTATATGGACTTAGAGGTGTGAGTATGGTATAGGTAAATAAATAAAAATAAATAAGTGGCTTTCTTAGCTTGCATTTTGAAACTGTTTATTCATTTCTTCATTTCATAATATAATACCAAAATAATTCAAAGTATATTTAATATGATAATGTTTATTTAAATTGAATATCTTCTTTAAAAAGGGTCACTTCTAATAGATCTATTTTCTTTGCTACTGTCAAATTGAATTTGATGATTCAGAGGACAGAAAACAAACATTCCACTATGACTTGAGTTGGAGAATAATTTTGGGATATCACAAAATTGATCTTTAAGCAATCACTTTAGAAGTATGATCAGATTTCTCAACCTCCTTCAGCACCTGTTTAATATTTATTTTGAATTTAGTTAGATATGAGGGAGTTTCTCTTTCTCTAAAATTTTCCAGACTTAGCACTGATGTTTTGACCAATCATACATGTCTAGATATTTTCAACATCTTCATGTTTGTGATTACTATTGGCTGAAGATGAAGAATGTGGTTGAATGCTGTTATGTAGCAACCCAGCTGTTATCTCGTCTTTCTTCCACATATACTTTTAAAAATATTATTATCACAGAAACTAATCAAAGTGTCACTTTTTGTTGTTGTTTTTTTTTTTATTTTGACATGTTTTCTTGAAACAAAAGTTTCTAATATTAATATGGTAGGTAGGCTAGCCAGAGAGCAATGAGATAATCATCATTTGATGACTCATACCACCCCTTTAATATGACCCACAATTTTTAATGAAAATCATTTCTCATGAATACTACAATTTTTTATGAATGAACAGTATTTGTTCATGACAATGAGGAGGCTTGAAATTGAAGTTTTTCATTCTTTCTAATGCAAGAATGAATGTGTTTCTTCTCACATTATTTATTGATTGCATTTTTCTATTAAATATGTCCATGTTGTCCATTACGGCATTAGGTAGATGTGTTTCACTGTTAAAAAGTTTTTTTAATATAATTATTAATCTTCCACTTGTTACTATCAGTATCATTAGTAAGGGCAGTGATAATTGTGATTTTTTTTAATTTGACACATGAAAAGCATTTTTGCTTTTGTCTAATTGTTTAATTAAGTTAATATTTTTTATTGTTATCTGCATATTTCACAGACAGTTTTTTCCCCAGTCTTGTTGAGAAAAGACTTTTTAAAATGTTCTTTTATTTGTGTGAGTTGTGGGGAGGGAATGCTGCTTGGTATAGTGGGTGGTGTTTGGGTTTGCATGATGGTTGTTTTCTGTAGCATTTTCATATTGTTAATTTGAACACTCTCTGTATTTCTTTCATGATTTATGATGTGATATTTATTTGTAATATTAATTTTTCATTATGCATACAAAACTGTTTTGTTTGTTGGTTTTTTATTTTTTGGGGCAGTAAGATGTCATTTTCAAAACTAAATTGATTAATATAATGACCATGTATAAAATCATCAGAAATGTATTTTTCATATAATCATAGAATTTTACAAGTGCTTGTCTCAAATCATTAAGTATTATAATTGTGAAAAGAAGATTGCCAAAATGTCTATCTAATCTTCAGGACCAAGAAAAGTCTATTTCTTATTTTCATAGAGCAAAGCAAATGTCTAGTGCGTATATTCTGGTGTACTCAGCCAACAAGCATGTTAAACTTTCAATATTTTTAGAGAGTGATTTTTCTTTATAATTCTATTTTCTCACCATGTCAGTCAATCATTTTGTTTACTGGATGTTTTGTATCTCTTTTGCCGAAAAACAATATTTTATCTTCAAAAATAGTGTCAGCACCTTATGCATATTGTAAGAATTCTTGTTTGAATCATTATATTTTAAGAAAATAAATATGAAACTATTAAGCTTATCATTTTTCATTGCTATACTTTATATTGATAATGTTAATCATATTGTGATATATTTATTTTATTATTTTCATGTATAAATTCAAATATTAAGTAAAGATTTGATCTGGACAGTGTTTGTTCGTTGTTGTATATATTTTTTCTTATTATTTCAGAAATGTTAACAAGTGTTGATAGTATTAGGTTAGCTAGCTAATCCCAGGCAGTACCTTATTGTGAGAATGATGTATGACTGGGTGTACATGATACAGGTATAGTCTCACTTTCTGCCTTTGTTCTTTAGCCATTTGCTATAATATCTCAGAGAGTTAAAATTACCTAACCTCCTATCCCATGTCAAGCAGTTTCTCATAATCCGACACCTTTCCATCACAAGTTAGCTTTTAATGTCATGGTTGTTAACTGAAATAAAGCTTTGTGCAATACTTGCACAGGGTGCAGTGGCATAATTTACTCTTAAATCAAAACAGGTATAAATATTTAATATATAAGGACGTGCATAATTTAGCTTAAGACAGAAGTGTATTTAATTTTCAAAGATATGCATAATTTACTCTTAAGTCAAAACAGACATTGAATATATAAAGGGATACATAATTTATTCTTAAATCGAGGCAAACCTATATGTCAAATTTACAAATAGATTTGCATAATTTACTTAAGACAGACATATATTTTTTTAATGCAAACAAGATGATACATAATTTACTCTGTATATTTAGTGTAAAAAGAGTTACATAATTTACTCTGTATATTTAATGTAAAAAGAGATACATAATTTACTCTAGTCAAGACAGATATATTTAAAGTCCAAGGGAAGAGGAATCTAGGTCAACTGTGCAATTAATCTCAATCAATAGATTTAGGTGTGCATATAAAATTTCAAAGTCTAAAACCAAATGAATATTTCAATTTATGTGATCAAAACACTATGTTTCTGTGAGACTTTTTATGTTAAAAATGTACACAAACAAGCTTAATGACAAATCAGAAAACTTAAAAACTTACCTTTTGATCTTAAGGTATGACACTCAACTAAAGAAAACCAAACTCTGCATGAATGTCTCAAATCTTAACTACTCACAACAACAAAAAACAATCGTAACTGGATTATATAGTCCAGAGCATTTTACCCACTTTGCATCATCATATGGTGATCTCGTGCATGAGTGGGAGCTTTGTTTTTTATTCCACTTTTAACCCTACAATAATAACATTTATAAAAGTTTCTGGTTACTTAAACCTTTCCAGGACATTTCTGAAATATCTGGGTTTTTAAAAAAATATGTTTGAAGTGTATTTCTGTTCACTTGGTCTTTTATATTCAAAGAAATGCATAATTTGCTCCTATAAAAGATATATTCAATAAACAAGGAGATACATAATTTATTCTTAAATCAAAACAACATATTTAATATAATCTTAAGACATAGGTAGATAGATGGCTGGACCTGGACAGACAGATGATCAGTCAATCATTAGATAATAGAAATAAAAAGTTAACATAATTTATTCTCAGTCAATACAAATATGTATGTTTAATGTATAAAGTGATACATACTTTACTCTTCAGTCAAAATTGACATCAGTTTAATATAAAAAGAGATTTATAATTAATCTTAAGACAGATGTATAGATAAAAGATTATATATTCTAAATCAATACAAACATATATATTTAATATACAAAGAAATGCATAATTTTTATTAGATTATGAGAGACATATTTAATAACAAAAAGATATATATTTAATATTCAAAGAGCTGTATAATTTAGTCTTAAGACAGACATAGATATAAACAAAGAGATTCTTAATTTATGTCAAGACATACATATATATTTATTATATATATATATAATGTAACTCCTAAGGCAAAACAGATACATATTTAATATATATATATTCATATGTATACAAGCAAGTACATCATTTCTTATGAAGTCAAGAGATATATTTGATAATATTTCATATTCATATGCAGAGAAACATCAATTTTAAAAAAGACATGTATTTAATATACTAAGAGATGCATAATAAATTTTAAGTAATAAATAGATAATTTATTAGTCTCAAGTCAAAACAAATATATATATATACACACACACACACAGCAATACATAATTTACTCTTAAATCAAAACAGACAAATATATTAAATATGCAAGAAAGAAATGTATTATTTACTGAAAATCAAGACATACTTAATATACAAAGAGATACATAATTATTCTAAGACAGACATATTTAATGTACAATAGTCATATAATTGTGTAACAGAATATTAATTACAGTAGTTGTTTTTTAAGTATGAACGAATTAATATAATGAGAGGTATAAATTACTTGTATGTACACTCACAAAATAATAGACAGCAGTGATGGAAACGATATTCCTTCTGACAGAACATTTTATATCAATAGAGTGTGTGATAAAGTAGAATACTTTAGAAAAATACATCTTTTTATGAAAGTTAAATTTGGAGAGAAAAAAACTCACATCTTTGAAAATAGTACTTCTAGAACTTAGTGATAAATAACAAAAGGTCTCCCAACTTGCTAAATTAAGGATGACGACAGTTACTGGCTTAGGAGGTGCTCGTTTATTCATCACGAGTATCCGATAATTAGCGCTGGAGAATGAGTAGAAAGAAAGACAGGGAGAAGGAGACAAAGAGACGGGAAAAGAAAGAGAAGAGAGGGAAAGACAGGGGGAGGTAATGTCTATTTTAAGCACTGAAGACTAGTATGCGTGCTTTTAGTACCTTGCACATCTACAACAGTTATCTCAAAATGATTTCTAATGGGTCACTGCACGTAGTTCACAACGAATTCCTATCTTTCAATCACAACTCTTGCCATATGCAGTTCTACATGAACAATATCCTGGTTTATGATAGCATTGTGATCTGTTGTTCAAACGAAAACAGGTTCATTGAAACTCCAATGACGCATTTTGTGGCCAGGTTACTTCCAAGGGTGGATAAAATTAAACTTTAATTTCAGGGCAAAAGAGATTTCTTCTTGCACGTGACCATTTACATTGCCAGCAAGGCGGGTTTGAAATAAATCATCGAGTGCCATGAATAGGGGTACAATAAAGTTTCTGGATTTTACGAAAGCGTCGGCGTACACACAGTCCGTCCTACTTGGTACACAGTTTAATTGTTGCAAATACAATCACTCGCACACGGCTGTGTTGATGGTTACAAAGGAACAGTGGAAAGATTTCTTTGTACAGAGACTGAGTTCCCTAAATGTTTGCGCTCCTGTCCAAATGCAATATTGTTCCCATTGTTGTGTGAGGTGCTTGATTTTGTTTTGAGATTTCAAGTGTTTATCTTAGCTTATTGTTTAGCTACTTTATTTTCTTAAATTTTGCTTTTGACTGAGTTAAAGATTTAAAATGCTTTTAAGTACTTTTGATAGAACACCGATTTATAGATTCAGACTGAACCGGGCTTTTTACTTAGTAATTATTCAGCTTGCCCGCTAAGAACAGAGGACTTTATTATTCATAATATCTATGACAGATTAAAGTTATTCTCGCTTTAACAAAATAGCTAACACATATTTTAAACCCAAAAACCAGAAAGCTCCCGACGTCAGACAGAACATATCTAGCCTGAAAAGGTTGGTATCATCCATTGAACTTTTGACCATTTACATATGGAGAGTGTGATGTCACCTGATTTAAGTCTGGGTGTACGAATTGACTCACTTCATTGTTCATTAACATTCTGAATATTTTATGTTAGTATGTACATGTTCTCTTTTCTTTCCATATTTCATTGTCGATGACGTCTTGAATATATGAAGGGGGTGGGGGTAGTGAGCGTCCTAAACAAACATAACGTCTCACACAAGCCAAAACAAGTCACACTCACAATGCAAAGCCAAAACACGTCACAAGTCGAAGAATCGTGAATCTTTGAAAAGAATGCGCCCGGAACCATAACGGGTATCCGTCGTTTTCGTATTTTATATTAGATTCACGTAAAACCTGTCATTACAATGGTATGTGATATAAACTTCAGACGCCCATGCATTCACACACACATACACATAAACACTCACATACATATACGCACACACTGCACCTAATACACAAATTTATTCAGCACATCTATTCTACAGTAAATAATAAACAAACATTGCACCTTTTGGACAAGTACTGATGTGATGGTTTCTCAGCAAATCAAAGGAAAACAAGAAAGTGTCTTTGTAAGCATTAAGTAAAATTAATATATGTGTTGTGACTAAATGTGTTTTGATAAGCACATAAACAACCCCCACCCAACACGTACTATATTTATTTTCGTTTCTTTCAGCATATTAATGAAGGCATTTTCATACAGTAAGTAATAGCCCGCAGAAGTGAATCGTGTGTTTGAAACTGTCCCCTTTTACAGTCTAATATTTATTTAACTTGTTTTAGAGTCTAATATTTATTTAACTTGCTTTAGAGTCTAATATTTATTTAACTTGTTTTACAGTCTAATATTTATTTAACTTGTTTTAGAGTCTAATATTTATTTAACTTGTTTTACAGTCTAATATTTATTTAACTTGTTTTACAGTCTAATATTTATTTATCTTGTTTTACAGTCTAATATTTATTTAACTTGCTTTACAGTAAAATATTTATTTAACTTGTTTTACAGTCTAATATTTATTTAACTTGTTTTACAGTCTAATATTTATTTAACTTGCTTCACAGTAAAATATTTATTTAACTTGTTTTACAGTCTAATATTTATTTAACTTGTTTTACAGTCTAATATTTATTTAATTTGTTTTACAGTCTAATATTTATTTAACTTGTTTTACAATCTATTATTTATTTAAATTATTTTACAGTCTAATATTTATTTAACTTGTTTTATAGTTTAATATTTATTTAAACTTTAGAGTCTACTATTTATTTAACTTGCTCTATAGTTTAATAATTATTTAATTTGTTTTATAATCTAATATTTATTTAACCTGGTTTACATTTTAATATTTATTTAACATGTTCTAAAGACTGTAAAATGGTCTATAGTCTGATAATTTTTTAAAATTATTCTTTAGTCATTTATTTATTAAAGTGTTCTTTAATCTGATATTTATTTAACTTGTGCTTATATAGTCTAATATTTATTTAGCTTGTTATATAGACTAATATTTATTTAATCTGTTCTATAGACTGATATTATGAAACATGGTCTATAGTCTGATATGGATTTAACTTGTTCTTTAGTCTGGTATTTATTTAAAATTGACGTCGGCGCACTCTCATATCGGCGTAACAGTTTAAATATGCAATATAACCGGTGGCCTATACTCTGCTTCGGCACTTGTAGATGTTTGTATCATAACTAAATGCTAATATTGATATGATTCATTATTACAAAGTCACCACAGAGTACAGCGGTGACACAATCCACATCGTGAAGTGTAGTACATTATGGATGGAAGATAATATAATCATCAATATTAAGAAACACGTCAAACTGACAAATGCCTATCATAAGTACGATGCACTTTATTATGCATGTTTGACAGAAGACCAGCATGTTTGACAGAAGACTAGCATGTTTGACAGAAGACTAGCATGTTTGACAGAAGACTAGCATGTTTGACAGAAGACTAGCATGTTTGACAGAAGACATGCTAGTGTTAATATAAAGGTGACTTAGAGGATTTTGTTTTAACAAAGCAGATATTTTTCTTGATGCCTATCTTTATATGTATGGTGTATTGTTTCCTATTTTCGTCTTTGCTTTTTGATTTTTTTAAAAATCAAAATCGACAACAGGAAATCTCTGTCCAAAAACGTAATCTCAAGGTCCCTCCATCCAACCCTTGTTAACAATAGATCCCAAGTAGTTGTCGATTCCAGCAAACTCGCGTTTGTGAGACGGGTCCTGCGGGTGGGGTTTGAACTAGGAAAGACAACTTCTTGCCATATATCCGAGATAATTAAGTTGATTCGAACAATAACATGAGAGAACACCAATGTTATACTGCTGTGCTTCTTGTTAACACTTTCCCTTTCTGCTGGCTTCTTGTTAACACTTTCCCTTTCTGCTGTCTTCTTGTTAACACTTTCCCTTTCTGCTGGCTTCTTGTTAACACTTTCCCTTTCTGCTGGCTTCTTGTTAACACTTTCCCTTTCTGCTGTCTTCTTGTTAACACTTTCCCTTTGGTGCTGGCTTCTCGTTGACCCATCGTTTACAGCTGCCATTTGGGGCCCGTAAGGAGGCGAACAGATCGTGTTGTGGGGATAAAATAAGGGGGTAAAGAAGTGTGAAGCTGCTTTCATATGTAGATACTCACCACATTTAACCACTTGCGGCCTGGCTGTTAACCCCGAAAAAGCTCAATAGATCATTCTGCCACAGGTTTTATTTTGACTTGTGGCAGAAAGGATGGGTATTGGCGTTGTCAGCTTGAGTTCTAAGTCGTGGGTGGGTGGGTGGGTTGTTTAGATTGTTTATTGAAAATTATGATTTCGAATAGCGGGGATAAGAAGGCTGCTTAAGAATTATATTCTTTAGGAATAACGAGATTTACTGGCTATCGTGTTTATTTCCTTTTTTTTGGATGTCTTAGTGTGCGTTTGTATGTGTTATCGTGTGTGTGCGTTTGTATGTGTTATCGTGTGTGTGCGTTTGTATGTGTTATCGTGTGTGTGCGTTTGTATGTGTTATCGTGTGTATGCGTTTGTATGAGTTATTGTGTGTGTGCGTTTGTATGTGTTATCGTGTGTGTGCGTTTGTATGTGTTATCGTGTGTGTGCGTTTGTATGTGTTATCGTGTGTGTGCGTTTGTATGTGTTATCGTGTGTGCGCGTTTGTATGTGTTATCGTGTGTGTGCGTTTGTATTTGTTATCGTGTGTGCGCGTTTGTACTTGTTATCGTTTGTATGCGTATGTATGTGTTTTCGATCGATCGAGCTTCATGAGAAGCTAAATATGTCGAAAAGTTGTAGGACAGACTACTTTAGAATCCTAAACAGCTTGTCACGTGTGTGGGCGTGTGCTTCAGAGAGAAAAAATGACGTGAAGAGAGAAGAGGTAGTTAGTATGAGAGGAAGCAAAGAAAGAAAGAAAGAAAGAAAGAAAGAAAGAAAGAAAGAAAGAAAGAAAGAAAGAAAGAAAGAAAGAGAGAATAAGAGTAAAAGTAAGAGTAAGAAATAAATAAAAGTAACTAAACCAAATCGAGATGAAAAGAAAGGAATTAAAAAGAACGTGGAAAAATATTTTACAAACAATAATTGGTTTCATCATACCATGGGTTTAATTTCTATAGGTAAAAATTGTGCACTTGCTTATTTCTATTTTTAAATTTGAAGTTTAAAAAGTACATAACTTTTGTTTCTAAAAAATGCAGTCAAAAAGTCAAAAAATCGTTGCATCAGTGTTCAAGTTGAAGTTAACGACTTCGAAGCATTAATATTTTTTATCTTGACATCGATTGCGTTATGAAAATGGCTTACTGAGAAATAACATGAAACTGGTCTAGTCACAGAAGAAAACAAAAAAGAAATAACATGAAACTGGTCTAGTCACAGAAGAAAACAAAAAAGAAATAACATGAAACTGGTCTAGTCACAGAAGAAAACAAAAAAGAAATAACATGAAACTGGTCTAGTCACAGAAGAAAACAAAAAAGAAATAACATGAAACTGTACTAGTCACGGAAGAAAACAAGGAAGAAGGCATAAATGACAAAGAAAGCATGAGAGAAAGAAAGGTTTTGACGCGCGCAGCCCAAGTTCTGTAGCGTAAGTTTTTTTTTTTTTTTTTTATCTTTTCGTGGCCCAGCCCTCTGCGTGCATATGTGCATGTGTGAGCGAGCGTGCTCATGTTTGTGTGCGTGTGTGCGCGCGTGTGTATGTGTATGATTCATTGTGTGTGCTTCTCTTAATGTACCTATGAACTGTTCTGTTAACAAATCTTTGTCAATGTAAATTTTTTTCAGATAGTTTATGTGATAAACCTAGTGATACTGTAGTGGAAGTATTCTAATGAGTCAGCATTATTATCAGCACTACATTATCAAAAGTATATCATCACCATCATTAGTAATAGTAGTGTAATATAGTATAGTTGTATAGTAGTATAATATATAGTTATATAGTTGTATAATATATAGTTATATAGTTGTATAATATAGTATAGTAGTATAATAAAGTATAGTTGTATAATATAGTATAGTAATGTAAATGTAAATGTTAAGCTTTTTTTTCGTTTTAAATATTAACAAATCTATATAGTTAACGTTCTTAAAGTTTTTCTACATGTGTGTGTGTGTGTGTGTGTGTTTGTGTTTTGAATTTTTGTTTTGTTTTGTTGGGTTGTTTTTTTTTTGCGGGGGTGCCTGCGGGGCAATTATAGAAAAGAATATTTGCACATTTAAGGTGTTCAAAGCTATGATACTGTTAATTAAATCGCCTCGATATTAAACTGACCAAATGTTAGTGCTCTGACTCATTTCTGACTTGGCTGATTCTACAAACGAACCACTTCGTTAATGTCGTCAAGATTAAATTCTCTTGCTCGTCGTCAAAATGAATATCGAATGGGTTTCAATGTTCTAACTATAAATTTCAATTCTAACTATAAATTTCAATTCTAATATATAGGCCTATACTGTACTCGCATTTAAAAAAAAATATCCAGATGCTACACCCTTCCAAATTGTCAAATAGTTTGCGCTCGAACTCAATAGCTATTATCCAAGGTGCATTACTCTTAGCAAACACAGGCACATGCCAAATGATTTGTTTTGGGATTGGTCCCTGACACTTTGGGCGACTAAGGATCACTCAGTGACGGGACACAGTAGAAGTAGAATCATCTAACGAAAGAGCTAACAGGACGGCCTAGCGTATCACAAGCAATAATAATGTTGTGGATGTTGTAGTGTATAGATTATACAAGTTGTGATGAACTGAGCACTACAATAATAATGTTGTGGATGTTGTAGTGTATAGATTATACAAGTTGTGATGAACTGAGCACTACAAATAATAATGTTTGGGATTTCGTGGTTTAGATTAAGGAAGTAGCACTGAAAAGCTTGTTGTTGGTAACCGTCGATTTTAATTTTAATTTTGTTTTTTATTGTTTGAATGTCGACAATCGTTAGCATTTCAGATGGACATACATTAGAAATGTGTTACTATTCAAAATGCTTCAGCAGTCATAAATAGCATGGGATGAGAAGTAGCTTATCTATTTACCTATTTATTTACCTATCTACTTACCTACCTACCTACCTATCTATCTATCTACCTATCTGTCTATCTATCTGTCTGTCTATCTGTCTATCTATCATCCATCCATCCTTCCATCCATCTTTTCGCACAGATCTTTACGTGGGCCTTCATGCACTAGATCTTCTTTTTGTTACTTTCACACCGAAGAGCGAAGAAGGTCTGGTTTAACAAGCTGCTCAAATCAAACACAGAGTAAAAGAAACCCTCGCTTTATCAGTTTTATCTATTCATTTTCTTTTATTCCCATTTCATTCTTCTCTCTGTGTCCGTATCTTCCGACTCCTTTCAGTAAATTGCCCCACCTCAAAAAGTAAGCATACCCACCAGGGGCAGTATACGACAGTTAGGTTGGTGAACTGTTGAGTAAACAGCGACACCAGTCATACACATTTCTTCATCAGTCCAGATCACACTCATCCCCTGGAAAGAAAAAAAAAAGTAGGAGCCAACACCCGTATAACTCGCAAACCTCACACCTATACATATTTCGGGTAGCTTTGGTCAGGACGACACACACAGCATCGTGGAGCTCAGGCCTACTTCGCTCAAAACCGGCGGTGGACGAAAGAACGTTAACCACAACATAGCCATAGTCGACCGCAAATTTCAAACAAAGATGGCATCTTGCAGTTTTACAGGCAGTGTCCTTTTGGCAGGTACTGGGCTTGCTCTCTTTTATTTGTTTTGTCAGCTTGACAGCTTGTAGACATGGTATTATGTGTGTAGTGTGTGTGTGTGTGTGTGTGTGTGTGTGTGTGTGTGTGTGTGTGTGTGCGTACGTGCATGTGCAATAATAACTTCGTTTGGAATTTCATACTTAAGTTTTCTTTTCTTTCCATCTGTAGTTGGTTAAACTTTATATAACTTTTTCACATTTATTTCAATTCTTATAAAAGTTTCTAGAAGCAAACTATTTTCTGTCCTCAAAAGAAAGAATAAAATATTGATAACAAGGAATGTTATTGTAATATGATTTGTTATGGTGACAATATATCAAATCAAATTTAAAAGACAAATTCCTTTCATTTGTATATGTGCGTGGGAGTTTGTGAGTAGAGGGGGACAACTGAAAGCATCAGGTGTTTACAGAGTCAATAAAATGGATTTAGTTTTCTTCGGCCTTGTGGAACCTGACCAGAGGTGTAGTCCTAAAAAAAAAAGAAGTGTGGGGACGCCAGAAACTCGACTAAATGAAAGAGGTATAAATCAAATGAAATTCATAAACATTTATTTTACGCAAATTCTGCCAATGTGGATTTTTAAACCAAAAGTACTGGGGGACGCGTCCACTTCATACAAAAAAAAGTAAGGGGACGCCTTCCCCCTCCGTCCCGCCCCACTACACCTCTGAACCTGATCTATACACTATGTATAATGTCTAAATTAAGAATGAACTATTAGATGAAATTATAACACATTGCACATATACTACTTAAAGAAAGAAATAATCAGTTAATACTTCTAATCGAAAATAGTTTGCAAATAAACACTTTCCTCCCCATCCCTCGGTTTTTTTAATCCTCTTCCTGAGCTTCTTCAAATAAATATTTATTTAAATATGAAAAAGACATTATTCTTTTACTTTTCTTGTCATTTCCTCTCTCTCTCTCTCTCTCTCTCTCTCTCTCTCTCTCTCTCTCTCTCTCTCTCTCTCTCTCTCTCTCTCTCTCTCTCTCTCTCTCCGATCAATCTGTCTGTCTGTCTGACTATCTATCTATCCTCCTATTTACCTATCTCACTATCGAAATCTTCTTTTCTGTCTCTCTGCAACATGATTTTTTTTGTAGCATATCCTTGACCCTTTGAATTCTTTTGTTAGTGCATTTGTACACTGACCCTGGTGTGAGCCTAGTACTTCTACACTTTCGATTGGAGTGCAATATTTGTCGTGTGTACGACACCCACGAGTGAAAACCTTGACATTTGCACTAGAGTCCCGATAGCTTTGCGATCATCAGCACAGAAGCGAATTAGTACAATATGAAAGGGAAGTATAGTGAGGGGGGGGGGGGGCAGAGTCTTCGCGTATTCTATAAAGTTCATCCCTCACTGTTCTATATTGTAGCTCGTTTTCTTTTCCGCATTCTCTCTGCGCCATATTGCAAATATATATCACTTTCTTCTCCCCTTCCTCATTCCCATCTTGCTTGCTCTATGCCTTTCTTTCTTTCTTTCTTTCTTTCTTTCTTTCTTTCTTTCTTTCTTTCTTTCTTTCTTTCTTTCTTTCTTTCTTTCTGTTTTTCTTTCTCTCCATGTATCTCTGATCTTTACTACTCTCTCTTTCACTCCCTCCCTTTCTTCCTTCCTCTCTTTATCACTTTTTCAAGATTACCCCCCCCCCCCTAAGAATTCTGTTACGAGTTCTGTATACATCTACTGACGAAGAGTGTTCGGTATCTAAAGGAAAATTTTTTTAACTGGCAGCACCAGAATGCCATTAAACTTACTGTCTCCTAGTTCTACCCCATCCCTCTCCCCTCCCACTACCTACAGTAAAAGAAACTAGTCATCTGAAGTCAATTAATTTAATTATTAACGTCATTATTCGCTGATGTCTGTCTGTATGTGATGTAATGTCTCTTTGACGCGATAAGCGATTTCATTATTAAAGACTTGCTCAAGCGGAAAACAAGACCGACTTTGCTAGTAAACAGGAATTTGCAAATGTAACAGAACACGATTTTATATTTGTCGATCAACAGCCACCGACATGTTTATACATTCGATAGCGTCACGTATACATGAGTACATACACCACTTGGGGCAACTGTTTGCAGATTACAAATCTTGGTGTATGCGTAAAGTTGCATGCAACATTATTGGATGGATGCACGAGATTATAGATTACCTGCTTTCGTTTGTGGAATACGAAATTATATAAACTTCTTCCCAGCAGCATGTCAAAAGTTTGCTTGGAAGTCTTTGTTGTTCTTTGACACACGTGTCTAAATTTAGAAAAATCTCTCCTGTGCTGCTTTTTTAGATGTGGCCAAAAAAAAAAAAGATGAATCAGGGAAAATGAAGAACCTATATTTTTTTCCACTGGGTTCACCAAAAAAGGAAAGAAATATGAGAATATTTCAACATTTCTTTTAGAGTAAATCAGCAAAGAGTAATGCTAGAGCATTCTCGGGTTTTCAGTAAAATGTTACTTTCTGGGCTCTGGCAGAGTATGAGTGAAGAAAGCCGTCTTATGTAATTTAACTTTGTTCTCATTTAATTAATTAAAATTAATAAGACCCGGGACATTAATGTTTAATTTGATTTCGTAAAAGTTTATCTCCTTGTGACATTGTCTTTATTCTTTATTTCCTTTTGATCTGACTGTGAGATTATGTTATCGCTAATCTTTAGTATATTCTTGCTGTGAGTTTAAGTTATCGCTAATCTTTAGTATATTCTCTTGCTGTGGTCTTGCTGTGGTCTTGCTGTGAGTTTAAGTTATCGCTAATCTTTAGTATATTCTCTTGCTGTGGTCTTGCTGTGGTCTTGCTGTGAGTTTAAGTTATCGCTAATCTTTAATATATTCTTGCTGTGGTCTTAAGGTGTGAGATTATGTTATCGCTAATCTTTAGTATATTCTTTGCTGTGGTCTTTATGGCTTCATTATAATATCATTATTTTATTTATTGTTTGCTTATAACGAATTGTGATCATCCTATCATGACCTACGGTGTCAAGTTTAGAGCTCTTGCCTCCTTGGGATTATTTGGACAATACGAATCTCTCTCTCTTTCTCTCTCTCTCTGATACACACACACATATACACGCACGTACGCACACATACATACACACTCGCACATAACAAACACGCACACATACACACTCACACATAAGAATCTATTAATTAGTGTTAAATAATTAAGTTGGACGGCTCTTGGGTAACAAGAGAAGACCGAGTACATTTTGACAAATAAACACAGAATAAAGTCAGAATTCGACCTTGAACTAGAATACGATAGACAATGTGTCTTTCTTGCTCCCAGTTTCGGCTTGTAGCTAAATATTTCTTGTCCTGGCGATCTAATATTGACCATGCGTGTCGTTATTTTGCACCATGTAACTAGAACGATAGAAAATAAAGGGAGTTAAACATGTCTTCACAGAGACAGAATGAAATGCAAGAAGAAATATCATTAACCGTTTTTCACGGATACTTGCAATTTAACTTTGTATTATTCATACATTTACTTTTTCTATCAGTCAACGATAGATAGATAGAGAGAGAGAGAGAGAGAGGGAGGGAGGGAGGGATGGATAGATAGATAGATAGAGGGAGGGAGGGAGGGATAGATAGATAGATAGAGGGAGGGGGGAGGGAGGGAGGGATAGATAGATAGATAGATAGATAGATATTTTTATTTTATTTTATAAAACTGTTCTCTGTAGAGTCTTGGCCATTAGATATTTTCTCTCTTTTCTCTCTGTTTCCATCTCTCAAACACTCCCTCGCTTTCTATCTCTACTGTGTGTGTGTGTGTGTGTGTGTGTGTGTGTGTGTGTGTATGTGTGTGTGTGTGTGTGTGTGTGTGTGTGTGTGTGTGTGTGTGTGTGTTCTTTACTAATCATGTCTTCTCTGTTTCTCTTCTCTCTCCTTTCCAACCTCTACTTTCACTCTGAATCTGAACTTCTTTCTCTTTGTGTTTCTCTCTTTTTTTCTGTCTGTGTGTCTGTCTTCTGTTGAATCTGTACTTCTTTCTCTTTGTATGTTTCTCTGTTTTCTCTCTTCTCTGTGAGTCTGTCTTCTGTTGAATCTGCGGTTTGTCAGTCCTGTTGCATGTTTCTCTGATCCTCTCTCTCTCTCTCTCTCTCTCTCTCTCTCTCTCTCTCTCTCTCTCTCTCTCTCTCTCTCTCTGTATCCTGTATTCAGTCTGCCTGTCTCTCTCCTGTTGAAACTACATGCACATTAATGAACTAAAAATGTGTTGCTTCTGTAAATCCTTTGTAAAATTTCAAATCATTTTGTCTTTTCCTGTATTTTCGCGCTCGAATGCTTCTCGGAACTGGACACTTCTAAAGCATCTAGCACATATTAAGTGCAAAAATAAAACTGACATCTAGCACATATTAAGTGCAAAAATAAAACTGACATCTAGCACATATTAAGTGCAAAAATAAAACTGACAACGAAAGACTCGTTTCATTAAATGTCTGTGAAATACTTTCAAGTCAGGGAACGTAAACTTGCTAACACAGACAGACGGTGGTCAGTAGGTCTAAAGATGCGATGACAGAGGTCCATAATGATAATGCCTTGTCATGAACGCAGAGAATATGTATCCTTGCTACAATAGAGGCAGTATGTTCAAAGATGTCATGACACAGATTTGTTGTGTTAATCCTTGATTGATGGGTTTTTTTTATTTATACACATATTCCCACCTCCATTCGCCGGTTGCAACATTACCACGTCCGAACATGGTACATGCTTTCATTGTAGTGTTTTTGAATTTTCAAATTACTATTTACATTATTACATACACGAACTGCATGAAACCTGGGTCAGAACATGTTAGCTCAAAAGTGATTGTTTAGCGCAATTTTTATTTTTTTTTATTTTCACAGAGTACTTAAACTTGTTAACTTCCAAAACGAATAATTCAAAATAGATGTTGGTAAAGAACAATTTTAAAGATGAAAAAATGAAAACAATGATTAAATAAGTACTTTTGTAAATATTGTGTAGTCATTCAATTTTCTTTGTCTTCTGTTTTTAGTGCTCAGTGTGGTCTCTATAGCAACCGGCCAGATCATGACATGTCCAACCACTGACACATACATGTACCCAAGCTTAACGGACTGCAACAAATTTCTTGTCTGCGCCACTGGCTTACTGTATGAAATGAAATGCCCGTCCAATCTTGTTTTCAACCCGAGTCCAGACAGACTTTTTTGTGACTGGGATTACAATGTCCCATCGTGTGGGCGTGAGTACTGTTTGATGATCTTCAATAAGTAGAAATTAGTTCATATGAGTACTACTTTAGGGGCTTGAGTATTATTCCATTAACCTCTAAAAATAAACTTAATTATGGTATCGAGAGGATGTGAATATTCTCTTTTGATAAATTTAGACAACAATATTTTTTATTGCTCTTTTTTATTGTCTGGTGAATATTATTTTAAATAATTCTACAGGACGAAATCTTTAGTTTGATTTACGAACTGTGTTTGCGTGAAAATAACGCGATCTTTGTAAAGCAAGAAATCTGTCTTGACCTAGTGTCTATAACATGTGATCTTTATAAAGCAAGAAATCTCTCTTGACCTAGTGTCTATAACATGTGATCTTTGTAAAGCAAGAAATCTCTCTTGACCTAGTGTCTATAACATGTGATCTTTATAAAGCAAGAAATCTCTCTTGACCTAGTGTCTATAACATGTGATCTTTGTAAAGCAAGAAATCTCTCTTGACCTAGTGTCTATAACATAATGCCATACTTTTTAGAAATATTCTCTTTGCTTTTAAAATTGTCGATACTCAGCAAGCATTAGTTTGCTTTTGCACACACATTACGTTAGGATATGGCTAAATTATTTCAAGTACAACTATGCATGCATGCATTCATACATACATATAAATACATATCCATCTATCAATCAATCAATCAATCTATCTATCTATCTATCTATCTAGCTATCTAGCTACCCATCTATCTATCTATCTATCTATCTATATATATATATATATATATATATATATATATATATATCTAGCTAGCTAGCTATCCATCTATCTATCTATCTATCTATCTATCTATCTATCTGTCTATCATACATACATGAATTTAAATCAAAAACTGTAAACAAAACGAAAATAAAACATTTTATTATGTTGTCTTAAAAATGAAGAGCAGTAACAGAACCTTACATAACAAATTATTTCCCCTAGCGAATAGAAGGTACTGTACAATTACATGAAAATTCATTTGTTCTGAAGACATCAGAGAGAGATAGCTCTTGTAAAGTTGTGAAAATCGCAGCGACCACCTCTGTTAACATCGCCATCACATCCAAAACTACAACATTCCACCAAAATGTTGACGATATATAAAACAAATGTTATCTCGAAGAACAGAACGGGTGATTCCTGCACGAAGACCAGATATTGTAGTTCTCAATAAGTCCAAGAGAACAGCAACAGTCATTGATGTCGCTGTTCCAAGCGATAGAAACATAAAACCAAAAGAAAGAGAAAAAATATACCTGACATCCAGACAATATATTATCTGTTGTTTCATCCATGGACTTGCAGAGTCTACATTTGTAATCAATCGAAATTTTAATGATTTTGAGAGAACAACGGAATCAAAACGCCAAAAATAGTGTGCATGCACCAGCCAGAAGCAGTCATTGCAACAAGAACTCATGGAAACAGAAGAAGTTAAATACTGTGAGACTTTCAAATAAAAGCAGATTGCATCATTCTCGCAACAACACACTACAATGTGTCAGCTAGTCTAACACGACAAGATCAAACATCGATTTTGCTATGACAAATGACTAATGACAAATGACTAAAATATGAAAAAGATAGGGGGAAATAATGAAAATATCATGATCTCAGTATAGAAATGAAGAGACTCTATATGTAAATGCAGGCGAAAGGCACTTGCAGTATAGAGCATTGAGAAGCATTACATCTGATCTTGAAAATTATCTAAATAAACTCTCAGGAGACCACAGGCATGCCCCACTGCTAAATGTAACGCTACTTTTGGAAGTGTCCGTATCCTCCATAAAACTTCGGATCTCCTGGAATCCTAATGAGATTCAAAGAGATTCAAAAGTTCGAGAGCAAAGTTCAAAATTAATTAACCGAAAATACTGCAACAACAAGCACTACTCCTATTATACTTCTCTGTTTATTAATACAACTATACTACTTCCATTAATATATATTACTGCTACTGAAAATAATATACTACTTCCATTAATATACTATTACTGCTACTGAGAATATTAAGAATAATGGACTGCAAAAGTAGATGAAGCATAAACAGAAGTAGAAGAAAATAATTTTTAAAAACCAAGAACAAGAGTGAGAAATCTGTTCTTATCAGCTTCGAAATAAAGGATGAGAAGAAAGGAGAGAATCAGAACATAAGCAGACAGAAAGAAAGAAGATGAAAAAGAGTGTATCAGTATATCTGGTTAGTTGTCAGTATTGGTAGTTATTTGGTTATTGTTATTTGTTTCACTGTTTGTTGATTACTAGTTTGTTTTTACAGAATTGCTGTCTAGTTGTAGTGTGTTGATGGACAGATTACTCTAATATTAAAGCATTATTTTTTTCCAGCTTTGCTGAAAAGTGCCTGCTCGGTAAATACTTGTGCTAATGGCGGCGTGTGTCTCCCTAATCTTTCCGTCACTTCCGGTTTCATCTGTGCTTGCCAGCCTAAATTCTTCGGAATAAACTGTAGTGAAAGTAAGTATGAGTAGTTAGTTACAATACAAATCAGAGAAGAGTTCTTATCAGAGAAAGGAAATGGAGTTATCAGAGATAAGCAATAATAGCTTCTATGTAATTCTATATAATTTTGTGTAGAAAAGTCAACAGTTTAATTGTTTGCTTCAATTCCACGTGTTTCCCTCCTCACATTATAGAACACTGATTTGCTGCTATTCATCTGAGGCTAATCTGGTGCTCTGTCATAATACCTCCTTCAAGCAGAATAATTGTATCAATTTCCTGAAACTTCCTGTACCAGAAATTGCTCGATGTAGTCAGCATACTTTGCCACTATACATCAACAGAGTGCAGTGTATCCCTTACACTTACACACTGCATCTTGCATCTACCATGGTTATAGCTGTTTATAATCAGTATAATCATAAGAAGTGCCCAAGGTCGGGTTACTCTGACAATGTAGCAAGTTATATAACAATTTCATTTAAAAATAGGGAGAGGCAAATTTACTCTGTCACAAATAGATAGATAGATAGATAGATAGATAGATAGATAGATAGATAGATAGATAGATAGATAGATAGATAGATAGATAGATAGATAGATAGATAGATAGATAGATAGATAGATAGATAGATAGATAGATAGATAGATAGATAGATAGATAGATAGATAGATAGATAGATAGATAGATAGATAGATAGATAGTGGGGGTCAGGTAAAGCAATTAAATGGAACGATATTACAGAATGTATAATCATTGGATCTTATCCTGAAACGCCCGTGTATTTCATCACCTTACCTCTCACGCACAACAACCTCCCACGCGCTCCCACCCCATAAAGATCTCTTGACGTTTCACCATTGCAATCATGAGCAGCTCTGTGAAACAAACGAAATAAAAAATATATGGGTTTCTAGTGCAGAAAGAAAAAAAACATCTTTTCAACAAAAGTCTTTGAAAACATTATCGAACAAGAAAACGTACTGAGAGGTAAACGCTTGATATTAGCATGCATTTTGTTCAACCTCCATTTTTGCATTCAAAGGCGCGCGCTATTGAAAGAATACAGATGAGCTTCGCTATTCTTGTCTTTCCGTTCTTTCTTTTGATCACCAGCAAACGCCACGAGTGTCAAGACTGCATGCTCCTCTTCCCCCTGTCTCAATGGCGGCATCTGCAGAGAGAGTGTTTCTTCTGCTCCTGGGTACTCGTGCACCTGTCCTTCTGGTTTCACCGGAACTAACTGCGAGCAAAGTAAGGCCTGACGTGAAGAGCCAGACTCGCTTGACTGGACATAGACTGTCCAGTGTTATGGTTGACGACTTACTGATTGACGTTATCGCTTTTTTTTTTTTACCGTGTGGGATGGGGTGGTTCTTTGTTGTTGCTGGATTCTTTCTTTCTTTCTTTCTTTCTTTCTTTCTTTCTTTCTTTCTTTCTTTCTTTCTTTTCTTTCATTCATACATTCTTTCTTTCTTTCTTTCTCTCTTCCTTCCTTCCTTCCTTCCATCCTTCCTCCCTATTCTAGATTAGTAACATATTTAAGAAGTCCCAGAATATTCATGTCTTGTGAATGTTTATGTGTTGATTTTTATTACCCAATGTCCGTTAAGGAAATCCTGAGAAAGGAATGGCGTCCTTTCCAAAATAACTCCCCTCCACAATATGTCCTAATCACTTCTACCTCACACTTACTGTCAAAGGATCTGCCTGCTTTACGAACCCCTGTCAAAATGGCGGAACTTGCAGTTTGGCGTCTTCCGGTGCAGCACAGTGCACGTGTCTTTCTGGTTGGAGTGGTACTGTGTGCCAAAACTTCAGTAGCTCGGGTAAGTTGAATAAACTGACGTATAAAATGTTCTTTAACATTACTGACACAGAAAACCTTTCCTAGCACTTGTAGTGTTAATTAACATTACTGACACAGAAAACCTTTCCTAGCACTTGTAGTGTTAATTAACATTACTGACACAGAAAACCTTTCCTAGCACTTGTAGTGTTAATTAACATTACTGACACAGAAAACCTTTCCTAGCACTTGTAGTGTTAATCCCACTGGAACAAATAGGAGGAACTATAGGTAGAGCTAATAGATCTAGTGTGCAGAGTGAAATATGTCACTAACCCCAGACGTGCAAAGAACAAATAGGTCATGGCTAAGCAAATCGTTGACATACCATATCGATTACTGTCAAGTAAAGTGAGTGATAAATATATTTAAAAAACAAAGTGCAGAACTTAACCAACAACAACAACAAAAGTCAACGACGTGAAATTTCGTCTAAAACTCAATAAACATAGAAACATTAGCCATCACATAATGTTTTAAACGTTTCAGCATTAAACATCGAGTAATGAAGGTTGCAGCGTGAACAGTCACGTGATATAGGCAAAACTGCAATAATGGCCATCACATAATTCAATGAGAAGTGCAACAATGACAATCACGTGATCTAAGCTGAACTGCTGTAAACTGCGGGAGGTGGTAAGGCTGCTAAGTTTTCAGTTATTGTTTTTGGTTCAGATAGCACAATTTGTTTTAATGAGATAAAAATGCTTTGTATTTTATGCATAGATCCATGCCAACAAAACCCATGCCTGAATGCTGGTACTTGTACTCGCTCTGCTACTGGAAGTGGTTTCACGTGTTCTTGTCCAGTGTACACAACAGGCTCCACATGCGAGAAATGTGAGTGACAGACTTGTTATAACAATACGTTTAGGTGTACAAAATAGATTTGTAATATGTATATGTTGATGTGTACAAAATAGATTTGTAATATGTATATGTTGATGTGTACAAGTGGATTTGTATATGAATGAATGTGTAGGCTCTATGTGTTGAGTTAGTGTAGTGTACATCTGTCCATGTGGACTTACTTAAGTTGTAACGTTTTTTTATTAGACTAAAGTTAGTGTAGTGTACATCTGTCCATGTGGGCTTACTTAAGTTGTAACGTTTTTATTAGAATAAAGTTTAGTATGCATTTGTCCATGTGGGTGTATTTAAGGTATAATATTTCTATTAGACTAGAGTGTAGTGTACATCTGTCCATGTGGGTGTATTTAAGGTATAATATTTCTATTTAGACTAGAGCAGAGTGTACATCTGTTCATGTGGGTGTATTAAGTTGTAACGTTTAAATTAAACTAAAGTTTAGTATGCATTTGTCCAAGTGGGCGTATTTAAGCTGTAACTTACTAAAGTTTAGTGTACATTTCTTGTCCATGTTCGGGTACTTAAGCTGTAACGTTTTTATTACACTAAAAATTTGTGTAGTGTGCATTTGTGGATGTATTAAGTTGTAAGGTTTTTATTAGACTAAATTTAATGTGCATTTGTCTATGTATGCCTATTTAAGTTAGAATGTTTTTATTGGACTACTGTTTATAGTGTACATTTTTTGTCCATATGGGCGTATTTAATTTATAACTTTTTTTATTAGACTAAAGTTTAGTATGCATTTATTTATTCGGGTGTATTTATGTTGTAACGTTTTATTTTAGGCTAAAGTTAATGTACTACGCCTTTGTCCATGGGAATGTATTTAAGTTATAACGTTTTTCTATTAGACTATGTCTAAGCCTAAAGTTAAAAGTTAAAAGTTTAATCTTAAAAGACGTGTGTTTCTCCGGAAGTGGGTGCGTATGCATTTGTGACGTTTTCATTAGACTGTAAAGATTAGTATGACATTCGTGACGTATATATGGGCGTGTTCAAGTTGTGACATTTCATTAGCCATTAAAGTTCAGTGTAAAGTACTTTGGCTTATGTGTAAAACCCGTGTCGAGGCTTAGACATAATGTGACGATGTTTGTGTATAGCTGTAAAGATCAGGGTCACTTACGTTTGTCTCGTTTGAATTACAGCTCAGTGCGATGCAGACGTGAACAGGTGTAAAAATGGCGGTCAATGTTCTTTGTCGTTGGCCTCTCCCGGCTACTTCTGTACTTGCCCAGCCGGTTTTTCTGGTGTCACTTGCGATGGTGGTAAGATAATTGATTACATATAAGTACATATATGTCCCTCTCTTTATGTGTGTGTGTGTGTGTGTGTGTGTGTGTGTGTGTGTGTGTGTGTGTGTGTGTGTGTGTGTGTGCATCTGTATGTGCAATGTGTATATGGTAATGTGTGTTACCATTCTTATTGTAAGTGTCTTAAGCGGATCAATATGCCCTTGACCTTCCTGCTGCGAATCTAAATCTGTGCAGGACTGACATTGAAATAGTGGTGTGCTGTATCTTTTGTTACCCCCCCCCCCACTTCCCAAAGCCGCTTGTCGTCAAGTCTAACAAATTAAATTGTGCAATCGGAAATTACCATAAAGGAATATAAATGGACCAACTGAATGTAACACGCGGGTAATAATTTTAATGTGTATGTGTGTCTGTGAGTGTGTCTGGGTGTCTGAGTCTATGTGTAAGTATGAATTTGTACGTGCCTGTGTATTTCAGTGTGTATAAAGTAACGTTGAAAATGGAATAAAACAAAAACACTTCAAGAACACGCGTGTAAGAGGAATAGCAAAATAAAAACCACAAACACGAAATGTTAAAAATTACGAATATAACAAGTGAATGGTAAATAATACATTTTAACTAAGAGTGCAAAGTGTCCTATTAATGTATGTTAAACACTAATAATGATAATAATAATAAGAAGAAGAAGAAGAAGAAGAAGAAGTCGTGGAAAGAGGCTGAATAATAATAATATACATAGTGCCCACATCCTCCGGAAAACCTTGGATCTCCCAGAATCTTGGTAAGATTCCGAGACCTTGGATCACAACCGACAGTCAAGCAGAAGTCGTGGAAAGAGGCTGAATAATAAACTAACTGGACAGCACATACTTGCCCCATTGCTAAAAGCAGCGCTCCTCAGAAGTGCTGACATCCTCTGTAAAACTTTGGATCTCCCAGAATCTTACCAAGAGACTTTGGCTCATAACAGACAGTCAACAGAGGTTATGAAAAAAGGCATAATAATAATGATGATGAAGATGACGACAATGAGGAGGAAGTATATACATATATTAAACAATAGAAAGGGTGTATGTATTGTAGATCACTATATTTTAAAATGTAGATGGTTTTGGGAACTGTCTCTTAATTAACAAACTTTGGAAATAACTCGGCCTAAAATCACTGCTGAACGGCTTCTAATCAAGCACCTTTTCAGAAGCAAGAAACAAACGCTCATTACACGAGTTTTTCATTTTAATTCATGAAAGACAAAGACGTATGGCTGAAGTTGGAACTCAATGATCAAGATAATTTTAGATGGATCGATACTTCGGTAGCAGTTCAGTAGTGTAATGTGGCCATTATGTGTCAGTAGTGTACTATAGCCATTACATGTCAATAGTGTAATAAGGCCATTATGGTCAGTGGTTATAATGCGGCCATTATGTGTCAATAGTTTAATGTGGCCATTATGAGTCAATAGCGTAATGTGGCCGTTATGTGTCAGTAGTGTAATGTGGCCAATATGTGTCAATAGTGTATTGTGGCCGTTATGTGTCGGTGGTGTAATGTGGCCATTATGTGTAAGTGGCGTAATGAGGCCATTATGTATCAGTGATGTAATGTGGCCATTATGTGTCAGTGGTGTAATGTGGCCATTATGTGTCAGTGGTGTAATGTGGCTGTGTGTTGTTTATGAACTTGACGTAAAACAAGGGTGATTTGTTGACATAGTTGAGATCCTAATGTTTACTCCATATTAGTTTTCAACAGAAAAGCTATACGTTTTTCTCTGTCCTCTCTTTCTCTGACTTGTTTTGAAGTACCATCAAACCCGTGCGCAAACAGTCCATGCGGCTCTGGCACCTGCATTTCTTCCTCGGTGTTTACGTTTGGCTACACTTGTATTTGTGCTGACAGTTCTACCGGAAGTAGCTGCACCAGTGCAAGTAAGATCGTGTCGCCATCGTGTCGTGTCTCAGTCGATGTTTGTCGCTAATTATAAGATCATCATTCTTTTGTTGCAGTCTAACTCTTCAGGAAAAGGGAATTTCATTTCAAATCTTCCACAATTGGATAGACGGATGGACGGACAAACATAGATAGATAGATAGATAGATAGATAGATAGATAGATAGATAGATGATGGATGGATGGATGGGTGGATGGATGGGTGGATGGATGGATAAGTGCACATATCACTTTCTAAACATGTTTAAACGTAGAATTTTGGCCTTGTTAATAGTTATTCATTTCGTATAATAGAGGAAGCTTCAAAGGTAATGTTTGAAATTTATCCTAATAGAGCAGATTTTAACAGGATGATTAACATCTCAAAAGACTGGGATATGTGGCGGAGTAAATATAGATTGAAAGACGGATTTATCTTCTCCGTTGGTAAGAAGTTTTCCACCTATGGAAATATTGTGTGACGGTAAATGTCCTTAATGTTGTTGAAGGGAGAACACTTTTACGGTGTCCGCATATCCGCCAAGTGAGAGAGACGAATGGTGACTTCTGGAGAATTATTAAAATAATATAAATTAAGATTCTCATAACTGATGATTAGATATGAATGATTAATTAATAATAATAATCATAACCATTATCTAAGTTTGCCTAGGGGTCACATAATTGTCAAATCTGTTTACAATCGAGCAAATCTCGGTCAAACTCTTGATAGATGTCATTATGAAAACGTGACTCTGTATTCTAAAAATATTTTATTTTTCGGCTAAATATAGACTCATTCAGGTTCATACTGCACAAGGGAATTCCCAGTTGAAAGTTATCGTACGTGTCTGATTTTAATATGTATGCCCAATGGGTGCATCATATACCATGTAAAATAATTATCTGTATGAGATACTTATCAAAATAATAATTCAAATTTTAATAAACACAATTCTTAAAGGGTCTTCAATTTTCTGCTTGCTCATAATCCACACAAATCAGTTATTAATATAGTTCATCACTTATTGTACACTATAGTTCATTCGGTTATACTTCGATTCATTCTTACTAAAATATATTAGAACAAACAGAATTCTGAATGTAATAACATAGCCAAGGCTGTCACCAACGTCTTCATAACTGTAACAAACAGAATTCTGAATGTAATATCATACGTAGCCAAGGCTGTCACCAACGTCTTCATAACTGTAACAAACATCTGAATGTAATAACAAGGCTGTCACCAACGTCTTCATAACTGTAACAATCAGAAGTGTGAATGTAATATCATACGTAGCCAAGGCTGTCACCAACGTCTTCATAACTGTATCAATATTATAAACCTTCCCGGAATCCATCTCATAATATATATGGTAAGAATGCAGAATTTTCAACTGAAAGGAAGCCAGTCTAGAGTATACAATTCCAAATACTAAATGTTACACTGAATAATCTCTTCTAAGAGAAGAAAGAAAACAAAGAACCGTTATAGAAAAAACTCTCGTGGCGGTTCAGTGTCAATCATCAACGCTTGAGTTATTCTGTGCATGGTTTGCTCGCTTGACTTCACTAGATAATGTCTTAGAATTTCAGGTATTTCTGAAAAGTACGCAAGCATAGAATGTGTGGAATGTGTTAGCTGAAAAGTACTTCAGTATAGAAAGCATGGAAACGTATAGAATGTGTGGAATGTATTAATCGGAAAGAACGCGAGGATAGAATGTGTGGAATGTATTAATCGGAAAGAACGCGAGGATAGAATGCATGGAATTATTGGCAGGGGAGTAAGGGCAGAACGCGGGAATTGTATTCACCATGAAGTCCGCGAGTATATAATGTGAGGAATGTATTAGAACGTATGCGAGTATAGAAAGAGGGATGTATTAGTCAGAAAGTTTTCACGTATAAAAAGTGGAATGTATTAAATTAAAAGTACTAGAATATTGAATGTGTGGAATGTATTAAATTAAAAGTACTGGAGTATACACGATAATCTTGTCATCCATGCTGTAAATGGACTTATAAAACCCTTAATTATATCACACCCTTATCTTGCTATTTTGGCTGCAAATGGTTTGATACAAAATATAATTATATCACTCAATATTTTTCACATTCAAGCTGCTAATGAGCTTTGAAGCCTTAATTATATGAAACAATAATATTGCTATTCATACTGCTAATGGAGTTATGTAACTTATAATCATATCACACAGTAATCCTGTAATTCAAACAATAATATTGCTATTCATACTGCTAATGGAGTTATGTAACTTATAATCATATCACACAGTAATCCTGTAATTCATTAATATGTAACCTATAATCATATCACGCAATAATCTTGTCATTCATGTTGCCAATGGACTTCCTTCATTTCAGATATCTGTAGCAGTCAACCATGCCAAAATGGCGGCCTTTGCGTCGTGACCAGCGCTGGCTACTCGTGTGGATGTGCGCCTGCTTATACTGGAACCAACTGCGAGATATGTCAGTACATCTGCACCTTTAATTTCCTACAACATTGACGCATGCTCAGTTCCGACACAATTTGAGTGTCACCGCTCAATCATTCATTTGACATTAACACAAGAGCCCATGAAGCAAAACAATTGGACATCGTTAAGTCATTCTTGTGACCTGAAACGCTCTCTCCCTCTCTCTTTTTTCTCTCTCTCTCACACACACGCACTCACACATATAAAGACACACACACACACACACACACACACACACACACACACAACTACACCTACAATACAAGAGCCCATAAAGCAAAACAATTGGACATCGTTAAGTCATTCTTGTGACCTTAAACGCTCTCTCACTCTCACTCTCTCTCTCACACACACACACACACACAAACACACACACACACACACACACACACACACCTACAACCCAAACTCGACGACCATTGAAACATTTATTTTACTTTCATCTCTGACACACGTACTTCAGTACACAACTCGAACCACCGCATAAACATTTGTCCGCCCTTGTTCACATAGGTCTACCTTTTGTTGTATGTTTAGTTGGTACTTTTCTTGAGTTTGGTCTACCTTTTGTTGTATGTTTAGTTGGTACTTTTCTTGAATTTGGTTTACAGTTGAGCACTCGACCGTGCGTACGTGCGTGTGTGTGATGAAAATAAAAGTCACACTTGAACTCATACCTAACTTTCCGCAATCATTGTTGGAAAAATCACCCGGAATTGGACTCGCTTTAATTATTTTTTATTTTTACTTCTGCAGCACTTTGCCAGCTGAGTCCCTGCAGAAATGGTGGTGTCTGCAACCTTTCTAACGTCTCTCCGGGATACTCATGCTCGTGCCCGCCGGGTTACAATGGCACTAACTGTGAAAATGGTAAAATTCTAAGATTTCTGTGAGCAGTAAGTTTCACAAGATTTTAAAGCAGTTCAAAACCCGCTTGTTTTGTTTTGTTTTGTTTTGTAAAGAGAGAGAACCGGGATTGTATACACTGATGGTCTTAATTGGAGTTCTCTTTCTATCTTTAGCTATTTGACAATATGCACAATATTGAATTTGAATTTCTATCTTTAGCTATTTGACAGTGTGCACAACATAAATTTCTATCTTTAGCTATTTGACAGTTTTTACAATACGGACTTTTGAAACTTAATTGCTAAAAATGTTGAGCCTCCCCGAAAACGAATATGCTCACATAATAAATATATGTGGTTTTGAAAACAAAGCTTAAGAAAGTTCTAAAGAAAGAAAGTGTAATTGTATTTGTGTATGTGCTTGTGATAGTGTGTGTGAGAGAGTAAGAGAATAGTGTGTTTGTATGTGTGAGTGAGAGTGAGAGAGAGAGAGAGAGAGAGAGAGAGAGAGAGAAAGAATAAAATGAGAGAAAACATTATTGTATATGTGTTTGTGAGAGTGTGTGTGTGTGTGTGTGTGTGTTGTGTGTGTGTGTGTGTGTGAGTGTGTGTGTGAGAGAGAGAAAAAAATAGTTATTGTATGTGTGCTTGTGAGAGTAAAAGAATAGTGTGTGAGAGAGAGAGAAGGAGAAAGAGAAACGAGAAAGATATCACGAGAGATAAAGCAGGAGATCATTAAATAGTCAAAGAAAAAGGAGAATCAGAAAATTGGATGCAGGCAGAGAACGAGAGAGAGGAAAGAAAGAAAGTAAACAAAAGAGAAAGACAGACAAAAAGGGAACATGAGGAGAAAGTAGAGGTAGAAAATAGGGACGAGGGATAAAATGAGAGAGAGAGAGAGAGAAAAGGAAAGAAAGAAAACAAAAGAGACTGAAAGACAGACAGAAAGTAGAGGTAGAAAATAGGGACGAGAGAAAGGAAGGAAACCATAAGAGACAAAGAGGCAGAGAAATAGATATATAGAAACAGAAAATAAAAAAAAGAACGAGAGAGAAAACAAGAAAGTGATTATTATAAAAATAAAATCATAAATTCAAATCATAAATTATATACAGTAAATCGAAACTTATACATGGCGCTTTTGTCTAAATAAATTTTAAGTTTTCATTTTTTTTTCCAATGTTTTTTTTCTGTACCCATGAACAGCCATAACCTTGAATGCGTGCACACCCTCACCTTGTGTCTTTGGCAACTGTGTCATCAACGGAAGCACTTTCACGTGCATCTGCCCCAGTGGGTTTTCAGGTCGCCTGTGTGAATATATTGGTGAGTCTGCAGTATCCCAACTGTCTCATTGTAAGGCATAATCTGTACACGTATTGATGAATATCATTGTAAAGCATAATCTGTACACGTATTGATGAATATCATTGTAAAGCATAATCTGTACACGTATTGATGAATATCATTGTAAAGCATAATCTGTACACGTATTGATGAATATCATTGTAAAGCATAATCTGTACACGTATTGATGAATATCATTGTAAAGCATAATCTGTACACGTATTGATGAATATCATTGTAAAGCATAATCTGTACACGTATTGATGAATATCATTGTAAAGCATAATCTGTAAACGTATTGATGAATATCATTGCACGTCATCTCAGCCACTGACATTATTTTGTCAGTCAAGCTTCACACATGAGTCGGGGGAAAAGGTGGTGGGGGGGACTAATTCTATAATCGTACAGTGCGACAATGTTACGCCCTAGGTAACGCGCAGGAAAGTGACAAGCAATGCTACAATTCTTAAAGGCTCTGAATTAGGGTTTGATATTTTTTCCCCTCGCATTCAGAACAGTAGAAGTGTTGGTGGGGTCTTGGTGGAGTTTTGGTGGAGGAAATGCAGCTCAGTGAAGTTATGCACCACAATCTCCTCACTTTCACGCTTTGCGGCTGAAGCGAACCAACGTCCCAACGACGCGATTGGGCGTCACCAGATTGATAAGACGATTGTGTCTCACTCCCCAAGTCACACTTAGTTATGCCAGAAATAGATTAATGATCCCCAAGTCGCGCTTAGCTATGCCAGAAATAGATTAATGATCCCCAAGTCACACTTAGTTATGCCAGAAATAGATTAATGATTCCCAAGTCACACTTAATTGTGCCAGAAATAGATTAATGATCCTAAAGTCACACTTAGTTGTACCAGAAATAGATTAATGATCCTAAAGTCACACTTAGTTGTGCCAGAAATAGATTAATGATCCTCAGGTCACACTTAGTTATACCAGAAATAGATTAATGGTCCCCAAGTCGCGATTAGTTACGCCATGATGTCAGTAATACATTGCTGAAGAAAGAAAGCAAATAATAATATATCCATGTGAATGGACGTGTGACTTGCATTAAATAAACAAACAGATCCATCGTTTATATTACTTGTCTGTAATACTTTTATTTCAGTAACTGTGAACATGTAACTAAGGTAACAGTTATGTCATGAATGAACATGTATTTCTGTAAAATGTTTAACTACGTACGTCATATGAATATATATATGTATGTGAACCGAAAATTATCCCTTAGAGCAAGGCGCATGATCACTTGTAATTACGTCACAAACTTAGACATACATAGCCGAACTGGTAATGGCGTCATTGTAATTTTTTTTAAAATATGTATTTGAAACCAGTGACTGTTATAAATAAAATTTGTATTTCTTTATAGCACATTTTTAGTGTAAAATTTCTTTGTTCGCTATTTCAACCTTACAGAAAAATGTAAACCACACATAATGAGCAATGTTCATATTTCAAGGTAAAATATTTTACTTTGACAGGAAGTGATCGATAAAAACAAATTACAAAAGCAATATTTTCTTCTAATCAACATCATTATAAACATCAAGAAAAATATCCATGTATATACGTTATTTACATTAGACATCATGATTTTGTTATCTAAATCAGTTATCTCTATCGTGATCATTATCTCCATCATTATCATTTTCTCCATCAGAAACATTATCTCGAGATTACCATTATCTCTATCAGATCTCCATCAGGATCATTATCTCCAACAGAAACAGTATCTCCATTATGATTATTATCGACATTATGAACGTTGTCTACAATAATACTCTGGTCACAATTTGTACAATGAATATAAACATCATAATCACAATTTACATCATATTTATTAACTTCGAATTAATCGTCTATTTTTGGATCTATAAACACTATTTTTCAAAATGTATTTAGAATAATTCTTGGGCATTTTTTTTTTATTTTTCAGATAATGGTAAGTTTCTGAACGAAGACAGAAGGTAACCAAGACAACCAGAAATAAACACCTTTTTTTCTGCATCATATACTGTCTCCTATAAGGATGTTTGTTCAATTTTACGATGTGCAATGAGCCGAAACGCTTACCAGTTTTATCAGGGCATTTTCGTTTTAAATTTTAATACCTCAAGAAAGTGAATTGTCTGTTGCAAGCTCCTGTCTTTGCATCGCTAAAACTGGTTTGACATTTTTGGTTCCAATTTGATGACATATTTGGGCCTGTTCTTGGGCTGCCTGTGCCGACTGATATCTAAGTACAATCGAGATGAAAGATTTCCAGATTGGGATTAATATTATAATGTAAACCCGTCGATTTCGAAAATAATCTTTGAGTAAGCATTAATTATTTGTTGAATGTAAAAATAAACTTGGAATCAGCACGAATGATAATTACTGCGCTATAGTGTTGGTTAACTACACAACCTCGTAGAGGCTTTCTATTTATGTCAGGATTAGAACAAAGCTAGTTTTAACGTTTTTTTATATTTATGTCAGGATTAGAACAAAGCTTGTTTTAACGTAGCTTTTTTTTTTACTGCTTCATATTTATATCAGGATATTTATATCAAAGCTAGTTTTAACGATTTTTATATTTATGGAAGGATTTGAACAAAGCTAGTTTTAACGTAGCTTTTTTTTTTTACTCCTTTATATTTATATCAGGATTAGAACAAAGCTAGTTTTAACGTTTTTTATATTTATGTCAGGATTAGAACAAAGCTAGTTTTAACGTTTTTTATATTTATGTCAGGATTAGAACAAAGCTAGTTTTAATGTTTTTATATTTATATCAGGATTAGAACAAAGCTAGTTTTAACGTAGGTTTTTTTTCTGCTTTATATTTATGTCAGGATTAGAACAAAGCTAGTTTTAACGTTTTTTATATTTGTATCAGGATTAGAACAAAGCTAGTTTTAACGTAGCTTTTTTCACTGCTTTACTAACAAATACAAATCTTTAACTCAGCTGTCAAGGAAATAAAGAAAGACGTTTTCTAAATCCAAACCCTTCAGTCGAGGAGTTTGAGTTATATTTGGCAATGACCTTGAAGCAAGCAAAAGAGAGGGGAGGGGCTTAATCAGTGCTGTCATTAAGTGATAGATCAATCAAATATTTGTATTATACATTCATGCAGATATACCATGTGTAAGTTATCAGCATGCATTATTTAAATAAAAATTATACATTTTTCTTTATGTACTTAAAATACTTAGGTATTAAACACTTAAATACTTGTACTTAAAATAGTCTAAAATCAACAATCAAAAGGAACATCGTAATTACGTAAGTGCGTGCGTGAATCACAATGCAAGTCTGTGTATTTGCTTTATGTACGTGTGTTAGTGTGTGCATGTGTCTTTTGGTAAAACAAAGTATGGTTGACATTATAAATTAAAATACACATTTGGAGTCATATTTGTACGAAGCTGTTTACCACCGATATATATTTACATAATTGTCCCAGAATCCCGAGCGCGTCAACTAATCGCATCGGCTCTTTCCGGCAGGAGGGAGTATTCATTGTTTAGACTAGATGGAGATAGCGAGATTATTGACCAAGGTGAATGACCTACATCCAAACGCAGTAGATCTTGTTAATTATTATGCATTCAAAGACACACCGTGCTCTCTTCAATTTTCAGTCTAATACCCTTATGCGCCACTTTGCATCGTAATGGAGATATTTTTAGCTGTTAATTCAGTTTCGCTATTAAACGCTTGCGAAATTATTTTTAAAACAATAATAATAATAATAAATCTACCTCCCGTTATCGCTCTATGCAGTTTAAAATCTATATAGTGTAGAGATGTTATTTACTTCAAATAGTTTTTTACTATACAGATTTATTCGGAATTTATATGTCAGGTTTGATTAAATATTTTTCTGTAACAGATATTCTAGTAAAGTTGAGTTTTATAAACCACACTGCTACATATACTTCCGGTTACATTTGCGGCAAGAAATATTATCAATGGACCAACAGAGACCCATTATTTAATACCACGTGAACGCTGTAAGTGAGCCATTTTTTGCTAATACGCCTTGAGCACGACCCGTTGTTTAATGTCACGTGACACGCTGTAAGTGAGCCATTTTTTACTAATATGCCTTGAGCACGACAGGTCATTTAATGTCACGTCATAATCTGTCAGTGAGCCATCTTTAACAAATACGCCTTGAGCACGACACGTTATTTAATGTCACGTGACACTCTGTATGTGAGCCATTTTTAACTAATAGCCTTGAGCACGACACGTCTCCAGAGACACAAAAAGAAAATGACGTCTCTATTATAATTAAAAGGCGTTTTCGGTTTACGCTGATTTTGCGCCAGACTAGGATTGAGTGGGGGCATGGAGAGGTGTTGTGAGCTACCATCCGTGATTACGCTTCTAATCTCCACCACAAACTGGAGACAGAATTGAAGGAACAATCTTGCACTGTTAAAGTAAGCTGTACCAATTTGAGTAGTGTTTTTTTTTGTTTTTTTTTTGTCCTGTGACAGTTTGTTCTTTGGTTTCGGGTATCTGCAACTCTGGATCCTGCCAATCTGCTGGTCCCAACAACTATACCTGTGTGTGTCCTGCTGGTCTTTCGGGTAGAAATTGTGAGACAGGTGATTCATTTTGTTGTTATTGTTTATATTGGCATGGTTCTCTTTCTTTCTTTGATTTAAAAAAAAGTGTTTGTTAATTTAAATGGAGTTTTAAAACGTTTGGTTGCTATTTAAATTTCTTCATGTTTGCTCATTTGTTAGTGGGTACTTTTCTTTGTTTATTTTCCTATCTGTTCTTGTTTTAATTGATTTTTTTCTCTTTTATTCCTATTTATGTGGAAAATATTGCTTGTTTTTTAGTTGTTTGTGCATGCGTTTTTTTTCCTTGTTTACTTGGCGCATGTACGTTCGGTTACTTGCTTGTTTTCTTTATTGATAACTATTTTATGTGTGTAAGGCTTGTTTGTCTCCTAACTAATTACTTATTTTCGTTGTGTTTGGATAGTTTGTTTGGGTGAGTTTTTATTGATTTTCCTGATTGTTATTTAGTTTCTTTGCGTTTATTGGCTTGGTTTTATTTGTATGTTTTCGTTTATGATTTTGTTTATCTTTATTTATTTGTTCGTTTGTTTGCTTGTTATTGCTCATATTGTGTGTCGCTCTCTCTATAAATATTTGTGTATATATAATATGTATAAATGTGTGTGTGTGCATGTGGGTGAGAGAGAGAGAGAAAGAAAGAGTGTGTTTGCATTTCACTGTTTGGTTGGTTTTGTTCTAGATGTAGTTTTTCTTCTTAACGGGAATATTGTTTATTTGTTTCCTTGTTTGCTTGATTGCTTGTTTGTTTGCTTGGTTGTTTGTTCGAGATTTCGGAGAGAGAGCGGAAGTGGACATAGTTCACATGGTGACAGTCCTGCCTGTTTGGTTTGAGCTGGTATATCTAATTGTCTTTATATACATGGAAACAATCGTTCTCTACACCCGGCCGACGCTGGACTTTTTAACGAATATAAAATAATAGTATTATAATATTATTATTGTTCATTATTGTTCATAAATGTTTATCTTCTTTTTAAAAATCATATATTAGGAAATCCATGCGCCTCCAACCCATGCCTGTCTGGTGGGTCATGCAATGCCCTCATTAATGACTTCAGGTGCACATGTCCTCAAGGATATTCCGGGAAGCGCTGTGAAACAAGTAAGAAACGATTTATGTTCTCGAAATTATCGTAGGCGATGGTGAGGATAGTGTATACTAAGACTGGTTATGCTTAAGATAGTGTATACTAAGACTGGTTATGTTTAAGATAGTGTATACTAAGACTGATTCTGTTTAATATAGTTTATACTAAGACTGGTTGTGTTTAATATAGTGTATACTAAGACTGATTATGTTTAATATAGTGTATACTAAGACTGATTGTGTTTAAGATAGTGTATACTAAGACTGATTGTGTTTAAGATAGTGTATACTAAGACTGATTGTGTTTAAGATAGGGTATACTTAAAACTGATTTTGTTTCAGATAAGGGTATACTTAAAACTGATTGTGTTTCAGATAGGTATACTTAAAACTGATTGTGTTTCAGATAGGGTATACTTAAAACTGATTTGTTTCAGATAGGGTATACTAAGACTGATTGTGTTTAAGATAGGGTATACTTAAAACTGATTGTGTTTAAGAGAGGGTATACTTAAAACTGATTGTGTTTCAGATTGGGTATACTCAAACTGATTGTGTTTCAGATAGGGTATACTAAAACTGACTGTGTTTCAGATAGGGTATACTAAGAATGTGTGTTTAAGATAGGGTATACTAAAACTGGTTGCGTCTAAGAGTGGGGATAGAGTACGCTGAGACTAGTGTGTGATGAACATGTGAGAATACATTACAAAACAGGTGTATGACTGGATGTGTAAAATTTACCGATTTAGATTATTCAGCACATTATTCTTTTTACGTCATCACCATGACAAGGTGAGACAGGCATCATGAAGTGACGAGCTCACGACACAGCAACATTATCAGATCTTGTAGATATCAAAGTTTCAGACATCACATTTTCAAAATATCAGATCTAGCAGCCTTCATACTTTACGATATCATTATATTTTCAATAATTTCGGCTCTGGTGACCTTCAGACAGCACAATATGTTTTCCCATCCTATACGGAACAGATAGTATTCAGTAAACAACTAAATTACTGAGCAAAGCTTAATTACGGGTGGTGGAGCAAAGCTAAATTACGGGTGGTGGTGCAAAGCTAAATCGTGAGTGATGGAGCAAAGCTAAACTGTGAGTGATGGAGCATAACTGCTTGGGCATTTTTGCATGATTTGTGTACTCTTCAGCTGTATTTATTTGTGCTGTTTTTATCTGTTGAGTTAGTATGTCTCTAAGTATCTGGAATAATGGGTGATTACAAAGGAATAGAGAAAAAACAGTTAATGTATCAATTTGTATAAACGTAACGAAGTGGGAGCCTGGAATTCAGTAAAATGACAGGAAGTTTCAACGTTTCTCTACATACCAATCTGTGGATGTGTAATTGCCATAAAGTGTTTGCAGATTGTTGACATTGTAATGTATGTGTATTTTTTCCCGTTACAATATGTGTCCACATAAAGTATCACAGCTCAGCGTTAAAGGTACACGTCATCAGAAAGGAAAAAAGAAACCATTTAATTAGATGAAGACGATGAAGATATATTTAAGGGCGGGATGTTCTCAACATATAATTAGATTCTTGACTGTAAGCATATTTAGGATTAAAACATTTGTATATATTTAGAAATAAGATAAACACATATGAGGGAATACAAATTTAAAAAGAAAGAAGTTTGTCAACATATATATTCATTCATTAAACGGATTTTTTAACACGTTTACGATACTTTGAATTAATATTTCAAGAAAATGTTTTGAATATATTTTTTAATAAGACTTTGAACACATATTTAGGAACAAAACAAACACAATTATATGGATACAATTTTGAATAAATATTTAAAATAAGACTTTGAGCACATATTTAGGAACAAAACAAACACAATTATATGGATACAATTTTGAATAGATATTTAAAATAAGACTTTGAGCACATATTTAGGAACAAAACAAACACAATTATATGGATATAATTTTGAATAAATATTTAAAATACGACTTTGAGCACATATTTAGGAATAAGACAAACACATATTTATAGAAAACATTTTGAATAAATATTTAAAATAAGAATCTGAAGACGTATTTAGGGATAAGATTTTGAATATTATTTATAATACGATTTAGAACATATATTTAGGAAAAAGAATTTTTTATCTTGCATTTAGAAATAAAACTCTGAATACTAACTTAGGAATAGGATTTTGAACACGTGTAGAAATAAGACTTTGAGCATATATTTAGGAATGAAACTATGAACAAATATTTAGATATAAGACTTTGAGCATATATTTAAGTAAAAATAAGACTTGATTCACAGATAGATAGATAGATAGATAGATAGATAGATAGATAGATAGATAGATAGATAGATAGATAGATAGATAGATAGATAGATAGATAGATAGATAGATAGATAGATAGATAGATAGATAGATAGATAGATAGATAGATAGATAGATAGAATTTTATATTGACAAAAGATTTGACTAAAACTACAAATTCATGCATTATAATAAAACTGAGCCCATAATAGGAATAAAACTGTTAATACACATTTATCAATAAGATTTCAATGTATGTTTTGGAATAAGACTATGACCACTTATATATAAATAAGTCTATGAACATTTATATACAAGTAAGTCTGTTAAAATATAATTAGTAATAACGCCATTTATACTTATTTAGAAACAGGACAATTAGTGCATAATAAGAAATAATTTTTAAAATGTTTAATAATATTTATGAAAAGTATGATACATATTCACAAATAGCTATTAAATATATTTAATATTACGGTCTTCAATACCTAGTAATTAATAGCTACATTTAAACACAATAGCGTTATTTTCTTATCCTAATTATTAGACTTTAGCTATTCTGGGCCATAAAATTACCCTAATTATTAGACTTTAGCTATTCTGGGCCATAAAATTACCCTAATTATTAGACTTTAGCTACAAGTGTGGTATTTCTGGGCCATAAAATTATCCTAATTATTAGACTTTAGCTACAAGTGTGGTATTTCTGGGCCATAAAATTATCCTAACCATTAGACTTTAGCTACAAGTGTGGTATTTCTGGGCCATAAAATTATCCTAACCATTAGACTTTAGCTACAAGTGTGGCCATAAAATTATCCTAACCATTAGACTTTAGCTACAAGTGTGGTATTTCTGGGCCATAAAATTATGAATGAGTTGCTGGTGGTATAATTCGCCTTCAATTCGTGGATAGGAACCGTGACGGTTTAAAACTATCGGCACTTGTATTCCAGAAATTCCAAGGGTCCCTTATACATCGTTTCCTTACAGGCACTAGCTGTGCGGCAAATCCTTGTTTAAATGGAGCAACTTGCTACAACCAATACAGGTTAAACGGCTTCTGGTGTTCTTGTGCGAAAGGTTTTACTGGATCTAGGTGTGAAATCAGTAAGACTTTTTGCATTCATTTACTTTTAAATCTCTCTCTCTCTCTCTCTCTCTCTCTCTCTCTCTCACACACACACACACACACACACACACACACACACACAACACACACACACACAACACACACACACACACACACACACACACACACACACACACACAAATAATTTCTTTCCGTAAGCGATCTGTATTTTTAACTAACCTGTCATTTCTCTCCACGTCCGTTTCGCTAGATCAGTTTTCTTTTCTTTTACCCATCCGTCACTCCACCCCATACTTCCATCCCGCCTAACCTCATCTCCTCACATCCTCTTCCGTCCAGTTCACCCCCCCCCCTCCCACACACACACACACACACAAACACACATCTTTTATTTTCTTTAAACCTCAGTGTCCACTCTTCACCTCAAGCATTTCCTATTAGAGGGATGTGCTGAGGAATACGATATAAACTATATACTTATTTGTTGGCGGTCAAGTATAGTGACTATGCATGCATGTTTGATGGCTTTCTTTCTTTCTGTGTCTGAGTTTAGTTACGCATAAACTGCAACTGGGAATACTTTTAACATGACACACGTATTAATGGTATAATGCTGTATCATTCGAACTACATATAATAAATAAGACTACTAACAAGGTTGCATCAGTTGATTTTACTCATTTATTTATACTTAGTTTTTATGTTATACTTATGTGTATCAGCATGTTTTATTTGTATTGATATTTATCAGCATGAATATTTATTGTATAATCTTGTTTACTTGTTTCTTTAATCAGTTGTAATCAGTAGTAGCATGTGTTTGCAGGCTTGCGGGAATTTGCGTACTAAGCGTAAAAATGTAGTAAACAAGTGATGGCTCAGAAGCACTGATCTATATATAGATCCACATAATGGTGACGTTTTCTGTTACGTCAGCATGAAAATTCCTCCAAAAATAAAAGTGACACAACACAGCACAACAAAACAGACTTTTTCACAAACTAGGCCTCCCGTGACTAAAAAAATAAAAGTCAAACACCAACTATTACGTCTGCAGAAAATGAAATGCAGACAACAAAAACAAAAATGATGAAAAGAAGAAAAAAGAACAGAAAATAGCGCGCACACAGGCGGCAAAGACAGAAACTAAAAAAAAAAATCATACAAACTGATCAAGACTTCACCAAGCAAATCGAAATCAACAAATCAACTGAAGTTGAGGCTGCACTCAACGAGTATGAAAGTGTCCTTGAGGCCCCAACACTCTCACTCCTGCCAATGACGCCACCGAGAAAAACATCGCTGAGGTGTCGACTGCATTTGGAGAATATGAGAGATAGACTTTTTGGTGCTGTTTGCTTGTTTAATAGTTGTTAATTATTTTTTTTTCTTTTGTCTTGAACAAAAAACTCTATGGTTTGAAAATGGAAGTTGAAACAAATTTGAATTTTAGAACTTTTATAAATATAATTATGTGGTTGGAGAGGAGGGTGGACGATTACTGTTTGTTGATATGTTTTGTTATTTATGCATAAAGACGCTACTGTTTGCACTGGTTTATTGTTAGTTAAACAAAACAATAAAAAAATATCACTGCCATAAATAAATTTTATGTATGCTTTTCAGGGCCGGGGGAGGTCTTTGCTTCAAGATTATTTTTATTTCTTAATGTATTAAACGTGTTTGGATTTCTAATAATTTATGAAACAAAGATTACTTACAGTAGACTCAAGATTATCTTTATTTCTTAATGTATTAAACGTGTTTCGATTTCTAATAATTTATGAAACAAAGATTACTTACAGTAGACTCAAGATTATTTTTATTTCTTAATGTATTAAACGTGTTTGGATTTCTAATAATTTATGAAACAAAGATTACTTACAGTAGACTCTTGCAAAAATGTTGATCTTGACAGGACTTTTTCGAGCTTTTTCTCATTAAATGTAAAGCATTTACTTTTTTTTAAATAATTAATTTCCTAGATATCAATGAGTGCGCCTCCAACCCTTGCCTGAACAACGGAACATGTGTTGACAATGTGAACGGTTTCACCTGCTACTGTACGGCTGGCTTTTCAGGATCTCGCTGTGAAAACCGTACGTATAACAGTGATTTATTTGTGTTCACATGTCACTAGATACAGTATAAACCGCCCAATGTTTTTATTTGTGTTCACAAGTCACTAGATATAGTATACACCGCCCAATGTTTTTACTTGTGTTCACATGTCACTAGATACAGTATAAACCGCCCAATGTTTTTATTTGTGTTCACATGTCACTAGATATAGCATAAATTGCCCAATGTTTTTATTTGTGTTCACATGTCACTAGATATAGTGTAAATTGCCCAAGTTTTGTGTTCACATGTCACTAGATATAGTATACCACTTAAGAGTTTTCTTTTCGCTGACATTTCACAGAAGTTGATGATTTTGTGAACAGCGAAGAAAAAGACCAAACGATAATAAGGGTGGCTGGGGCTAGGGCGTGGGAGAGTGGGGTGGGGAACAAACTAAAATAATTGTAATGAATATTTCTGTTAAACAATCGTTTGATATACTTAAATAATCCTTTCATATTCTTACATAATCATTTTATATTCTTAAAGAAACTTTCTTATATTCTTAAATAATATTTTTAATTCTTAATTAATCATTTGTTTTCTTAAATAATCCTTTGACATTCTTAAATAATCCCTCAACATTTTTACATTCTTATATTGTTAAATACTTAAATTATCCTTTAATATTCTTGAATAAATAATCCTTTTATAATCTTAAAAATTTCGTTTTACAGTCTTAAATAATCCTCTCACATTCTTAAATAAATAATCCGTATATATTCTTAAATTCCTTTTTACATTCTTAATTAATCCTGAAGCATTTTTAAATTATCCTCTCACATTCGTAAATAATCCTTTATATTTTTTAACAATCCTCTTAAATATTATTTTTATAGTTATAAATAATTGTTTGATATATTTAAACCTATTTTATAGTATAATCTTCTTAATTGTTGGGTTTCGTTCGACGCTTTCAAATGGGATAGTTTGTTTCTTACATAGTTCCTATTCACTTTGAACATCCTCATATCGTTTCGTGCCCTTTGATATTTTCGAGTTCTGATTTTAATATTGTTACAATTATTGTTTCAGAAAGTGACAGTGTCCTTTGGTGTATGTGAATTTTATGGATGTATGTATGTGGATTTTATGAATTTTATGAATTTTTTAAACTGGGAAACATGTTCTGATCTTTTGTTTAAAAAAGAATAAAATTTCTCGAATGGTGTATTGAAGCTTAGTGTTCACTGAAAATCATCGGTGCTCTCCCTTCATAAACTGTCCTTAGTCATTTGAAATGAGTAAGGTGTTTCCTGCTAATTTCTTTCTGTTGTTGTCAGTTATTTGATGACAATGTGAGTCGTGAATAGTAATGCAATAGTTTGATGTTGTCCTTTGTCTTCCTTGTTTTAAATGTCAGTAATCTCCCGATGGGCGGATTCATAGGTGGGTGGGTGGGTATTCTTTCATCAGTTCCCATTGTTGGCTGCTTGATGACGCAGTCATATAATATGATATTATTGTCTGGATTATTTCTTTTAAAAATTATAATTAAAATTATAATTATAATGTTGCACTAATGGGTCACGATTAATAAATGACACGACCTACTAAATTATTTTATTTTAAATTTTTATTGTTTGTATCTTTTGCAGGTACGCAAAATTCTTCGGGTAAGCTGTCATTCATTTCAAATTCAAATAAGTTTGATGTTTTTTTAAAGTACAGTTTTTATAAATAGAACAAACTAAGTAAATAGGACATTTTAAGGTTGTATTACACTGAATATAAATAGAACAAACTAAGTAAACAGGACATTTTATGGTTGTATTAAACAGAAGCATTAATGGAATTGAGATTCAGATACACACACACACACACACACACACACACACACACACACACACACACACACACACACACACACACACACTATTCAAATAATATTTTTTAAGAAACATAGCAAAAAATATTTTTACACTTTCTTGAAGTCCTGTGACATTTTGTAACATTTGACAGTTTTGAAGTAATGATGATATTCAACCTAAAATCGTGAACAACATCAAAAATGTTTTGAAAAGGGTAAAAATTTAACACTCTGGTGTTGTATCATTTAACTCTTTTAGTTTGTGTACTGATTAAACGGGACTGCAAGCGATGGGTCATAGTCTAAGTTTAGCTTCAAGACTATGGTCATCCAATATAAATAGTGCGGTTTTAGGCTAATGTATGTAGTTTGTCGTTAGGTCATCTTAAATAAAGTTGGTTGAGGCTACAGTGCGTAGTTTAAGTGTTGCTCAGAGGATCTGGTCTTCCTAAGATATAAATAGTGCAGTTTTCTGGCCTAAAGTACGTAGTCTAAGGGTCACTTAAAGGTAATGGACATCCTAAATAAATATTTCCGTTTGAGGTTAAAGTACATACTTTAAAGGTCACTTAAAGGTAATGGACTTCCTAAATAAATATTACCGTTTGTGGTTAAAGTACGCAGATTAAAGGTAATGGACATCCTAAATAAATTTTACCGTTTGTGGTTAAAGTACTTATAAGTTGGGTTTCTGATGTCCCGCACAGTTAAGCGCCTGACAAGAGGCCCTTAAGAGTCTAGTTGCAGCACATAATAAATGTATAATATTTATTCACAGTTATGTCCCTTTGTTTTCTTAGTTTTACTCTGTCGATTGCATAGTGGATTACCTTCTCTTTGGTAAGGCAGATTAGTCCACTCTTTGGCATATCATTCGAGTAAGATTGATTTGTAAAGAAATTAAGCTGAATGTTCTATTTATATATATTCTTATCTTTTCTCAGGAAACCGTTTCTTTTTTTAAAGTTTATTTTCTTATATGTTCTACATAATTCATGAAACTCCGTATGTTATCTTGCACTTAAAAAGCTATAAGTGCAATTTATCCACATCACTCAGTCATGTCTCAAGAATATTTCTTAGAAGTTTAGCATTTAGTGCTAAAAAAAAAAAAAAACAATCAATGGCACTAGCTTTAAAAAGTATTATTATTTTGTGTGTAATGTGTGTGTAATTATAATACAGGGCAAAATATGTTGCCATGACACATAGCAGTGTCGAATATCACTGTAAATATGTGGAAATATGAAAACATATGTACCTAGATTCAAGCTGTAATGTGTTAGAATTAAACATTACTGAATTATGCTTTGCTGCACCATTTATATTCTTCCGGGGATGTGGGGTTGTTTTGGGCCAACATTTCATTTCGTGCAAATACGTGCAATAATAATTCAGTTTGCACCACTTTTGTTTGAAAACCTTGATCTAAATCTATCCAATCATATGACAGTATGCGCCAGCCAAAATCCTTGCAAAAATGGAGGAGTGTGCATCCCAGCTACTGATCCAATTGGCTACTTCTGCAATTGCCCTCCAAATTTTGCTGGCACCAACTGCAATGTCTGTATGTAATAGCTTCGACCCACAACTACCACTAAGATAACAACTAATATTACAACCACCCCTAATATTACACCTACCAATACAACTAATATTACTACTACTAATAATAATAATATTACAATTATCACTATCACTAATATTATAATCACCACAACCACTAATATTACAATTATCATCCACTACTGCTAATATTACAATTACCCATTATCACTATTATTATTTTCACCACAACCACTAATATTGCAATGATTACTACCACTAATATTACAGTTACCCATTATCATTAATATTACTTTCACCACAACTACTAATATTACAATCATCAGTACCACTAATATTGCAATTACCCACTACCATTAATGTTACATTCACCACTACCACTAATATTACAATTATCATTACAACTAATATTACAATTACACTACCGGTAATATTACAAATAATACTACCACTAACTTTACAGTTATCACTACCACCAGAACTCGATAAACAATCTAAGTAGGGTTTTAGATTGTTTATTTATACTTATCCTTTGTGTAATGATATGACCGTATAGTATTTTAAATTAATCAGCAACTTACAACTGGACTTTAATTGTTGTTCAGGAGATCTACTTATTAACAAGTAACCAATATTTATAAATCTAATTAAACCAGAATTTTCTGCCTCATATAATTAATCAGTTTCTAGAGTGGCCAATTAGAATGTGAAATAATTTGTCTCCTTTAATTTTTTTTTTTGTTGTCTGGCTTTTCTGTTAACAGCAGTTGCAATTTGCCCGAATGGTCAGCTTTTTCCCTGCCCTGACAACGTGACCTACTATACCTACCCAGATTTTGATGACGTAACCTGCACCACTTACTACAGATGCACACTAGGCACTCTCACGCGTGCATTCTGTGACCCCGGATACAAATTTGACTTGTTGACCTCCCTTTGTCAGGCAGACGATGGAGTCACTCCGCACTTTTTTTGCGACCAAGTGAAGCAACTGTATGCGAACGCGTATCCCGTATCTACGCCTCTGATGTCATGAGGAAGAACGCAAAAGTGATTAACCACTCAAAAATATATATTGATTTGAGCTTGCTGTGCATTGTGTTATTTAATAACTTGAAATGCAACCGTTCCTTTTTAAACCCAAGTGTTTATTTAGTTTTATTGTCGATTACGCAACTCTCTTACATCGTCCAGTGTTTTTCTTCACTCTCTGTCTCTTTGTGTTCGCATAGACAGTACAGTGCTTATACTTTAATCGCATTCTTTTCTATTAGTACACACAAACACATTGCATATTGTTCAGTTGATTTCATCCGGGTTCTTGTCAACCAGAACAAAAGACGCACCTGTCTATGAATTTAACTGGATTGTTATTGTCAGCTATAAATAATCTATAAGGTTACGTGTCTATGACATCACAAAGTAAAATACAGGAACTGATTTACATGCTATATCAATATGTGTGTGTGCCTCTGTGTGTGTGTGTGTGTGTGTGTGTGTGTGTGTGTGTGTGTCTGTGTGTGTGTGTGTGTGTTCGTAAATTTGTTCTTATGTGCTAAAAAATAATAAATATAATGATAATAAAAACAGGACATTTGATTAAACGCCCTGTCTTATAAAACAACTCTATCAACTAAATTACAATGTATAGCAGCTGCATTTTAAAAAAAAGACAAAAATAAATGCATTAAATTTAATTATAGCATAACAAATAACTATTTACCCAAAAACAAAATTAATAAAAACAAATTTACAAATGTACAGCTAAAACAATGAACAAAAGAGAAAGTTCGAACGATAGAAGATAAAGTGCTATTCTTGCTAAAGCAATGACAGCAAAGAACATGCACTTCTTGTTAGAACAATAACAAGTGTTATTCTTGCTAGAACAATGATAGCTGGGAAAGAGATCGTTCTTGCTAGAACGATGATAGAATATAAAGTGCTGTTCTTGCTAGAATAAACTGACTTAAGTGTTATTTTGCTAGAATAATGACTGAAAGTGTTATTCATGCTAGAACAATTACAGATGGGAAAGAGATGTTCTTGCTAGAACAATGACAGAAGAGAGAGTGCTATTCTTGCTTGGAAAATGACAAAAGGGAAAGTGCTAAAACCAGACAATAAAATGGCGAGACTGGAAACATGCATATTTACTACAAGTACTTATCATGGAAAGTTTAAGTTGCTTGCGAGCTGCACAGATTATTACAAGTACTTAAAAAGGAGTTGCTTGCGAGCTGCACAGATTATTACAAGTACTTAAAAAGGAATTGCTTGCGAGTTGCACAGATTATTACAAGTACTTAAAAAGGAATTGCTTGCGAGTTGCACAGATTATTACAAGTACTTAAAAGGGAAAGTTCAAGTTGCTTGCGAGCTGCACAGATTATTACAAGTACTTAAAAAGGAATTGCTTGCGAGTTGCACAGACGCCCTTTGTAGGTTGCACTTGACATACGAACATGTTTGCACGATGTGAGCACATGTACACATATTTGTGTATGCACCCGCAAATCTGCACATTGGTACACATTCTCACAGAAACGCACAAACATATTAATATAAAGACAGGCACACATATTTGTGTATGCACCCGTAAATCTGCACATAGATAACACATTCTCACAGAAACACACACACATTTTTGCGAGTGCATCCGTAAATCTGCACATAGATACACATTGTCACAGAAACACACACACATATTTATATACAGGCATATGCTGTCACCTGCAGACGGCAATTTCAGTGCTAAAATAAACAATACAACCAAATGAAAGATTTGGATGTAGGTGAACAAACTAGCCAGTCCTGAGAACAGAGTACGATGTAACCAGTACCCACTAATGAATGAGAAAGTTTTCACCCAGAATAAAAAAACAAAACAAAAAAACTGTGAGGGTATTCCCATTAGAATTCCTCAAAACAGTTTGGAAGAAAAATGCTGCTGAGAGTTGGAGTACGATTGTGTCCTAATCCTAATTTCACTTTTCAAAATGAACTATTAATACACTGCCATTTTCTGCCTGGATTACACAGTGCTAGTGATAACTCTAGTGTTAATTTTAATATACAATGCACACAACACACACACGGGTACTGTATAATCCGGGTAAAGCGATTCTTCGGACCGACAGCGTCTCAATCTACCTAGTTCTCTCCCTTGTTGACCTAGTTAATTTTGTTTATCGATGGTCGTACTGTATGTATCCTTCTAGAATCTAGATAGTCTGATCTCAGATAATTCATTTTCGCACCTCTTTTCCACAACTATCGATAAATTATCGAGGCTTTGGAATCCCTAACATTTTGCATAATTTTGTTTTCATCTTGAAAACAAAGTAAAAGGTTCAAATATCTGCACATTTTAATTCACTGGAAGTGCACTATTTTTTGTTTGTTTGTTTGTTGTTGCTTTTTTTTTGGGTGGTGGTAGTGGTGATGGAGCTGTTTCCCCGCATATAAACTGAAAAGAGAAGTTTGACATTACCCAAGATGGAAGTGTAATAACAATTTCAATGAAACCTTGAAGTGTTAAGTATTTAAACCCGCAAATATGACTTCTGAATTTCAACTATTAGACACCATGCTTTATTAAGATACATATTTTTTTCACATACGCAAAAAATAATAATAACATTAAAAAAGGAGTGTAATAGGAAACAAACTGAAAGAAGTGCTTGGAATCACAATAATAAGTGAGCATCATCAAAAACTCGAAATGAATTACCTTTACAAGCATGTTCACAATAGAAAGACTGGCTTTCTGTTGTTTGTTCCAGGTTGTCTTTGTTTTCTATCAATGCTAATTAACATCAATTCTAATTCATCAAGGACAGTCACATGTCAGAATGCAAAATAATAATAATACAAAATAATTAATTATATAAATAAAGAGACTTTAATATGTCTTTCATATGCATGTTCTTTCATTTGTTTTACATTCATGGTGTTTCTGGTTTTATTTTTTCGTTTATATCTTATGTTGTTTGTTTTAGAAAACAAATCTTTCCATCTTTATAGAAAAGAGACTGACATAAGAAACACATTATATTACAATGCAACCCCAAGTCAGTAGCCATTAAAGCAAAGCTATTCTTACTACTCTAAAACTGATGTAATTCTGAGGTTACAATACAAAAATCGAAACAGCTCAGGTAATACCCAAAACAAGCTAAAGAGAACACAACTTTCAAAATGATGCTTGCTTTCATTTTTTATTTTTAAGATGAGGCTGTGGTAAATGTAATGTGGTTAACAGTAACAGGGAAAGAATATGGAATTTGAGAAAATTAAACATTGCAAAATGTTTATGCACAACAATAATTCTTATAATATAATATTTATAAACACAAAATATAAAATGGTAATAGTCTATGTATATAAGATTACAACTTCACCAGGTTAAGGTGCAATATTCATTACAATATATCCCTATTGAGTATAAACATATTCACATAAAACACTTACTAAACAATCCAAACCCAAGTGGAAATCATCTTTACATTAGATTCAACTCATATATTGAAATTTTGCATTTGTAACAAACTTAAAAACTGTGAATTCCTAATCCCAATCAGTCACAACTGTAACATTAATATTCAAGACAGAAGTAGGTATTGCTACATCTCAGATTGAGGTGCTGGGTTGTCAGCATAGAGAGCAAACAAATACTGTTTGTTACCAGTCATATATTCACCTCATATGCACAATGACAAGTAGGAAAAAAATTATTTGCATTGCAAATGTTATTTTTGTATGAATTCTTTTAGGGAAAGACAATTCCTGCTTGCAAAATAAAAATATCATCTTGCTTAATGCTACACTATTTTTGACATTTCTGTAAAACTTAAAGGGAACAAATTAAAGATTTAGTTATATATGATAAACCCAAAATACAAGGGTAGAGGAAAACATTTTTCTCAAAATTTCTCATTTGCTCTCCGAAGATGGAGGTTTTGTTAATTCACCATGTTTCCATTTGTCCCAGGTTAAAGATAATTTTTAAAATGTATTCTGACTGCAGCAAAATAATATACTACTATATAAAAGTGAAATTATATACTTATATCTGTCAGACTGTGTGTCTGATTTTGTGACCTCAAATCTGGTCACATTATATCATAACCGTGATATCATATTCAGTTTTATCTCTGCTTGTTTTCTTTCTTGTGACACCATATCCAGTTTAACATCCAGTACATATAATCATGCATGATGTCATAAACAGGTTTACATCCAAGTATTTCCATGTGACATTACATCCAAGTTTACATCCAGGCATATTCTGTGTGACATTACATCTGTTACCTGCCATGTCATATCAGGTTTAACATTCCTTGATGCCACGTTTGATTTTTACATCTAGGAAGATGTTTATGACATATAATATATATATATATATACCAAGATGTGATATCCAATTCTACATTCATGTGATATCAAAGCTGCTTTTACACCAGAAATAACTGTACACATCATTATATCAATTTCAGTATGAATGTCATTACTATTTCAAATCCAAACAATGCTGGCTTTGCTTGCAAGAGAATAATAAATAATAAAAATCTTTTAAAAAATTACTTTTTCTTGCTGGCCACCCCATTTCGTAATTCTGCTTGTTCTTATTTCTGTTTGAAAACATGAACACATTTTTTTCCTTTATCCATTTGAATTTAAAGTCTTAGACAATCCAATATAATTTCTCAGTTCTTGAGGATAAATTTACTAAATACTCTCAAAATGAAAACAAAACAAACAATTATTATTGTATCTCAAGTGCATTTGTCAAGTTTACATATGACAAACATGAAAAGGAGAACTCAACAATAATAGTAAATAAAAACAATTGATTTGGTTACTTTAGGGGGGGAAAGGGGTGGGTAGTTTTATCTGCTGTCCTCTAGTTGTCCATAATGAATTCCAAGGTAATATGAAATTTAAAAAATCAGACCCTGGCAAACGAATGGAGTAAGCAGTCCATCTGTCTGACAAACTTGTTTTCTCTCCACCCATGAAGTACAGTTGACTTTTGGTTATCAGGGGCAATGGAGGGGGGGAAGGGGCAATAACAATCCAAAACATAAATATTGCAAAACAATACAAAAAATTTTCTTGGTCCATAACTGAAATTTACAGTATTATTTAAGATGCGAAAAGAAATTTTAAAAAAGCATTTTTTTAAACAGTACATGAAGTATTCTCAGATCATTAACAATAAAATGGAAAATTAATGCATGCATATCATCAATGAAGCCTCATTTGCATTATTTAGTTAAAACTGTTAACTGACATGAAGTGTATTGATGATAAGTGTTTACCAGCAGGGTGACATTTGCTGGTCCTATCATCCTCTTGGCTTACAAAGTCAAGAATTAATTTTATTTGCAGACCGTCATACATGTATTTTTATGTAATCAATGGTCTGCTTTTCGTTCCTGAGTTTGATTAAATGTCCCATTTTAGTGTGGGGATAGAAGTTTTATTGCACTTTACAAATTATGAACTGCAAAAATTTTCTGCCCTTTGGAAATTGTCTAAAGTCTCAACTGTAAGTATGTGACTCTATTTTGATGGTTAAATACCCAAATACCCAAGCAATAAGTAGAAAAAAAAAAAAAGTAAGGCACACACTACAAATTTGTAGACATTTTCCTTTAATTACATGTCAAAGGTGCATGTATGTGTGTGTGCATGCATATGCATGTATACGTTTATGATACTTCCTCTTCCATTGTTTTGTTTGTAAATTTTAATGTCATTAAACAGCTCTTCAGTTGCACAAATCTACAAATTTTCCTTTTTTTACAAATAACTGTATGATTTACCCTGAATGCGAATCTGACAAAGCAAATATAATGTTAATGACTAAGCAATCTGTGGAGAAATAGCAAACCAAACTGTTCTGAGAGGGAAATTAAAAAAGTGTCTAGCTGTTCCGAGAAGAGAAAAAGAAGTCAAATCAATCAAGACATGTAACCCAAGCCGTTCTGAGAGGGAAATATTTAAATATAGTCTACCTATTCAATAAGGGAAATATTAAAATAGTCTAGCTGTTTAAGAAGAGAAATAGAAGTCAAGCCGTTCTGAGAGGGAAATAAAAAAGTCTAGCTATTAAGAGGGGAATTATTAAAAAAGTCTACCTATTTGAGAAGGGAAATATTAAAAAGGTCTAGCTATTTGAGAAGAGAAATAAAGGTCAAGTCAATCAAGAAATGTACCTCAAGCTGTTCAAGAAGGGAAATGTTAAGTCAAGCAGTTTGAGAAGGGAAATGATAAGTCAAGCTACTTGTGAAGAATAATATTAAGTGAAGGTATTTGAAAATAATATTAAGTTATTTTATAAGACACAAAGTAAGTCAAGCATGTCACAGGCAGAAATATAAAGTCATGCTGTTTGTGGAGTGATTTCTTAGGACCAGCTATTCAAGGAAATATTAAAACATTAAAAAAATGTTCCCTAACAGAATGGTAGCAAGTATATAGTCAAACAAAAACATGACAGATGGTTACAGAATTAGAATGACTGACGCTAAACGAAAACATTATAGATGGTTAAAGAATTAGAATGACTGACACTAAACGAAAACATTATAGAAAGTTAAAGAATTAGAATGACTGACACTAAACGAAAACATTATAGAAAGTTAAAGAATTAGAATGACTGACACTAAACGAAAACATTATAGAAAGTTAAAGAATTAGAATGACTGACACTAAACAAAAACATGACAGATGGTTAAAGAATCACAACAAATGACAATACTTATTGCTAGTTCAAACTGTAGACTTAACAACAGGATGGATGGGTGGGAATTCTTCAAGAACTCAAAGGTTTAAAACTGAATCTAGACATGGATGCTACTAAAGCAAGCTCTCATTTTTATCCATGTAGAGGAAAACTGCCAACAACAACAAATGATTAAGATACAATTCATGAAATCTACTGTCTGACAGCACAGGAAACAAATTTTTTATGATGAGATTGAATTTACCTCAGTAAGCCTCAGTTGTTAGTGTCAATAAATTTATTAAATTAGTACAATTGTTACTGACTGCTGACTTTTTAATGAAAAAAGTAATATCAAACCAATTCAATCAAATAATATTATGAAAACAGTGTTTGAAAGGAAAACAAAAATAAAAGTATGAAAGTTCTTAAATGACGAACAAGACATTTTCAAACAGTAATTTCTAAAAAGAAAATGTATTCAGTTTTACATTTTGTGTGAGTATATATATCTTTTTAAATCTGTTCTGTGATTTGATCAAATCTGCCTGTCATAAAGCCAGTATTATGTTTGCTTTCACAGCTGCTGAGTTAAACCTGGAAAACCAGAATCAGTGTTCCTTTACTATGGTACCAGAGATGTGTCATCAACAGCCACTGATGTCTTTCTGCTTTTTGCGATAGTAGCGTTTCTCTTGGGGATCGAATCCTTGCTCCTTAGCACCATACACCGCCCAGGTGGGAGTCTTGGCCATGTAATCAGCAGATGTAAAAGTTAATGCACCACTGCTGTCATTGTATCGCTGAACTAGTTCATGGAAACGAGGGTAGTCGATCCATGTCCACCATTCTCCATCCTTTTTAAACTGTATGGAAAGTGTGAAAAGTGATACAAATATAAACAGCAATGCTACTGAACCAAAATATCATACATTCAGAGTAAATAACCTTCATGCAGCACAAAACAGACAAAAATTCATTGGAATTGTAACTTTACGTAAGTTCATCAGCCCGCCCCTCCCAAAAATAAAAAATTAAACATTCAGAATTTACAAGAAAACAAGAGGGTTACACCTTCAACATAATCCACCTCCATCCAACCCGCAAACTGAGTAAACTTATCCAGCACAGATCTTTTACTCTCAACAACAAATCTTCTATCAAAGGGATATTACTACTATGACTAATACCCCCATAAAAATGAATTAAAGACAGTAACTACCCTTTGGGATACTAATTTCTGTGACGAAAATAATGTTGCTTGCCCACCATATTTTAATACCACACAGATTACAATTATTAGGCAGGATATTACAGTTCCTAGAAATTTATGATACAGAATATATATTTCTTTCCTATAAATTCTACTATAATTTAAATTCTATGTGAACATTTACTAAAATATTAATGTTTACATATCTATGGTATTCAATTCAAAAGCCAAAATTAATTCCACACTGTAGAGTTCTCAAAAATTTTAATCCATGCTAAAGGGGTAAATGCCATGAAAAAATACTCCATTAGCCCTTTTTATTTGTCTCAAACACAATTTTTTTCAATGAAAAGAGGACATTTTGTTTTTAATTCTCTTAACATTCTACTGCCAAGGAAACTAGAGAGATGAGTTCACATTTACAATAAGCTGATATCACTTTTACACAGATGTGACTATTATATTTAAACTGATCTTGTTACATTTTAAACAGATATGGCTATTATATTTCAAGTGATCTCACTGTATTTTATCCAGATGTGGCTATTATATTTCTCAGTGAATGTACTAAAAACAAACACAAAGGCAAAAAGTATTTGAAAATAACATTAATTATGTGCATTTGATGTTTTGTTTTCTTTAAATTTATTTTTAAGTTAAACACTTTTAACTCAGATATTTAGCTATCAGTTGCACAGCATTTGCTCACTGAGAGCTGCTGCACAGGCAACGTAAACTAGGTATGTTGACAACATTTGCTCTCTGCAAGTTGGAGGTGTGCTTGCAGCATTTTATTCAGTGCGAGCTAAAGCACAGCAGAAGCTCATATTTGCCTTAATCTGCACGTTTTGTTTTACAATGTCCAGGTTCTTTCAAATCTACTTTTCAATGAGGCAAAAACCTAACAAGAGTATAAAGATTTATGTACTCTGTTCCACTGACCAGCATCTGCCAGTAATTGAACACTCACTCTGTCAGCAATGATGGAGTAATTGTGCTGACTATCCCACAATGGTGCCCTGCATTGCAATTTTCACTACTGATTTTGGCTTTATTTTTCCAATTTTTGTTTCCTTAATTATTTTACTTGTTTAATTGACAAAATAATAATAATTAAATATAATAATAAAGTAAAATAAGGTGCAAATTAATAATAATAATATGAAGCAACAACTATGATGAGTTGAGAGGGCAATGGGGTAAACTTCAGTGGTCTGTCACTCCTATCTTAAAGACTAAGCCTATTAATTGCAAAACTTACATCTTCCACCTTTAATCTAAACTGTATTTGTTAGTGAAAACGGATGGGAGCTTACAGAGTCTCAGTGAAGCAGTAAGTAAATAGAACATAGCATTTCAAACTTTCAAACTGTTATGGCCATGAAATATAATCTCTAAGATACAGATTGTTGCAGTCATGAAATACAACCTACTACAGTCATGAAATACACCCCATTACAGACGTGAGATATAACCTGTTACAGCCATGAGATATAACCTGGTGTAGATATGAAATATAACCTGCTGCAGTCATAAGATATAACCTGCTGCAATCATGAAATACAACCTGTTACAGTCATGAGATGCAAACTGTTACAGTCATGAAATATAACCTGTTACAGTCATGAAATATAACTCATTGCAGTCATGAGATACAACCTGTTACAATCTTGGAATACAACAAGAACAATGAATGAATTTTGTCTTAACAAATTATGATCATAAAATACAGCAAAGAGTTAATGTCCTAACAAAGTACAGTCATCATTTACAACTGAGGCGACAATTTAATATATGACCCTAACAAAGTAGAGTCATAGACTACAGCTGGAGCAGTAAGCTAATGCACTCACTTTACATAACTAGTCATAAAATACTAAGAAACAATTATTATATAACATCAAACTCAAACTATCTGTCATAATGTGTTGCAGGTCATTCTCTACAACCAAAGAAAATGATTTGTTAAACAAACCTTTTTGTGTGCTAGCAACAAACAGTTGGAGTGTTCGTGTTCTGAAGCCAGTTCATAGTCAGGTAATCGGTCCTCCAGCTGTTTGACAAAATCTACAACCTCCTCATGCCAAGGGACATTACTCATGGTAAGACTGGAGGCTTTAGACTCCCCACAGTAGGTCACACCCTGAAAAAAAAAAAGACAGACCAGCATGACATAAGTTAAAGGAAATATCTGATTCTGCTCAACAGACCCAATAGAGCCCATTAAAAATAAAAAATTATCTCTCTATACATCAAACTTAACAGAAATTTTAAATCACATCTTTTAAATATATATTTTTTAATAAGTTTTAATTTTGTTTTGTTTATCACAAAACAAAGGACAATGAACAGATGTGACTTACCTTAACCTCTATGAAGTCTGGATTACCTAAGGAAACCAGCTGAGCATAACTGTCCAATTCTTCTGTGTTAAAGGCTTTAACAAGAGTCAGTCTATACACAGTTCTCTGCCCCTTTTCACCCAAAGCCTTCAAACTGTCCAAGAAACGATCCCAGAAGTTGCGAAATAATGGACGATCAATTTTCTTCAAACTTTCTTTTGTGGCTGCATCCACACTAACATACAACTGTGTTACAGGCACAAGATTTCTGGAAACAACAGAGTATATAGATAATTACACTTTTAAAAATAATCACATTAGTCACTACAAGAAAATGAATGTTAAGATTAATGTCTCTTTAAAAAGAAATACACTTGGAGGTGATCTGATAACAGTTTCTAACTGTTTATGTTTACTGTAATCATCAGTTATTAAGCAGTAATGTTTTGCAAATGGTCTGAACTAATAAAGCAACAATCTATTTTTGTTTAAATTAACAATACAGGCTAAATTTGAACTTCATTCCTATTTTTTAACTGTTCATATTTCAATTCCACAATCTGAAACAGCGCTAGCACACTCTCCACTGACATGAATGGTCTTGTATTTCTGAAGATGCCAAAAAAAGAAGAGATGAGTGGGGACAATGACTAACCATAAATGCAAATATAATGAATCCGATAAATCATGCATTCAATGAATAAATCAAACCCTAGGGTTCTGTCTAGAAAAAGAAATAATTTAAAATATAATTGTTAACTCCAATTTACTCACCTGATAGCATCTGGAAATTGAGCATTGGTGACGAGAAAAGATGAAATCCCACGTTGGTGCAGTAAGTTGACAAAAGCATTAATTTCTGGGTACATAATAGGCTCCCCAACAAGAGAAAGGGCACAGTGTTGGGGTTCCATACCTTCTATGATACGCTCAGGTTTTACACCTGGCACTCCTGAAAAATGTCATACAACAATAGGACATTATTTTGGAGAAAAGAAGACAAACAAATTCTCCTTACACTGCACTTAGATTGATTTTTAAATATAATGCATTCAGTTTCAAAAGACTCAGATGATGATATAATCTTTTTTCTTTAAACGTATCCCAAACTGTTCTTCTGATGATTTTATGAAGAACACAAGTGAAGAATAAAAAGAACCTAAAGTAAACCAACAGCCCACTTAGTCATACAATATAATAAGTTTTGGAATGGGAAAAATGTACTTAAATTTTCAGAGAAGATAGTGGTAAATATTTCTTTTCATTTTTCAATAAATTTCAGAAATCAGGAACCACTAGTGCTAAGTACATTAGAATTCTTGTCAAAAATGTAAAGGATGGAAACATTTCATGGGGAAGGTGGAAGCAGTGTCAAAGTGACAACCTGTAGGGTATGTAGTAATGTCTCCTGATACCATTTTTGAGAAGAGCTCTGTGAAAGATGGATTAAAGGACAAGCATGCTATCCTCTCAAAGCATAATTTTTAAGCAATGATATTCAGCTGCATTTTAACACTGCATACAAATGATGCCAAGATATTCTTTTTAAAATAAAATTTAAAAATTTTTTTAAAAACAAAAATACAAATACACATTGGGAAATCATTAAAAACTGAACAAGGATTTTCTGAGCTGCAGAGATCTGTACAAAGTATTTCCATGCATATGATTGAGAAAGAAGCCCTGTCATATAAAAATATTATTTTTAATGGTTCACTGTGCCAGAACTAAAAATATCAAAAAGAATGTGCCAGAATTCTAAAATTAGCAAAAAGGCTGCACCAGAAGTTATTATTCTCACATTTATTGAACAAATGTGCATCAACATCATTCTTAGCAAAATAATCTTTTGCAGTACTCCTGCTACAATTTATACACTTTCAATAAAAAAAGAACAAAAAAAACCCACACAGTAATCTTAAGACAAAGAACATCAAATTGTGCAAAATGGATAAAACTACAAATATAATTTTATTATTAATAAGTAATTAAGTTATTGGTGATGAAAAATCTACTACAGCTCCTGTGAAGAAAGAAGTCAATGGGGGCAGGGAGGAGAAAGGGGGGGGGGGAATAATTAAGTATATTAAACAATTAAACATATGTTTATTGTTTCAGAAATGAAACTAAATAAATAAATGTGTAAATAATTTCTGACTTACCTTTGAACTGATTAATGAGATTCTGGTGGTTCTTGATGGCACCATCAAATACAAGCTGAGGATCATCCATTTTCCACTTCCACTCTGTACCCACAGGGTTTGTGTGGTGCCTGAAAAATAGTTGTCCCCACCATTAAAAGTCAGCATAAATTAAGCTTTAAACTTTAAATTGAAAAACATACTAGTATTATTAATAATGATTCATGAAACATAGATGATCAAATACACTGTGCTAAATTCATAACACAAAAATATAAATTAATCAAATTCTTTTCTTTTAAAATTTTGACTTTTATTTAAATCAATCGCTCTCACAAAATTAAATCAAACTAAAAATATTATACATTGTACAATAATCAACAAATAATCACTTCAGATAAATAAAAATATTTTTTCTTGTAACAAACAAAACTTTATACACTTTTTAAAAAGTACTAAATAATTATTATAATTATGCAGTACCTCCAGCAGAAGACACATTTATTTGCGCATGCTAGGCTTGGAGTTGTCTCCATACACCGGTGGCTTTCAATGCCATAGAATGTATGCTTGTAACACCCACCTCGTCCCCGCAACATAGACTAAGGCACAAACACAATAAAATAATCTATTATTTAAGTTCAAAATCTTATGGCAGCAGCAGCAACCTACAACAACAATGATGATGATGGAGTATAAAAAGTGACTACAACTGTTGGTATAAAATATAACTCAAGACTATCTTAATATTAAAAAAACTGACTATGACTATTTCAAGACAATATAAAAAAATTATTAGGCTATTTTAAGACAGTAACAAAAATAAGATTATTTTAAGACAATACAAAATATAGCTATGACTATTTTAGGTCAATACTAGAAATAGCTATAACTATTTTAAGTCAATACTAGAAATAGCTATACCTATTTTAAGTCAATACTAGAAATAACTATGACTATTTTAAGTCGATACTAGAAATAACTATGACTATTTATTTATTTATTTAAGTCAATAAAAAAATGACTATTATAATAATTATATTATAAAATATTACTTTTTAAAATATCTAAGGCAATCAAATGGAATTACTTATTTGTATTTTGTATATCAAATAATCTGGCCACTCTCCATATTATTATTTTCTTCTTGTATAAGGTAAATAAAAGTGTTTGCATTCAAAATAAGGCCTTTCTTTTTTTTATATTTTCATTTTAATTGTTTCTAGTATATACACAGAAAACACTCCCACTAATGTGATAATAAAGGTGAGCATCAATATGAGAAGCATAGGTAAGAACTGTATGATGCAATGTAGACTTCAAAAAGTGTCTTGCAGGAAATAATTAACTATATAAGCACTACTTTGGTTACTATCAACTGTGAATAGTTCTGCAATGATCCACATAGAAACCAAATACTTCTCTTAAATGGAAAGAAAACACAGGATAAAAGTGTTTATAGCTACTTAAGCTCCCATGCTTGGTAATATGTTCTTTTGCTTCTCTAGTCTCTTATGGCACTGGAATGATAGTATCCTGCATTTTGAGTTTTGCATTCAAAGAGTTCAAATTAGTTTTTAAAATAAGTCTAATAGCTCAAATGAACATGGAACATCGACTACATATTTAAATTCTTTTTTTTTAAATCTCTGTTATCCATATCTGTGATACACTACTTAGTGTGCAGCTTCATTTACTGTTTGTAGGAAAACAAATTAAGCATACTGTGAAGAAAACAAAAGACAAGAGTTATGTACCTTAGTCCAACGACACAGCTTGACCCCTGAATGAGAGCCAATAAGTTTATAACCCTGTTTCTCAAGTGCTTCGCGGAGCATTGGTGTGATCATTTCACGTGGCTCCCCATTTGTATTTTCCACACTATCTCCATCGCCCCCTCCTCTATTCACCTGCAAAAAATATAAAGATCATTGTTAAATCAAAAATACTTTTTGTAGGGGTGCTCTGACAAAATTATTTTCTATTAAAATTGTGAACTAAACCACAAAAATAATTTTAAGATTCATTAAACAGTAGTATTTTCCATATGTGGTGAGGCTGGCAAACATAAATTAAAATAAAATAAAATTTACTCAATAAATAAATACTAAAATGTTTCCAATGTTCTGGTGCTGCCCTAACATGATTGTAAAGTTTTTAAATTGATTGTCATTTTACAAGTCAACCACCTACCTCTGCATGTATTGCAAATGCAAGTATACATCCAAAGCACTAATAAATACTTCTGTCCACACTTCAATGCAAAAGAATCTATAAGAAGAAATGACAAATCCAACAAATCCCATTCCAACGCACCTGTACAAAATGCATGACTTTGCCTAAATCTTCTAGATCTACTATTCCAGATGAATGGGAGATTGCCTCTGATGCTGGAGTGTTCTCCCCTGGTTGCTGTGTAGGTGTCTCTCCTTCCTCTTCACTTGTACTCTCAAACTTAATCTTTGGATACAAAGGATTAGGTAACTACTATTTTTAAGATGTCACACACTGAAAATGAAACATACTGAGGCCAAGTTAGCTCTTCCTGTATTGCTAATTGAGAAAATACTAATAAACATGTACTTCATGGCTTAAAAATAACAGTAAATTGATATTATTTCAGGCACTTCAAATAATGCTGTAAGGTTAACTTCACATTTATTGTAATAAAAGTATTCTATTTTCTTTATATTCATCAATTTGTTTAAAATATATAAATAAAATAAACAAATCTGAAGAATGTTATTTGCATTTAGAAATAATAATAACATATTCTAAAAACACTAAGTATTTTACTATTATTGTATACCCAAAATACACAACTACTTAAAATCAGTAAGAATACTAAAAATAATACAACAAACAAAATGAATCAATATGAGAACAGACGGATATCTAGGTCTGGAACTTGACAGTGAAGCTTAACAAAGTAAAATCATCTTCTACGAAAAGGCAAACAGCAAAGACTGAGCTGTGGAGAAATGGAGAGAACAATCAATTCTTTGTGCTCTAAGAATAAGCCTTGCTTCAGATTGCAGTTTTTTCAGAAGAGACAATGGCAGACCAGAGAGAAGACAATGGCATAGCATTGAGAGAAGTAAAATGGCAGACCACTGAGAGAAGACAATGGCAGACCAGAGAGAAGACAATGGCAGACCAGTGAGAGAAATAAAATGGCAGACTACTGAGAAGTAAAATGGCAGACCACTGAGAGAAGTAAAATGGCAGACCACTGAGAGAAGACAATGGCACACCAGCGAGAAGATAATGGCAGACCACTGAGAGAAGATAATGGCAGACCAGAAAGGAGACAATGCAGACCTGAGAGAAGACAATGGCAGATCAGAGAATTACTAGAGTCAAGATGAGACAGTACAGTGAACACACAAGGATTTCTGTAGCATTAACTGCTAGAAGCATTTCATATTAATCAAAATCTCTAAGTGCTTTACAATTAGGGCAGAACAAAATGCCAAGCTAGGGGAAGGTTGTGTCAATTGAAAAAAAAACAACCCTCTAATTACCATGACTGACTAAGTGGGGCTCAAATCCATATCACCCATATGTAGGGCCAGATATCCAGACCATCCAATTCTCAAAAATACAGTGAGAAAGGCAGAAAATATGGGCATATATGTAGTTCCAGAGAAAAATTCAATAGGAATATGAAAATGGCTTAAATAAAATCATCCAAAAAATTGTTTACATTAAATTTTTAGATTTCACCAAAAATTTCAAAGTTAAATGGAAAAAACGAAAATTATGACTTTTCTTAAAATAATTATTCTGAAGGTTAGATGTTTTAATTCTTCAACAGCAACAATAATTCAAGAGTGTTATAATGAAAAATTCTTATACACTGCTGTGATACCTCTTCGTCCTCACTGCTACATTTGCCTTTGTCATGTATATGGTCTGTGCTTTCATTGCCCTGTGCATCATGTTGGTGTGTTTTGCAGTTCCCACACTTATTGCTGCATGTATCTCCTTTACATTTTTTTATCTTCCTCCCATCCAGTGCTTGCTTCAGATTTGGCCAAAGTGAAGTCTTCCATGCAAGAAAGTCTTCTTCAAGATCTATATTATTTCATAAAATTTTAAAAAAACAAAAACATACCCACAAACACATATGCACATAAAACATATACATTTGCTCTCAACTATAATATCTCTCAATTGCATAAGACAAAATGACAAGTAATTTCCTATTCAATACCAATTTTATGCAGTGTTTCATTAGCCATCTGAGTTAAAATAATAAATTATTGACTGAACTTAACAAACTCAAATATGAACAATTAAACTGACTGCACACAAAAACAGCAAATCTAATTCTTTATAGTGGTATTCTTTAGACAGTCTGCTTGTGCAAGCAATAAATTTCTTTTTAATTTAAAAATGTATACCTCCATGCTTGCTTTCAGATATATTTTCATCACCAAATGTTACTGCAGACAGAGGTGTTGCAGATAGTTGCTGTAGCCACAAGTCAATATTTTTTCCAACCTGCAATAAAAAAACAAGCTTCCTGAGGTGAAAATAACTACAACCTCTTATATGTACCAAGGAAAAGATAAGTGGTCAATGACTGACACATCCTCATTTCCTTTTCATTTCCTCAACAACCTCATTTTTCTGCTGATACTCATATTCATCATGAATCAACTACATTTCCTTTACAAGAAGAAATAATTTTGTGAAGTTCTGGCACTGAAGAGGGAATGACTGAAAAACCAAGCAAGTATAGGTAACTTTGTTAAAATAAAAAATAATATTAGATCCTGTGAACAAAATATGTAAAAAAATGAAAGTTTTATAAAAGATGAATAACAAAATATCACAAACTGTTATTTAAAGAAATATATGTTGGCCAAAGACACAGACAATTAAGAATTAATAATTTTATAAAACTATGATATTTTGTATTTAAAGTAAATAAAGAATATTAATATATGTACAAATAAGAAATTTTAATCTGCTAGACAGCTTCAGATCAATGAAAACAAGAATTCAAATTATATGCTGAATAAGAGAGTTTAAACAATTTATTCACCAATAAATCAGCATTTTTTGTTGGTGAATAAATTGTTAAAACTCTCGTATTCAGCATATAAAAGATTATGAAAGATTATATTACTAACAAAAAATTTAAATATCATATGTAAAATCAAACCATTTTGATGAATCAAAAGTTTTAATTATTTTTAATACCCCCCCCCCACATACACACACCTCCCAAAAATATGAACAAACATATGCATGTACTTGAATGGATTTTATACATAAAGTTATCAAAGTCAAAAGTACATAAAACGAGTCAGTTTTCTTTTTAAAGTTTTAAAATTTCTGCCCAAATTCATAAATCAATATTAAGACACTAGAAAGATAAAGAGCAAACAAAGAAAACCTTGTAGGAACAACAAAGAAAACTCACAACATTAAAATGGTCTTTGTACACAGAGTTGCCAAGGCCAAATACAGCATAGTATAAGCCAGACAGAAGAGTCTTTTGCACACGAAAATCTGCAGCGCTGTCCTCAAGCCAGCTGTAAAACCATTCCGTGCCATCTGGTGGACGCCCCTCAGCATACGTAGAAATTATGAATATGCAGACATACCCTGCCTCTGACTAAAAGATCAAAACCAATGTCAAGTACCATAAGCCACTGTTTAACAATTGCCAAAAACATTTAAGCTCATAGTGACACAAATGAAGACTTTATTATATTAGTTTGAAATTAAATGTTCATCAATTTACTTAGAAAATAACAATAATAAATATTTTAAACATTAATTTTCAACTGAACTAAGTATTAGAGAAAAATCAATCAATATAATAAGTAAGTATATTTTTTTCAAAGCACAAACAAAAAAACTCATCTCTCCAATGGCTAAGACTGATTAAATTCACCCACCTCCTCAGACAGGTTATCCTCTGGTTCATAAGTTTTGAGGTCAATGACCTCAACATCATAGCCATGACCTTTTATATCTAAAGCAAGCTGACTGGCAAATTTCTGAAACAAAATGTTAATGATGATAGATAAGTTAATTTCTAAAACAAAATGGTAGTGCATGATAGCTACAAGTTAATTTCTGAATCAAAATGTTAATGTGTGATAGCTACAAGTTAATTTCTGAATAAAAATGTTAATGTGTGATAGCTACAAGTTAATTTCTGAAACAAAATGTTACAACAAATTTCTGAAACAAAATCTAATGCATGAAAGTTTTACAAATCCTCTGCCACTGAGAAAGAAATTTTAATTAGAAAATCTACTAAATATTCTCAACAACAATAAAAATCTGTAAAACACCCAAAGATTTATTTGAAGAAGGCAAATGTTTTTCAAATTAACATATACAATAAAATAATCATTTAATGTTTACTTTAATTCACTTATGGTTTATGAAACGCACATAAAAATAATTTTCTTAAAAGATTTTTATGATAACGAAAAGAATAAAGAGTACCTTTGAGTTTCCAGTTTGTGTGCCATAAAATATTTTCAACTTTCTTCTCTTACGCTGCTGTCGTTTCCGGCTCTTAGCAGTGGGCTGGGTACAATTATTGCTGACATCTACCAAATGATCTGTATTTTCCTGAAGATTATTATCGTTAGATAATTGTGAAGTAAAGGCATTTTACCATAACTGCTGTAAGTATTTCAAAACAAATTTAAGTGACTGTGTTAAAGTGATTAGTAATATATGATCCTGTATGATAATATCTGTCAAATATGAATATTTTATAAAAGAAAATTAACAAAATATCACAATATGTTATATGTAGAAATATTTGCTGTTTCACATTTGTTAAAAGCAAAGAGTCAGTAAATAATAAGAAGAACTGAAACATTTTTTCACTTAAGTGAATAATGAACATAATGTATTTATGCTTCTAATGTCCCACCATATGGGATTTTAATGTCAGGGGTATCAGATCATAATGTAATTCAAGTTAAATAATTTCTCAAATGGATATTGGATCACATTTTGACTTTTTGTATAGATATTCAATGTACTCTGGTATATCATGGTAAAAAGGGAAAGTTATGCGTGCAATATGATTGCTAATGCTAATCAATTGTAAGTGAACTTTCATTTTTTTTTAAATGACAAATTTCTTTTTCAATTACCACATAAAATAACCTATTTTCCAAATAAGTAATAGTGATGTAAGAATGGTCTAGCCAAATATCAACCCTTGTAATTAAACATATGATTGCCAGCCAAAGAAAACAGCAAAACCACTTTATAACAGGAATTGAACATATGTTTATCAGAAACTGCTTCTGGTATGGAAATCAATGCAGAGATGACCAACTACACCAGTGGCATTGGACTGGTGATCAGAAATTGGAAATAGTTAATAAATTCCTAGGAGCCATCATGACAGAGGGATCAAAACCTGAAATATTGTCCAGGATTGTGATGACAATAACAGCAATGGCAAGGCTGAAGACAGTTTGGAAAGACAGAAACATCTCAGTCAGCTCAAAGGTCAGACTGATACGCTCCTTGGTTGTATCTGTGTTTTTATATGCCTGTGAGTCAAAGTGGATCTCAAAAGGAGGATACAAATTACAAGCTACTGAAATGAGATGCTTTTATATAGTTTTAAAAGTAGCTTGGCATTTTGTATAGAGATCATGTCATGAATGAGGAAATGGGAAACAGAATTAGGCAAGCCATTGGGCCCTATGAAGAGCTATTGGCTATTGTGAAAAAATGCAAAATTAAATGCTATGGGCATGTCACACGATCAACAGGGCTTGCCAAGACAATTATGCAAGGTACTGTGCAAGGAGAGCGAAGGAGAGGAAGACAGAGGAAAAGATGGGAGGATAACATCTCAGAGTGGACAGGACTGAAACTGAGCAATACAGTAAGATTAGCAGAGAATAGAATGGAATGGAGAAAACTGGTTGTCAGGTCATCAGTGGTGCCCCAACGGTCGAAAAGACTAGGGGATAGATAGATAGATAGATAGACAGACAGATAGATAGATAGACAGATAGATAGATAGATAGATAGATAGATAGATAGATAGATAGATAGATAGATAGATAGATAGATAGATAGATAGATAGATTGAGAGACAGACAGATAGATAGATAGATAGATAGATAGTTGCAATCAGAAGTCAAATTAGGGTTACAAGATGGAGGAGATTTTTTCCTGTTACCACCATCAATTCTTCTTTTCTGACAATGTTACCTGTCTATGTTTGGTGCACAGCAATGAATCAAGGTAAACTGAAAGAGTCTGCTTTTGTTTGTTTTAAGATAATGGGAATTGAATTTAGATTGACTTCTGATTGCAACTGTTACACTTCAGGATGTGATCTGAATTTTTACATCATTATATCAATCAAAATTTATTGGATAATGGTTATTAACCAGCACCAAATAAAAAGGATAATATACTACATGTATATATTACTCATAACAGTAGATACATTCTATTGTTTTTAAAGTAAACTTATCTGTTATTTTTAAGCATAAACTTGATAGAAAGAATGTCTAAAGTAACCTAAGACTTAAGGGCTTTTTGTTGGCTCTGTCTAGGACTGTAAAATAAGCAATGGTCAACCAGATAATGATTGCTTCAATAATTGCATGCTATTAACAATACCACACAGCAAATTTTAAAAGCCCTCTCAATTATTAGTTACTTCTTGCTAAGTAAGTTAGATACTATGTTGCTTCCAGAAAACAATAAATAAACAGTGGAAAAGCAAAATGCTTTAAATATATGCATATGTAGTATGCATGCTAATATCAGTAATATAAAATTAATGTTGTGTTTTAAAAAACAAAAATGAAATGCACACTATATTAAGAAATATTTAACCATAACAGTGCTTTTATTAACAAAATCTCAGAAAAATAGTATGTTTTTTCATTTTTGTTGTTTGGCTTTTAGAATTAGAGGCAGGAAATATTTAGGTTTTTTTTTTTTAATTTAAAAGTATCATAATATGCATGAGGTATACTCGGAGGAATTTGTGAGCTTTCTGGTTTTACCCCTCAACCATACCTTGCTCTCTGAATCCTTCCCTCTAACAGAGCCTCTGGCATTGTACAAAATCCAGGCCAGCCCAACAGCTGCTAAAGTCATGGACCATATCTGAATTCTGCCCCATCGTTGGAATAATTTTTCCAACATCCTGTACAGAAAGAAAGAAAAAATGCTAATAGTATTTAACTGTAACTTTCATTGTATCCAAGAGATTTTGATCATGAAAATATGATTTTGAGAGAAAAAAAAAGAATTAAAAGTTATTATGCACCTTTTGCAGGAAAAAATAATCAATTAATAATTAATTGGAAATATTTCTACAAACAAAAAAACAACAACCTTCACTGCATTTAACTTTAAAGATGTTTTCCTTTGTGTTGAAATGTCACTTAACTTTCATTATATCAAACACTTTTGTTAAGGAAAATTATGTTATAACTGAAACTTTAGAACACATAAAAATTATTAGTTTATTTATTAAAATTAATATACACACAAACACCTACTAAGTACTATACCTTTATAGTGATTTAAAAGAAAAAGATTAATATTATAATAAACTTAATTACACTATGCATCAATTTACCAAATTCAGCATCAGTATAAAGAAAGTAAAAGTTATTTGATAGGCAATTATGCCTAATTATCATGCCTTTTTTAACAATTTGAATGGAGCCAAACTTTTCTTTATTATAGAACTATGGAAGTGAAATGTAAATAGGATGACATTTAAACTGTTCAAATGAAAACATTTTACCTTTAAAAGTATTTATTTATACCTCTACCTAACCACAACAGTGATCCTAATGGTGTGTGTGTGTGTGTGTGTGTGTGTGTAAGGGGAGATACAATATCAATTATTTTTTTTAATATTAGAGGTGATGTTTGGATGGTGATAACAAATTCAATTTTTTTTTTTTAAGTCATAGACAAATTCTTTTTTTTTTTAAGTCAGAAAAGAATGTAAATCAAGTGAAGAAAAAAAATGTCCACGTCAGACTGAAAACCTCTGCCAGAACAAAATCTTAAATAAACAGTGGAGCACAAAGTGTAATTCTGAACAGATTTTTGCTACTTACAACAATTCACAATGATTTATTAGTTATTTGCACAAGGTGTTCTGATCTGGTCCTATTTGAATTATATATATATATTTTTTTTTATTTTTTTTTTGAGTGGATCACAGTAAATGGTACATGTACATTTAATAATTCTGATAAAGGTAGAAAATACTGTTAATGTTATTTTACAAAATTTTATTTTGTCATGTCCAATGCATATTACAGCCATAAGTTAAAATAATACTGAAATAAATTAAAATATACGTTTATCAAAATTACTAATGAAACAACAAGGTAGTCATATTTAAAAGAAGATAATGCTGCTGGAATTATTACTACTAAAAGTACTAATTAATAATTTCCTCTGCTTAATAATTCTGTTGCATTTTTGCATTTCATTTTGAAAAATTATCTAAAGATATTGTACTATTAATATTAGTATTCAATTTAGGATAAATTCCTGAGAAATGTGGGTGGGGAATTAAACTGTTCTAAAAGTCTCATAATAAAGGGCTAACTTAACCTGTATTACATTTTCATAATGGAGAGTTATTTATAATCTAATTTATATCTTTAGATTATCAACAGTATTTTTCTTAAACAGTTAAACCAATTGTAGTGTCTAACTATAATTTATAAATCTGATTTTATACCATATTTTGTTTAATCCCCCACACTTTATTTAAATGTACTTTAGGTATATACTTTATAATTATATATTGGCTTTATTAATAATTACATAAATATTAATTAGTAATATTATGAAATAATGAAGACTGCTTTCAATTTGTTTAATAAAATACAACATTAAATTGTTTCTTGATATATATATATATAATTCATTCAACTATATATATATATATAAAACATAATTAGATAAAAAAAATTTTAATAGTAATATAGATTAATAGAAACAAGTCAAAATGTAAAACTATATAAGAATAATAGTAATACAGAAACTAGTGAAGGCGCACAACTATGAAAGTTAATTGTATATACTGTGCACTGATTCTGATTAATAAAATATATTTTTATATAAGTAGATAGAATTAGAAATATTGCTTATTTATTCTTAACAAATCTTAAAATTACAATTACAAGAAAATGAGTTATACATCTATTTCTCTTTATCTTATAGTTATACTTTCCAGTAAGTAACAGTACTGTATAACTAAATGTAATATGCACCTATATTAGCCTTAACTTAAGGTTATAGTATAATAAAACTGTTCTATTTAACAGAATTACATTTACAATTAATTATATTAATTAATTATGCTAGGCCTTATGCAAAATTTGTAAAAGTACTGCGGTGTCGAAAGCAGAAATGGAAATTTCGAGATGAAAAAGAAAAACAAAAAGATTATTTGACTTAATAAAACTCAAGTGGCAATAACCAGAGCAATAGATTTCAAGGTTCTATTCACTTCTGTCAAGTTCAAGTTCAACGTACGGTATAGGCAACGATGACCGAAGACTTTCGAGTTAAGAACTGATAAATAATATAATTTCAAAGGGCGTATTAAATCACTAAACATGGAGACAATAATCAGATTATATCAGTATAATATTTTTTTAGTTTATACTTTTATAAGTTAAGAGTCATACTTGCACAAATTGAAAACGTGCCAGGTCGATCAGTGCTTTCAGTTTGTTAGTCAGCCATGTTGCTGGCGACCTTCACCTCAAAAACGGAAGAAGCAATAGTTGGTAAGAGTGAGAGCCCGTAGTAGGGGTCCTATTCGGGTATTTGGTGGATTTGTTAAATATTATGCTGTTATAAAAGAATATGATATTTTCTCGTCTTTTTCCTTGTGGTAGCAAATTTCTTGTAAGTAAATGTTGCAGAGGGCACATATTCCTTATTGCTTTATAGTAAATCATTAGTTTAAATTAGTCTAGATTGTTCAAACGAAATAAGAGTGTTATGAAAAGAAACAGAATAACACTTCTGAGTCGGGTGTGGGAGTGGGAAGCGGAATGGAAGTGGTGGTAGTGTTTCAGAAATAGCTTATAATTTCCATCTACGAAATGAATGAATATTGGAAGCTGGTATACAACCCATCATCGCCAACTTATAATAATTCGGGTTATTTTGCGCGTTTCTGAATTCATTTTGATCGGTGAGTATTGATATTTCTGGGTTTTCTTCCCTCCTACAAAAGATTGCATCAGTTAATCTGATCGCGGTTCAATACTAAACTTTGTCTCAGCGGTATTGAGGAGACATGAGATCCGATTTAGGTTACAAATTTAATTTCATAGGTTTGTCAAGTATCTATTACATCAACAGTCTTTCCTAATTTTCTGTTCAATAGCAGAAATAATTTGCACAATATTTTTGAACGATCTGATGATCAAAGCTCAAACAGGTACAGAGAGTAGACGGTGGGCCTATGTGACGCTTGCTCATAGATATAACATTATAAGCCTAAGTCTTCCAAATCAAGACTAAAGGCATTAAAAACAGTGATCAAGTACGAGTTAACGACATACACCGTGTTACTGTTTTCAGGCCAGTTCGGTTGTATTACATATTCACAGCGAGTGTCCTCAGTCACCATCCAGTTACCCACCAGTTATGCTGACGAATCTCAACTGTACAAAATCACTGACTTCTACCTTCTAAAGTGTAAAAAAAAAATGCGTTTATGATGTAAACTCTTGGAATACGAGTAGTTAGTTACAAGTGAATGCTGATAACTGAGATCATGCTTGTTGCTCCATAAATCGTGACCTGCCAATCATTGAATACTGGTGACACTCCCATTATTTTCTCGACATGATTAGTGTAACTCTTCTTTCTGTTCTAGCATCATATTTTATTAAGAAATTTCTATCTCAGCAACTAGTTTCAGAGCTCCCAAAACCGATCTTGCCACTACTTTTCCATAGTCGTCATTGTCTTCCCCTTCAAAGCCTCCCCTTGCTGCCTCTCAACGTCACTGTCTTCCCCTTCAAAGCCCCTTGCTGCCTCTCAACGTCACTGTCTTCCCCTTCAAAGCCTCCCTTGCTGCCTCTCAACGTTACTATCTTCCTATTCAAAGCCTCCCTTGCTGCCTCGCAAAGTCACTGTCTTCCCCTTCATAGCCTCCCTTTGCTGCCTCGCAACGTCATTGCCTGCCAATTCAAACTCTTCACTGACTGCCTGATCACAGCTTTGCAACTAAATTATGATAAGTGCTTGCCGGTATTGTGTTATCGCGTGTAAACAGAAGCCTCGTATAAAGAATCTAGTTGAAAAGGAAACAAAAGCACACACAATACAAAAATAAATAATTAACTTGAGGTGTTAGTGTATTTTCTTCTATGAGACGCCTGAGTGTCGTGTGTATAATCAGTGCCTACGCTACCTGAGCCGGAAGTGCTGTTTTCACACGGTACTTCTCGTGTCCCACTACGTGACAGTGGAGAGAAGCAGCAAAGGTAAACCAAAGACTGCAATGAATGCGGCAGTGTTAAAGGCACGCACTGATCAGTTGCAAAATTTCGAGTCTCCCTCCTACGAATAGAGTTGGGAGGGAGGGCTATTGGTAGGTAAAGCTATTTTAATCACTTGACTTTTACATTGTGCGAATCAGCATGTTCGAGACGAACCGCCTTTGATGTTGCTTTTTGTATCTGGGTTTGCACTGGAGACAGGAACTGCCAGACGATCGCCCGCCCATTAGTCATAGGAATGTACATCGTTCAACCTCTTTAAAGCCAGTCGTTGACGTCACTTCATTTCAGAAATCATCTGTTCTAACTGATTCATTGGGTGTTGTGGACTAGCCAGTAAGAGGTATAAAGGAAAGATAAATAGGATTAAAGGATGAATAAAATAAATGAGTCTTGTGAGAATGGGCAACGTATCATTAAAAACAAAGGGACAGACACCACGAACAGATTAATAACATATATAAAATGTTCATTTACTGTAGTGAGAGGGGAGACAAACAAGACCTCACCCTTCTAACTTAAATAAACACGTAAAATTGCATGTTTGACAATAACATAAACTTCAAGAATGATAATAGGAAAAAGAATACCTCTTCTAAATACTTTAGGGTTTGATGTCTCGTTTCTAGTCTCGTCACTGTAAGCGATATAAAAAACAATTGTGTTGTAACTTGCCTCATCAAAGTTTACTTCTGTCGCCTTCACCATAAGTGTAACAGCGGAAGTAGGTTTAGGATGAGTTCTGTACCGTGGTCCCAAGATGAATTACAAAGACTTCAACCCAACATATAAAGAAAACGTCTGCACTTCACCAGGGTAGAGATATATCTGCTGCCTATCAGGATCAATAAGATAATTTTTATTCATCACAGATTAGAGCACGTCTCTGAAAACAGGTAACCTAAAGTCATGCAACTATTGGCTAGATTAAACGACGCAACATCGTCAACAAAGAGAAACAGTTACGTAATGAAGCTTTTGGCTAGATTAAACGATGCAGCATCGTCAAGGAGAAATCTAAGACTAGTTTAAATAAATGCGACCTACCTAGATGAGTGGAAGTCAAAGACGGTAGAATGTGAAGAAATACATCTAGTCAGCTTATAGTACATTTGGTTCACGTGATTCGGAAGGTAGCGTCTGCATGATGCTTCGAAATTATTCAGAGGTCAAAGCACGCATAATCTTTTCTAATCTTTAAGAATCGTACTCTTTTAGCAATTTACACGCAGAACCAGAGAAAAGAAAGAAAGAACAAAGAAACATCAGTAATCACACTTAAATGTGTGATTGAACCATTTTTTTAATTCTTGAAAATAAGCACAGTGACAAAAAAAAAAAACAAAAACACTACCAGTTCTGAATCTTGGAAATAAGGAGCAGTTCGTTGCACCATAAAATAAGATAACTCTAATGCCAAATTTTATTGGCTAAGCTGCCTTTTAAGTAATTAATTTACTAAGAAAATGGTCCCATAGTAGACATTTTTTATTTGAATTGAAATGGACATTTCATCTCTTATTATGAAGTATACATTTTTAACGTATTGATGAATTATAATTATTTTTTTGAAAGATGGTGCTTGGAAATTCACAGAGTTATTTTTAGTCTTATGTTACCTTCCTCACATTTCTGGGTAACGAGTGACTGGCTGAAAGATGTAAATCCTGTGAGTGTTCATTGAGGATTAGGATTAGGTGGCTATGCTTGTCAGATGCATTGACATACAGTCCGGAAAGGACACTATGGTGAGGCATGAACATGAAGCAATCAGTAATAGAGAGGTTGGATCAGTTCGTACGTTTACATGTATGCCTGCAACTCAGTGATTGAGTTAAATTTGGAGGTGATATAGCTTACGGCTTCCTCCGATTTCGCCCCTTGGCATGATGTGTGCCACAGTTGTCAAAGTTACTGATGTCAAGCATTAGTGTACTACATATATATTAGCAGCTTACTTCAAACATTTGTAGAAATAATAGTCTACTTGCATAATATATGTTATCAAACCACAAATATAACATATCAATAGCAAAAGTGCATGAAATATTTTTAAGTCCATCTTCTCAATCAGTCAATTAAACTCACTTCCAAGCTAATGGCTGCCCTTCAAAACTGGTTCTTCTTTACCACTTTAAATTTAAATTGAATAGACAGTCAATTTCTCTAGAGCAAGTAAACGTTTTAATCTCAGCCCATTGGCTGGTCTCGTTCTCGTAAATCATAACCATTGGATAATAAAAACTACTTACTGGCTTGCATTACATCATTAAATTCTAGCACATTCTTGCCTCGAGCGTTTACTTCAACTTATTTTCAAAAACACCATCATAAGAAGTGTGCAAGGTCGGGTTACTCTGACAATTTAATAATTTAAATTTTAAACAAGGGATAGGCAAATTTACTCTGTCACAGGTTTATTTTGGGAGAGATTATTACTTAGCAAAAATGTTTTAAATGTATTTTAAAACACGCAAAACTTGATTACAATATATTGATTCAGACAGGATGAACCATCGTGGCACCTTTAAAAATTCATCAGGTGAAATATTCCAATTTTAATCCCTCTTTAAAACTTCCCACTAACCTGTAAAATCTCTTGTGCCTGTGTGTCAATTTAGCATCTTTATTTTAAAAACAAACTGAAGTGTACTATTTTAATATAAGATAAACAAGCTGAACTGCGAATGTTAATATTTTAGAAAGAACAAAAAAGGAACTTTAATATTCTGGAAAACAACTCTTGTCGCACGCACACACGACATTTTAAAAATAAACTATACTTCCAAATTAATGTAATTAGCAAAATTATTGTTGTGTGTGAATGCCATTTGTCTATACAATTATTTTTTTCCTTTGTGAATGCCATTTGTCTATACAATTATTTTTTTGCCTTTGTGACTTCACTGTGACTACAATAGTAGCTATATGTGCTATTTGAAAGTTCGTGTTAAAAGACTCAACATCATGTGTTCAATTTCAATTTGTTTATTTTCCTTGTTTAAAAAAATCGTTTATATTTGTTAATACTCACGCTTTTCAATTCATAAGAAAAATCTGACTTGATTCTTTGAAGGGTGAAGGCAATTCTTTGTTGTCAAGTCAGACATTAGCACTTCTTAAGTGAATGTCCCGTCAATGTAATGAGAGGTGTGAAGGACAAATAATCACATGGACAATACGTAGCTTAAAGGTGAACAGATCTGGCCTATTGATTTTGAACCAGCAGTATTCACTGGCGTGTGAATGCTGTTTTATTCTTATCTGAAGCCCTGAGCTTTGACTAAGGTCACATTTTATAAAGTCCTTTACGGACTGAGTGATAGAGATTAATTAGGAAACTTATTAGTCTATTAGCCCTGCTCATCACAATGTGATACTGCAATAGTGGTGGGGAATGGGACAGACAAACTACATTGAAGAGATAATGGCACAAACTTTTCTGAGGAAGTGCCTATGGACGTGGATGATGAGCAGAAGTGCCTATGGACGTGGGTGATGAGCAAAAGTGCCTGTGGACGTGGATGATGAGCAGAAGTGCCTGTGGACGTGGGTGATGAGCAGAAGTGCCTGTGGACGTGGGTGATGAGCAGAAGTGCATTAAGCAAATAATAATCAAACTGATGCACTATCTTCCTGTGTCGAAAGTGCCGGGATGCACCCCCGCAATAAAAAACAATAAATAAATAAACAAAAATTTCACAGCTCTTAGAGATCAAGTTCAAGGACTCATGCTAATTGAAACATATGTCCTCATTTCTTTTTTTTTGTTTATTAATTCCTGAATGTTACTTTCAATCACGGTGTCTTACGTATGTAGACACACAAACTCACTATCAGGCTCATACGTACCTTACAAATTGACACAGACAAGCAAAACAAAAGCTGACGCACCTGACAGACGGCGCTGACAGATGTCTATCCCTTATAGGTCACGGTGATATACACAAACAATACAAACAAGTGCGCAGACACACATGTCACGCTGAAATACACAGACAATACAAACAAATACGCAGACACACATGTCACGCTGATATACACAGACAATACAAACAAATACGCAGACACACATGTCACGCTGATATACACAGACAATACAAACAAATACGCAGACACACATGTCACGCTGATATACACAGACAATACAAACAAATACGCAGACACACATGTCCTAATACAGCTGACAAGGACAGATACACATAGACACACAAACACAGATTTACAAGGACGCACACAGAGATATACTCACTTCTGTTTCGAGCTGTAAATCAATAAATAAACACACACACACACACACACACACACACACACACACACACACCACACACACACACACACACACACACACACACACACACACACACACACACACACACACACACACACACACGCATGCATGTTTTACAAAAACAGTTCACAGATTTGTGAGAGTTATCCCCACATAGACCAGTCTCCGCCATTACTCTGATGATTTCCCTGGCAGCACTTTGTGTCTGTGTGTTGCATTTCAATAACTGAATATTTTCTTCAAATTTAATTTAATTTCTCTCTCTCCCTCTTTTTCCCCCATTAACCTTGCTAAGGATCTTACTCTAAGCTATCTTTATCGATTTCCGGAATAAAGAATATTACCACCAAAAACTCTCAGATTTCATGGAAATGAAAACATTTTAAATCTCAGACTGTTGCGGCATCCGGTAGCATCAATCTTGCTGGTTGCCTCAGCAATGTAACGTCACACGTCTGAGTAGGCATTTTGAAGTTTTATATTTTTCAAATTAATTTTATTTCTGGAATAATCAGAATGCTTCTGGACAGTTATTATTATTATTATTATTATTATTTCTTTTCCACGACTTCTGTTGACTGTGGTTGTGAACCAAGGTCTCAGAATCTTATCAAGATTTTGGTAGATCGAAGGTTTTACAGCAGATATGGGCATTTTCGATGAGCGCTGCTTTTAGTAGTGGGCGAGTCCTTGGTTTAGTACTACGATTAGAATGATGACATTTGACATGCTGACACTTATACTGCTATTAGAGGTGCTGACATTTATACTACTATTACTATTAGACATGCTGTCATCTATACTACCATTTGATATGCTGACATTTGTATATCTATTAGACATGATGACATTTGTACTACTATTACACATGATGACATTTGTACTACTATTACACATGATGACATTTGTACTACCATTAGGAATGATCATACTTGTGCTCCTGTAGATATGATGGCATTTGTACTATTAGACATGTTAATATTGGTACTATTAGACATGGCATTTATACTATTTGACATGATACATTTCTACTGTTATAGAAATGATGACATTTCTGCTATGATTGGACATATTGACACTTGTACTACTAATGACATTTGTAGTACGATTAGATATGATGGTAATTGTACTGATATTGAACATTGCATATCTTATTCTGGTATATTCATCTTCACCCAACAATACCATCACACTACCACCAAGAGGTACACCATCACATCTACATCCATTACTATTTATAAACTTATTTGATTTTAAAGTTTCGTATTGTTAACGCGTTTATTTGTTCTATCTTGTCATTTTGCAAGTAGACTATTAACATTATTGTTCAGTTCCGTTAACTTTGGTTTATTTTTGCCTTAAGTACTTATAGGAAACTTTTGTTTTACAGTTTATGCGTAAATATTGCGAAGCGTTTGGAGCTCTTAGAGAACGAAATGTTCAACTAATTCATTATTGCCTGTATTATTAAGAGTATAGCTGTAAGCAGTAACAGTATTATTAAGAGTATAGCTGTAAGCAGTAACAGTATTATTAAGGGTATAGTTGTAAGTAGTAACAGTATTATTAAGGGTATAGTTGTAAGTAGTAACAGTATTATATCGCATGTTAATAATAGCCATTTATTGCTGGGGCAGCATTATTTTAGAAATAGTATAGTTAACAGTTAATGCCTTACTGAGATTGATGTAATGTACTTAGTTACTTGTTTTACACAAGGCCATTAACTACCTCCAAATATAAACACAGCAAGGACCTGTCCACTGGGGCTTTATTTATTAAAATAAGTTTACCAGTAATCTGTTGTGAAACAGGGCTTGTAGTGTGGAAACAATCTGATGTGAAATAGTGGCTTTGCAGTGTGGAAACAATCTGATGTGAAATAGTGGCTTTGCAGTGTGGAAACAATCTGATGTGAAACAGTGGCTTTGCAGTGTGGAAACAATCTGATGTGAAACAGTGGCTTTGCAGTGTGGAAACAATCTGATGTGAAACAGTGGCTTTGCAGTGTGGAAACAATCTGATGTGAAACAGTGGCTTTGCAGTGTGGAAACAATCGTTGTGAAATAGTGGCGTCGAAATCAGTGTATCTTCAGTAGGAAGCTGTAAAGATACTTGGATGTGGTTAAAATTGGGGGTGGGGGTGGGATTGCAGCTATTCCCACCCCTACCAAAATTCTTAACATCGATTTTTTAGTTGACCAAAAATATGTGGGAGTCAGAAAGAACGCACGGTTGTGTGCGTGAGCATCCATACGTCTGTCTTCTTTATTGTCTCCCTTTCAATCTATTTTTTAATTTGTTATTACAAAATTAAATGAGATCTCCCTCTTTCTTTTGTGTGTGTGTGTGTGTGTACGCGCTCGCGTGCGGCCACTTCCAATTTTGGCTCGTAACCCGCTGCCAGCTGATAAAGAACTCTCTGAAGCTTTCAGGCTCCAAGTCCGCATGGTGTCGAGATTATTTCACCAGCCTTTCTATGGGACACAAAGGTGTGCTCACCATTATCTTGTCGGGACTGCGTCACCCACGGCACGCTCTGCGCAGTGGGATGCCTGGGTGAACGCGTCATAATTGTTCAGTGCGCTTGGGTCAAGACAATCCGTTTTCTTCCCGTCTCACCGCATGCTTCCTTCCAATTCTTTCTCTTTCTCTCTCTCCTTCTTTCTCTCTAAAAAGAAAAACAAACGTGCTTTTTTATCACTTCAAATGTGACGAAATTTCAACATGTAAATGTGTGGAGTGTTGTAATTAAAATCACATGGACAGCTACTTAGATAGATAGACATACTAGCGAACAGATAGATAGACAGACAGGCAAGCAGACAGACCGTCAGATAGATAGATAGATAGATAGATAGACAGACATACTGACAAATAATCGAACAGATAGATAGATAGATAGACAGACAGACAGCAGGCAGGCAGACAGACAGACAAACAGATAGATAGATAGATAGATAGATAGATAGATAGATAGATAGATAGATAGATAGATAGATAGATAGATAGATAGATAGATAGATAGATAGATAGATAGATAGATAGATTCCCAAATGCCGTTGATTATGCCGATACTAAAAATTAATTGTTGGCGTTCTTTCGAGAAAATAATCTTTCATGGTAGCTCGAGAAATTCTGCAGATTCACATACCATTGACCTTTCAGGTCGCAAGAATTTGTTATCTCAGTTTAAAAAGATAACAAATAACAATCATATACTTACAGGGGTTGGGGGAGAAAGGGATAACAGTCGTGTACTTACAACTATACATTTATTCTCTTGACTCTCATGACAACATCGTGTCACGCCAGCCGTCCATTGCTCTTTAGAAATCAATTCTCCATTTTATTTTATTTTATTAAAAATATACAGTCTTCAGGTATGATAAAAAGAGTTTTGCTGAAACACAATTTTGCAAATATATGCCATCCGTAACGTCCTGGAAGATTATATTTTCTCTCTTCTTAATTTAATGCTAGGTTCGTGTGCGCGTGCGCGCCTAGGCCTATCGATTGCAACTTTCATCAAGTCAGAGAAGATTAGTAGCACACCAGAGATGTCACACTGGCCATTTTCAGCCGTTGATTTAAATGCTGGATTTAAAGCACATCAAAGGGGAGTAATTTAGGAATTTTGTGGGTTTTACTGTGATGAAAGTAACTAATTATTTATTCCTAAATTTAGTGTTTTGGTTTGTATTACATCTAAAGTTCTATTATGTAGACACAAACACACTTTTGTTTGTATTACATCTAAAGTTCTATTATGTAGACAAAAAACACACTTTTGTTTGTATTACATCTAAAGTTCTATTATGTAGACAAAAAACACACTTTTGTTTGTATTACATCTAAAGTTCTATTATGTAGACAAAAACACACTTTGTTACATTATGTAGACAAAAACACACTTTGTTACATTATGTAGACAAAAACACACTTTGTTACATTATGTAGACAAAAACACACTTTGTTACAGAACTATCCAGGGTCGCATGACGATAGACCCCACGCAAGCTTTGGACAGAAAGGAAGCTAACGCATTCACCACATCTTTATAATCTTTTCGGAAGTGGATTTTTCAAAAAGCGAAAATATCAGATACTGAGTGGTCCACCGGGAGTAGACTTGTCCGGGCCCTCAGAATACAGTGAGGGGAACCACGCCCCTTCACAGCTGTTCAAGTCCTCAGAATACAGTGAGAGGAACCAAGTCCCTTCAGAGTTGTCCAGGCCCTCAGAATACAGAGGGGAACCACGCCCCTTCACAGCTGTTCAAGCCCTCAGAATACAGTGAGAGGAACCAAGTCCCTTCAGAATTGTCCAGGACCTCAGAATACAGTGAGTGGAACCAAGTCCCTTCAGAACTGTCCAGGACCTCAGAATACAGTGAGTGGAACCACGCCCCTTCATAGCTGTCCAGGACCTCAGAATACAGTGAGGGGAACCATGCCCCTTCACAGCTGTCCAAACCCTCAGAATACAGTGAGTGGAACCAAGTCCTTCAGAGCTCTGCAGGACCTCAGAATACAGTGAGAGGAACCAAGTCCCTTCAGAACTGTCCAGGACCTCAGAATACAATGAGAGGGACCAAGTCCCTTCAGAACTGTCCAGGACCTCAGAATACAATGAGAGGTACCAAGTCTCTTCAGAGTTGTCCAGGACCTCAGAATACAGTGAGAGTCTCTTCAGAGTTGTCCAGGACCTCAGAATACAGTGAGATGGACCAAGTCCCTTCAGATTTGTCCAGGACCTCAGAATACAGTGAGAGTCTCTTCAGAGGTGTCCAGAACCTCAGAATACAGTGAGAGGAACCAAGTCCCTTCAGAGTTGTCCAGAACCTCAGAATACAGTGAGAGGAACCAAGTCTCTTCAGAGTTGTCCAGAACCTCAGAATACAGTGAGAGGAACCAAGTCTCTTCAGAGTTATCCAGAACCTCAGAATACAGTGAGAGGAACCAAGTCCCTTCAGAGTTGTCCAGAACCTCAGAATACAGTGAGAGGAACCAAGTCTCTTCAGAGTTGTCCAGAACCTCAGAATACAGTGAGAGGAACCAAGTCCCTTCAGAGTTGTCCAGAACCTCAGAATACAATGAGAGGAACCAAGTCCCTTCAGAGTTCCAGAACCAAGAACGTCCTAAGGCGAAAGGCACAACGCAAGTTCCTGGAAGGAAGAAAGCTAACGGAACTACCACCACCTTTATAATCTTTAACCGATTTGCTTCAGGTCGATATATGCGAAGCATAGATGTGTATAGTTTAGTAGTGTTCATTTACTCTGTCAGCCTGTTAATTTCAGCAACAACAGGTTTTGAGCTTTGCCCCTTTGTCCTGCAAAGCAGACATAGACATAATAAGAAGAATACATTTTTTAAAATTCAATGTAGGTGGACAATTTTCCAATCATCTTTCTTCAAGAACTATTTATTATTTATCATCCTCCACTTAGGTGATTCAAATTTCACCAAACATGAGAACTTGTCCTATCCTTCAACAGCCGTCATCAGTCATTAACTATTAAGTGTGCATCACTAACCATTCAATATCCAAAATTCATTATTTTACGCTTGCATGTCATTCTCTTCCTCGTTAATCTTCATTTATTGACTAATAGTCATCTACCTTTGATCAGTCTTTCCAGTAACCATTAGCTATTCTTCATCATTCATTCTTTATTTGTCGTCCAAACTGACTACTCATAGCTCACCATCCGTGATTCTGCTTCTACAATCCAACATCACCCATGTCATTCCTTCTACATCATCCTAAATAATTACAGACACGTGCCTTATCCTCAAACAAAATTGATGCGTTAGACATCTGGCCATGAATTCCTTATCAGTATGATTAGAAATTACAAGATGTTTTTTGTAAAAAAAAAAAAAAAATGTCAGGGAAGCAGACACCTGCTAAGTATTAAGTCGACCTTGACAGCCATGAGCAAGCGGCGGATATAATTTTATTATTTCCTTCTCTGATACGCGGCTTCGGCTCCACCAAGGGAATTAACTCTTCGAATTCACTTGTAAGACGAACTCCGGAAGTTGTATGGCAAGATCATCCGCGTGCAAGATTACTTCCATTGTCCATATGTGCAAGAGAAGAAATTAAGCGGCCGTTTGTAGGATGTTTGCACGCATAAACACGCACTTTTTAAATATAACAAAAAAATTTAGAGAAAGAGGGCTTTATAAAATAGAAAAGAGTTAAAATTGTATTGAAGAATGAATAGACGCATTAAGCATACGTGACAAAAGTATTCAGGGCCGTGAAAATTTGCTCCATAATGATATTGTTAAGGTGTCATTCATTAATTACTTTGGCGAGACACCGTCTCTATAGGGATATTCTCCATATGATATAGGGATATCCTCCGGACACAACAAATTTCAAAATAGAGTGTTCCTTTCTTTAAAAAAAATTCTTTCGCACGAAAAAACCCTGAAATGAAGAAATGACGACTCACTTTAATTGCGTCTTAACGTGTGCAAAATTACAAATTGTTGAGTTGGAGGGGAAGGGGATGGGCAGTAGAAACGTTCCTATAAATTCTTTAATTGCTGAAGCAATTAGAGTTCCTTCCCTTTGTGGGGCTGGGGGGGGGGCGGATACAATTCCCTTCTCACACCCACTCTTCTTATTTATCCTCGGTTTCCATGCACAGAAACAGGCGGTGCTTCTTTTAATGATCTATCTGTTCCCAAGTCTCTTCATTCAGAACATGTCTGCCAGCGGCCATTAGAAGCTTTTATCGTGTTTCTCATTAATGGTAGATGTGAAATTGTAATTTTCTTCCCCGCTGTGGCTTGTGAAGAGTGCTTTTGTAGAAATGTTTCGGCTATTTCTTCTTATTTTTCGTAAATTAAAAAAACTGACAAGAGGTTTGTTAGTAATTCGAAGATAAAAGCTGAAATTTTTAACTTGTCAGAAAAGCAGTGGAGGCTTTTGCATTTCGCGACAAGCACTTAAATTCCGCTGTTTTCTTTGCCTTTAAAATTCTCTTCGGCCTTCCTACCCCGTACTCTCTCTCTCTCTCTCTCTCTCTCTCTCTCTCTCTCTCTCTCTCTCTCTCTCTCTCTCTCTCTCACACACACACACACACACACACACATGAAACCACCCTTACACCATGTAGCCAAAGTAGGTAAGATCTTTAGAAAAGCATATTTTTAATGGGTAACTTGCAACTTGTTTTTTATAGGTTATGTTTCTGTTTACGTTCGGCCCTTACTCTCGTGCGTTTTGTATTTTCGTATATTTTGGACTTGTCATTGTAGTTTGTGATTGTGTTTTATAGTTTTGATGTGTTTTTTTTATCGTTTTGTTATATTTACTATATTCTTGTTTCTTAACTTTCTTCATTTGGACTCGATTGTTTCATTGTAAGTGGTGAACGCACGAGTTCCGGTTATAGAATCAACCAATAGAGGGTCGTTTTGTAACTGCGCGAAAGAGGCAACTTTGTAATAACAATTTATTCAAAACTATAAGCTCTGGATGGCTATGTACATATGTTAAACTTTAAAAGAGCATAATGTACAAGATCTATATCCAAATGTATGGATTGCTATGCGAATAACAATACCTGTAACGGAAGCAAGTAGAGAACGAAATAAATCAAAATCTACTTACGGTCTACAATATCACAAGACAGACTGACAATTTTTAGTAACTTTATCGATTGAAAATAGCACCGAAAATCTAGACTTTTCTGCTCTAATTAAAGATTTTGCAGATAAAAAGGCCCGAAAAGTTAACTTCAGATGTTATTAAAGTTAATTTAAAATTATGTTGGTGTTCTTTATACTAATTTGTCAATATTTTAACCTAAAATGTATATTGTTTTCTCCATGGACATAATCGATGTGTTTTTGACAGTTTATGTATATTTCCATTTTCTCACTTTGAGCAGGGTGCCCTGTTAGACCCCGCCTGAGGGCGCCAAGCAGGCTAAGGCCGGGACTGCCTGTAAGCGTTTCCTGCTGCCATAGTAGCAAGAGCTACGTCTGTGACTGCATGAAGGACTAGTTCCATAGTTTCCAGAATGCATACCCACTTCCTGCAAGCCGATGTCTGCTGCAGTTGTAGCACGTAAACATTTATTATTTCATGATCTTCATCATAAATATCAGATTCCTTCTGCTCTTCAACGTAATCGTCATCACATTCATCGTCCCTATCATACCCGTTATCCTCAACCTTGACGCACACCCACTTGCACTCTTCTCAAGCATGCATGTACACACAAACAGACACACCATACACACACGCACGCGCATATGCACGCATAAACGCTCACATGCGATATACACGCAGTACGAACACTTGCTCGCGCGCGCGCACACACACACACACACACACACACACACACACACATACACACACACACACACACACACACACACACACACACGTAGACTTGTATATTTTTAACTTAGTAGATGTATCATTCCATTATGTGGATTTATTGTCTCCAGTAAAACCACAGCGACTAGCTATTCTCGATGATAGAATTTCGCCATCTATTTGGTCAACTAGACAGATAGCAATTAACGATAAACATATTAGTGTTTGCTTGGAGTTCGGCTTGCACGAGCTCTGTTCATTTCGCAAATTGACTTTTATGATGAAAGATGATTGTGTACATTCAAATTATTGACGATCCGTGCAGTCAGTTTTTTTCATACCTGTTGGGGAAACTGTATATGTTGGTGGGTGACGAGGCTGGTTGCTTGTTTGTTTTCTTTTTTATCTTAATTTGTAAATCTCATTTTTTTTGTCATTCTATCTCTCTATTCTCTCTGGATATATGTCTCTCCTTTCTCCTCTTCTGTCTCACTATAAATTTCTGATTGTTGCATCTCTCTCCTTTTCTCTCTCTTTCTCAGTTTTGCATTTTTCTCTCTGTGTGAGTGCGTTCCTGTTGTTTGTCTCTTTCTCTCTCTGTATCTGTCTGACTGTATGCTTCTCTGTATTTCTTACTCTTAGTGTCTGATTCTCTCATTTTGTTTGTCTCTCAGTTTTTTCTTTCTTTCGATCCCTCTCAGTTTGTGTTCATCTCTCGGTCTCTTCATTCACTCATGCGCGCGCACACACACACACACACACACACACACACACACACACACACACACACACACTCACAAACACACACACACACACACACACACACACACACACACACAGGCTGATATATATGCCCGATAAAAGAAAATAAGTTGAACAGTGCCATCACCAATGTTCTCTCTGAGGTGAGTGGCTTCACGGCCGCGCAGCTCATTAGAAAAAAGTTCCGCCCACACAGGCAAAATATTAGACGGAACGTTGCCATCACAGAATTTTGTGAAAAAAATTCATTATAGTTTTTTCCAAAATCTTTTTATATTTCTTTATTGTAAATTTCAAATTTGCTATACCCACAGATTTTTTTTTCCCCACAAACTTTTTCTGTTTTCCCAACAGACATTTTGTGTTTTCTCCTCAGACTTTTGTGTTTTACCCACAGACATTTTGTGTTTTACCCAAAAACATTTTCTGTTTTCTCCAGAGACATTTTTTGTTTTACCCACAGACAGTTTCTATTTTCTCCACAGACCCTTTGTGTTTTACCCACAGACAGTTTCTATTTTCTCCACAGACCCTTTGCGTTTTACCCACAGACGTTTTGTGTTCAGTATCAAATAAAATTACTATTTTGTATAAGACACGATGAATCCGAGGGCGTGAGTGAAAGAGTGTAAGTGAAAGAGAGCGTGAGTGAAAGAGAGAGCGAGAATGAAAGAGACAGAATAAGTGAAAGAGTGAGAGAGCGTGAGTGAAAGAGAGAGTGTAAGTGAAAGAGAGTTTAAGTGAAAGAGAGAGTGTAAGTGAAAGAGAGAGCGTGAGAGAAAGAGTGTAGGTGATAGAAAGAGATAGGGAGAGAGTGATAAAAAGAGCAGTGGAGTGCGGAGTGTATTAAGTGAGAGAGAGAAATTGTGAATGAGTGACACAGAGAGAGAGAGAGAGAGTAGGGAAAAGAGCGAGAAAAGCAAATAAAAACGTGTCACTGAGTGAGCAGGTAATTTCACAACGTCACTGAAAGTTTGTCACTCATGACCAATTATGAAAAGGCTGATGCCGCGGGGTGCTCTCATTAACGACATTTCAGATCCGAAGGCCATGTTATTTTCTACCCGAGTATTCAGTAGATTTGTAGGGATAACAAAATATAGCTAAATTTGGTGAATCCAGATTTCTTTACAGGAAGGGATGGGCAATCATTGGAAAGTGTGTGTCAGTGTGTGTGTGTGTGTGTGTGTGAGAGAGAGAGAGAGAGAGAGAGAGAGAGAGAGAGAGAGAATGGGATGATCTAAGGGGCTTGTAGAGGTGGCTTGAAGGTGGGATGTTGATTGAGATTGAGGCTGGGGATGAGCAGCCCCAAAACCCTTTAGGCCTCTCCTTGGCGCCGCCACTGTAAAACAGACTCCGTATCACAAACTCCTGCTCTTTCAATCTGAAAAAAAATAATAAATTAGAAAGATTGTCGAGTCCTATCTATGTTTAAAGTAACATTTGTCAGGGTTTTAAAATATACGTTTATATGCACAAATGAAGTAATAATGATAAAATCAACTGCAGCAGCAAATGATGGAGAATGACTGCATAGAGTAATGGCGACGCACACTGACTTCATGATATAAAGATGACAAAACTGATTAAGTGAAACAACTTGAATCTGACAATTGAAATCTACATGACAGAAAATCTTTATCGTTATAAATGACATTGGCAGACAATGTCTCTATGGAGCAATAACTACTTAAAAGCAACGATAATAATAACTGCATGAAATAATGATGACAGACAATTAACACGTGAAATAACGATGATTGTCAATAAATGCATGAAATAATGACAGACAATAACCACATCAAAATAACGATGATTGACAATAAATGCATGAAATAATGACAGACAATAACCACATCAAATAACGATGATTGACAATAAATGCATGACAAATTTGCATATAAGTGAAGATGATCCATAAAGACTAAATTTCGCAAGCCAATTATAATAGAAACATGAAATATGTTAAATACTAAACTATAAGAAAGAAAGAAAGAAAGAAAGAAAGAAAGAAAGAAAGAAAGAAAGAAAGAAAGAAAGAAAGAAAGAAAGAAAGAAAGAAAGAAAGAAAGAAAGAAAGAAAGAAAGAAAGAAAGAAAGAAAGAAGGAAGGGAGGGAGGGAGGAAAGGAAGGAAGGAAGTAAAGATGGAAGAAAGAAATTAAGTGACAGAAAGAAAGAACAAACAAACAAACAAACAAACAAACAAACAAAGAATTGTCTTCGTCCAAGATGCACAAACAACTATAAAGATTAGAAAAGTGAAATAAATAACTGTTGAATGGCAACTGGCGGAAATTAAAACAGAGATCTAGCAAAGGTGAAATAGGAGCTTTTCTTCTACTAAAGAATGCGAGAAATATAAGGCCATCATATTTCAGACGAGTAATGCACAATCAAAATGTAGAGCGAGTGGGCGAAAAGACAAAGATAGCTAGCGAGTCGCACACTCATCAATATCAGAAAGTCTGAAAATTTCACAAACACAGGGATGAAACCCATAAAAGATTTCCAGAAGAAATTCATCAAAGCTAAAATTGTGGGTGAGGCATAAAAATATTATTTATTACACATGAAAAGTTTGTGTGCCTGTGCGCGTGGGTGGACGAGTGTTGTGTGAGGCCCTAAATGCGAGCACGTGCTTATGTTAAACTGCAAATGGATCGTAACTCATAAAATATTTAAAAGAATCCCTCATAGCACCCCAAGATATTGTCTTGTCACTGACTGTTTCATGTAATGGGGTTTGTCGACCTGACGGTGTCCAATTTCTTGGAAACTGTTAGCAAGTTCCCTTAATTTGTGCAAACTTTCATGCAAAGGATATTCTAAATACAGTTTCGAAGAAATATTATTTTCTTTGTATGAAAAGCTCTTGATAAGATTTATATTAAAATTTAATTCTTGCAAAACTACTTTATTGATTAACGTCAAATATCCATTAGTGTAAATAGGAAGATGTTTATTTGTTAAAGTGCAAGGCTCGTTAATTTGATAATGTACGGTAAGTCATTTGTGCTGGTCCGAATAACATGTTGAGATAAATTTGAGAGAGGTAAATTAATATTTAAACACAAGGGTGGTTTATGTGATTAACCATGAAGAAGTTTTTGATGAAGTTCAATGAAATGTTCTTCTTTGCAATATATCAAATAGAGGAGGCTTTCGCAACATACAACCCACTTCGTGACATTTTTACGGCCCATGACGATATTGATAAAAAAAAATTGTTGATAATATTTTGGAAATGTAATAGGGAGATTGGGTGGTTAATGCAAAATGTCATGTATAGTGTGCACAGTTCACTGGGTCCCCGAAATGCACAGTTCATCATAAGTAAAAGTAATTTACATGCATTGTGTTAGCTCATTTCCTAGTTTCATTTCGCCTTATCGAAGGCGAGACTTGTATATGTTGTTATTGAGTGATTGGAAGTGTTTTGTTGTGCCAGAACGTTTAGGCAGGAAACATCCAGTTAAAGGCATCGGGACCAAGCTTTACATTATTTTTATAACAAAAGTACAGCTAGGTACGTTTTGTGGCGTGGGTGGACGAGTTAATTACAATTCTTTTGATATAATAAAGAAGCCATATCTAGGTACGTTTTGTGGCCCTATAATGACAATTCTTTTGATATAATAAAGAAGCCATATCTAGGTACGTTTTGTGGCCCTATAATGACAATTCTTTTGATATAATAAAGAAGCCATATCTAGGTACGTTTTGTGGCCCTATAATGACAATTCTTTTTGATATAATAAAGAAGCCATATCTAGGTACGTTTTGTGGCCCTATAATGACAATTCTTTTTGATATAATAAAGAAGCCATATCTAGGTAGATGAGTCGAGGAAAAGTGCAAGAACGTTTTATTGCTTTGAAAGAAGAGGTAGCGCCATTCCTAGAATGATTCCAAACAATGTCCAGAGCTTTAAAATGAGCTTTGGAATCAATCTTCTTTCTTTAATGATATCACAAAATATTCCTGAATGATGCCAACACTCAACTTCAGATAAAATGTCAACTTATATTTCAAATATCGGCAACGGTAAACTTTTCATAATTTAGCTATCAGAATATGAAATGTGTCACTTGCACTTAGTGCATTCCCGAGCTCAAACACGCTGGGTGAGTTAGATACGATGTATAGCAAGTTAATCCCTTGAAGAATTTGACTGAAGTCCTAATTTATCTATAAAAGAATACTCCCAGCTAATGTGGATCCAGAGAAGTGCCACTAGATTTACAGTTGTTAAGTCATTGAGTTTCAATATTCGGTAGTTAACCAAAATAAATACAGACAAAGCAGTCTACAGTACTACAAAACCTGGACATTGAAAAATACACAAATCTTATGGACTTCTAGAAAAACTGGACATTGAAAAATACACAAATCTAGAAAACCTGGACATTGAAAAATACACAAATCTTATGGACTTCTAGAAAAACTGGACATTGAAAAATACACAACTCTTATGGACTTCTACAAAGGCTGGACATTGAAAAATAGACAAATCTTGTGGGACTTCTACAAAAGTGTGGACAATTTTAAACTTCAAATATTATGAATTTCTACAAAGGTCTAGACAATAAAAGAAATCCACAAATTTTATTGACTTTGTACAATGAAAACTGCACAGGTTTTATGGACTTCTACAAAAATCTGTACAATACAAAATACACAAATCTTATGAACTTTAACAAAAGTCTGGAAAATCAAAAACCCCACAAATCGTATGGACTTCTACAAAGGCTTGATAATAAAATATGGATTTCTAAAAAGAAAGTCTGGATAGTCAAATCTTATGGACTTCTACAAAGGCTTGATAATAAAATATGGATTTCTAAAAAGAAAGTCTGGATAGTAAAATCACATAAATCTTATGGACTTCTACAAACGTCTAGGCAGTACCAAAAAAATAAACCGTATCGACTTCTAGAAAGAATGGACAATAAAAAAATAAATCTTATGGACCTCTACAAAAGTCTGGACAGTAAAAAAAGACACAGAAATGTTCGGCATTTTAGAATACGTACGTTTATGAACAAACATTTTCTACTATGAACATGAAGAAAAGCAATCAACGTTCTTCTTTAACTGATGAACACTTGAAAGACATTTTGAAAATATCTACTTATAAATAAATAATAAATAAGTAATTCACTCACTCACACACACACACACACACACACACACACACACACACACACACACACACACACACACACACACTCACACACACTCACACACAAACGCACACACACACACACACACACACACACACACACACACACGCACAATTTTGTTTGACTTCATTGAAAAATTCATATTAATGTTTTTTTTTGCTCCCAGTCTTAATGTGGCCCTGGGCTGCTTTCCTTGGAGTAATCTTGCACTCGGCGCTTTCCGAGGCCTGAAATAGCAGTCGTACTCCTGAATAACTTTAAAACAATTTGTCTTATGGTGCGATCAGATAGTTAATAATTCTATGACTCATTTGAAGTAGACTTTTGCCGTGAGTGATTATTTTGATTGGGTATCGAGTTGACATGCTTAAATAGGCGTATGTGTATGTGTGTGCGGGTGGGTGGTGGTAGTTTGGGTAGTACCAGAACAATTCCTGTTGAGACAGACATGTTGACAACGATGATGAAACCAGCTTTGATTAATTATAGATTTATTATAGAATTAAATGACTGAGTAAATGGATCAGGCAGAAAATATGTGTTTAAGATTTAGAAATATTATTATATATCTTTGTTGTCAATTTTATGACGTTCATAATTTGCAGTTGATTTTAATAAATTATGTTATATTTTTTCTACATTTCATATTACTGACTGATTTGTTCTAATACTTTGTAGGGAGCTCATATAAATATAACACTGAACAGTAGATAGATAGATAGATAGATAGATGGATGGATGGATGGATGGATGGATGGATGGATGGATAGATAGATAGATAGATAGATAGATAGATAGATAGATAGATAGATAGATAGATAGATAGATAGATAGATAGATAGATAGATAGATAGATAGATAGATAGAGTCTAGCAGTTTTGTACTACTTAATGCAAACACAGCTAAACATCTGACATCGGGAATAATAAGTTTTATATATAATAAATGAAACCAATAAGTATTTGGTAACACAGCTAAATAATTTAGGAGAACTAATGTGACCTTAGAGGAATCTTCAAATTGACTTCGACTGATAGTTATCTTTCCTGGATGAATAGTAATCATCGTCTAAGCTGCTGCCAGTGCCGTACACCTAGTGAGTTATCTCCTCCTTAATGATCCTAATGATATGACCATTGGCTCAGACCCCAACCCATTAAAAATGGTCCAACCATATCGAGTAAGAACAAAAACTAGAGTAATGTGCATGGCAACATTGATAACAATGTATTAAAACAACGTAAAATTACAAAATAACACACGTAAGACAATGACTGAAACTATATTCTTTTGCTCAGTTATAGTTAGACAGAGAACACCAACACTTCGTATACATCATATGCAAAAGATTAATAAATGAGACATTTATTCTAATATATATTGCTCCTTTACAGATTAATAAATGAGACATTTATTCTAATATATATTGCTCCTTTATAGATTAATAAATAAGACATGTATTCTAATATATATTGCTCCTTTACAGATTAATAAATGAGACATTTATTCTAATATATATTGCTCCTTTACAGATAAATAAATGAGACATTTATTCTAATATATATTGCTCCTTTACAGATTAATAAATGAGACATTTATTCTAATATATATTGCTCCTTTACAGATAAATAAATGAGACATGTATTCTAATATATATTGCTCCTTTACAGATAAATAAATGAGACATGTATTCTAATATATATTGCTCCTTTACAGTCCTAGTGTGGTTACTAACGGCTCAAAGAACGAAAGATGCAAAAGTGATCATCGGAAATTCCAATTAATGGCAAAAATTAAAAATTAAGACGTAAAATATATAAGATTTATGTCAACATAAAAGTGGGGACACCAATATCTGAGCACATTCTCCAGCATGGATCAACATCCCAAACATAGATCAACATCCCAAACAGTAATCAACATCCCAAACATGGATCAACATCCTAAACATGGATCAACATCCCAAACATAGATCAACATCCCAAACAGTAATCAACATCCCAAACATGGATCAACATCCCAAACGTGTGTGAAAGCCAATTAAAGGGTAACATAACCAGACGTTGTTTACATTTTTTACAAGAAAAAGTAAACAAGAAAGAAAATATGATTAAGGTAAAAAGTAAATTAATAAAAGAAATATAGTAACAAAAAAAAGTAAATATGATTAAAGCAAAAAGTAAATTAATGTAAGAAATATAGTAACAAAAAAGAAAACAAAAAGTACGATAACAGTAATAAATAAAAGATGAAAATGTGGAAGAATATTTTTTTTAAAACTGAAAAAAGTAAACAGGAAAGAAAGATGAAAACGAAAGGAAAGTATTTTAAATACTATAAGAAAAAAGAAGAGGAAAGAAAAAATAAAGAAACAATTTATAAAAGCAACGGCTGAAAGGAAGAAAATAATGAAAAATAAGTGAGAATTAAGAAAGGCTGAGAAAGTTTCTTAAAAGTAAAGTACGAATGACAGAAAGTATAAAGTAAAAGAAAAGAAAGAAGATAAGTAAGAGAAACAAAGAAACGAAACAAAGACTAATTTAATGAATAAATGAAAGCGAGTAAGGAAGAAGGTAAAAATGAAAGAAAGAAAACAAAACTGGATTAAAAAAGAAGGAATGAAGAAAGTAGAAAAGAAAGACAGACAGCAAAAGGGGAGGGGGGAAAGTCTGACAGGCAGCAAGAAAGAAAGTGAATAAAAACTAAATTAGAAAGAAAAACGAAAATAAAACAAATCAACATAAAGAATGAAAGAAACATGAACTGGGAGGGTGAATTATCTTGGCAAATATGTGGGAGGAATGATATATTGTCAACAGTCTTCCAAGAGAAATTATAATATGCAGCACCTGTGAATTATGCATCAGGCGAGAAATTTACAAAACTGTCTCTTTCTGGCATTGTCACGTGTGTTTATTTTTAGATTGTTTACACACTCCTTTTGTTGGCTATAAAGGTTGCCTTTGAAAGTGGCACTATATTCACTCTTCCTACTGTTTTAGTTGCAATATTTACGGGACTCGATCACTCTATTGATTGGGTTCTGTTTGAGAGTACGGTTTATATATTAATAGGAGAAATAATTGAGCTAAATACCACGTATACATTTCGCTACAATCACAAAACCTTTAGACGTGGCAAACCCAGTGCACCTTTATATCCCTTCTGTCGCTTGGACGACTGAAAATAAAAAGCCCAATTAAATAAGACGTCACAGCCATTCTGTTTGTGTGTGTGTGTGTGTGCTCGTATGTGTGTATGAGAGTGTGTGTGTGTGTGTGTGTGAGTGAGCATCAAAAATTAATATAAAAAGCTAGTACAACGGAAATGGTCCACAGAACTGTTGTTCGTTCTTTAACAATCTTGTATAATATATATTTGTGACAGTAAATTTGTCTCTCCTTATTCTTAAATTTAAATTGCTATATAAATTGCTAAATTGTCAGAGTAACCCGACCTAGGGCACTCGTTATGGTGTTATTTTTGAAAGTGTCTGTTTTGAAGTAAATAGCTAGAGGCAAGAATATTCTAGATTGCTGATGTAATGCAAACTGAGTGAGTACTTTTCTATTATCGTATGATCATGATTTACGAGAACAAGACCAGTCAATGGGCTGAGATTAAAGAATTTATTTGCTATAGAAAATTCTGTTCTCTGATCACTTTGAATTTCGATAAGAAAGAAGTCCGGCTTTGAAAGTCAGTCGTTAGCTTGATGGTGAGTGGAACTGACTGACTGAGAAAGAATGGGCTTAGAAACAGCTCATGCATTATCGCTATTGATATGCTATACTTGTATAGAGATGTGCTATGTGAGTTGACTTCTACAAATGTTTGAACTAAGCTGCACACATGTAGTTTGCTAACACTTGACATTGTTTGATATGCTGTATTTATTTTACCATGTGTGTATTGGGCTAATAAATATTGTTGCAGGAAATTGTAAATTAAGAATGGAGTGTAAGATAGAATGGAATTATATGCTGATGAAAAGGAAACTTATATTTTCTCGTTAATTATATCTTTTAGTGAGCAAGTGACCTTTTAACTTTTGAGGTGAGTTTTTAGCTTCAAGTTTTGAACTCAACTCTCAAGTTTCCAGTTGCCTAATTTTACGTGCTATATGAACCTCCTGGTTTACTGTTGTAAACCGCTATGACCAATCCTGATAAAGACGGGAAAAGATGTAGGTGTAAGAAATACTGCACTCTACTGATGTCTGGCGGCAAGATTTGTTAATTACCGAACAATTTCTAGTGTAGAGAAATTGTGGAACATCGCTACATTTATCCTTCTGTTTGAAGGAGTCAACAAGGCGAGAAGAAGCAGAACAGTGTTTTCCACGTGCGAGTGACATATGGAGCAGCCGAAATTTGAACTGAACTATAAATTCTGACATTTTGGCAAAGTGCACGAAATTTGAACTGAACTATAAATTCTGACATTTTGGCAAAGTGCACGAAATTTGAACTGAACTATAAATTCTGACATTTTGGCAAAGTGTACGAAATTTGAACTGAACTATAAATTCTGACATTTTGGCAAAGTGTACGAAAGACTAAGACCACACTGAATCAGGTTACGTAAACTATTATTATTCATCTCTAATAACTCCATTTCTATTCTCTGATAGGACTAGTCTGTGATTTGTTTTGACTCGGTTGTTCAATTGTAATTATACTTTTATATATAAGACTGTTATACAGAGAAATTCTCCAAACGCGAGTTCATGGAATAATGATGTCAAGTAATCTATTTCATTGCAATTGTCTTAAGTATGTTTGATTGTTAATTTAATAAATTTATTGTTAAATTTATTAACAATCTTACACATAATTGATAAAATTATGTTGGAGAGGAAAGTAGGTGGATGGGGTCCCGCTAACTATAGATTAAAGTCGGATTTGTCTTCTCTTTTAGTAAGACCGTTTATCACCTGCATAAAGATTATGTGACTCTAAATGTTGTTTATGTTGTTGAAGCGGGAAAACGTTTACAGCACCAGCATATCCACTAAGTGCGAGAGACGAGTGGTGTCTGTTGGAGGATCATTAAAAAAAGAAAAATTAAGATTCTCATCACTTGTAAATGGTTATTAAAGATTAATTAATAATAATAATAATTCCATTAATTAAGTGGTGTGACCGTCACAATATCTTTAAAAGAAATACCAGGAAACACAACTGCAATGTGAGTGGGTATTTATTGTAATGTCTATTAAAACTTCGAAATCATTAACATTAATGTTTTCCTTAATGTTTTCATTAATGTTTTTTGTTTGGTAGGAAAAAATCCAAGCAAATAGAAGAGAAATTATGCGTGGAGTTGTACAAATTGCATATGGAAACCAACAAATTTGCGGATGTATGCAGGTAGCATTAGCAGCTTAAAATCAATATTTTTATGAATATGTTTACAGAAAAATTTTATATTTTTTGAACAGTGAACACAATGGGGCGCCATGTTCTAGTGTTTTCTATTATCCTAAGTGTTAATAATATTAAGAAGAATGTATGTTTTATTTCTCACTGTCTCGCATGCCCATACGTACACACTCTATTTCTCTTTATGGGATTTTCTTAAGTGAAAGCTTTTCCTTTTTTTCTTTATGGGGATTTTCTTAAGTCAATGTTTTTCCTTTTTTCTTCATTATATTAAGAAGAACAAGAAAAACATTCACCTTATCACTCTTTTTCCTTTCTATCTATGTTACTCTCTTGTTCTCTCTCTCTCTCTCTCTCTCTCTCTCTCTCTCTCTCTCTCTCTCTCTCTCTCTCTCTCTCTCTCCCCCTCTTTCTTTGTCCTTGTCTCTTTCTGTCTGTCTGCCTCTCTCTCTCTCTCGTTTACTCTTTATCACTTTCTGTTTTCTTCTCCCTTTCTGTTTTTCTCTTTCTCTCTATCTTCCTTATCGCTGTCACTATTTTTTCTTCTTCCCATTCTTATTCTAGGTCAATTAATCTTCAATTACATTCTACCATAATTCATTGCACTATAGCTATAGCGGTTCCCTGAGATGTCCGTAATGGGACCTAGAGCGCCTCAAATAGAAAGGTTCTGGTAGGCATAGGTGGGTGGTCCGGAAAGTCTGAAAATGCATGTCGTCGATAAGGAACAGAATCAATAGACTAGACAGGACAAAGAAATTCTGGAGATACTCAAGGAGTTTATCAAAGAGAGAGAGAAAAAGGAAGGAAGGAAGAAAGAAGAAAGAAAGAATAAAAGAAAGAAAGAAAGAAAGAAAGAAAGAAAGAGAGAGATTATAATTATCGAAATAATTTTAAATTGTTAATAGTGTTCTACATTTAGAAATTAAAGTTTCAAAATTGCAAGAAACACTGAAAATGTAGCATTCGTCTGCTCTCCATAGAGACAATTGCAATTTATTTTATTTAATCAACACTATTACAAAGCTCACACTAAACAATTGAATCGCATGCACACGATAAAGTGGATATTTAAGAATCAAACCCGGATTACACGACCAAGGCCGATAATTCTAATCTTTTCTTGCTTTGTTCTGATATTTTATTGCGTTTTTATTTTTTACCTCAGATTGAATCTTGTAAGCTAGACCTCCCCGAGAGATCTTGCAGCAATTTACCTGATGGTTGCAATGAATTTATTTCGTAGTCTTTAGATAACACAATAAGGTAGTCGTGCTTTGGGGAGTAAGAAAATAAAATAGCAGTATTGCGATATGAATGCGTGCCGTCCATCAGATAGGACTAACTTTCAAACAAACGACAGTATTAGTCTCAGGACAGCGCAAATCTCAGTGCCTTGACGTACTTATGGGCGAGCTTCAAACTGTTTGCTTTCAGTTTGTTGTTTTCGATATAACGTATTTTGGTGTGTGGATCTGTGCGGGCTACTGCTGGACAATGTTGTCTGGTTGTATATTCGATATAATGTAGTTTGTATGTAGATTTGTGCTGGTTGTGACTGTACTTTGATATTTTGTTGTCTGGTTGTATCGCCGCTGTACCCTGGGGTGACTTTGTATTAGTGAATTATATTAAATTTGTGTAATTAGTTATGATACAAGACATCTACAAGTGCCGGTGCAGAGTATGGTTCACTGGTTAGATATGTATATCTGCAACTGTTACGACGATATACTGGTTCTATATGCTTAAATTTCACATTAACTACATACAAAGTGAGAGAGAGTTACTGAGATCAAAGACTTCTATGGACAATATTGATGTCATATTTTATAGATATCTGGAAATTATTTAATTTTATATGGAGCTTATGGGCCAACGCCATGGGTCAAAAGTCAGAGGCTGATCATTACTAAAAACAACTACATAGATTTGCATGAAAACATAATTTAAGATTTTCAATGACTCGTGCATAAACGACAGAAATGCCGACAGAAATAGTCTTTGAATGATGCTTACAACATGATAATGAAAAATGGAGAGAAAAAAGTGCTATACAGTAAATCTGATTTATGATTAAACTAAAGCAGCAAAGGTAACATTTGAAAGAAGAGACATTTTGCTGTGCATTGTGTGGTCAATCCTACCTGAGACCACTTCCGTAGTCTGCCTGTACCACAGACTTATTGTCGTGCATTGTGTGGTCAGTCCTACCTGGGACCACTTCCGTAGTCTTCTTGTACCACACAGACATTTTGCTGTGCATTGTGTGGTCAATCCTACCTGAGACCACACCGTAGTCTGCCTGTACCACAGACATATTGCTGTGCATTGTGTGGTCAATCCCTGGGACCACACCCGTAGTCTGCCTGTACCACAGACATATTGCTGTGCATTGTGTGGTCAATCCCTGGGACCACTTCCGTAGTCTGCCTGTACCACACAGACATTTTGTTATGCATTGTGTGGTCATTCCTACCTGAGACCACACCGTAGTCTGCCTGTACCACTAATATTTTGCTGTGCATTGTGTGGTCATTCCTACCTGAGAACACACCGTAGTCTGCCTGTACCACTAATATTTTGCTGTGCATTGTGTGGTCGGTCCTACTCTGAAACTGATCTCAGACCTTTCACTACAATTCGCTGACCTACTGTTGCTAAATAATGTCCACTTGTACATGAACACACACACATGCACAGACTAAATGCATACACACGCACGCATGCATGTACGCCTACACGATAAATATACTTACAAATATTACCAAGAAATTTAATTTATTTTTTATTCCTTTTCTTGCAGAACAGCTCAGAAATGCAAGAGTAATCTCCAATCCTTTACTGTGGTGAATTACAAGAAAATTAGCCTTTATAGTTTATTTATAATCTTGTTTTCTCTGTTTTTAAGAGTCGTTTCCTTTATTGGCTTTTGCCGGATGTTGCAATGTAGTAATATGTTTTGTTAAGGTTTAGTTTTACATCATCAGGCCTAGTTTTAGATGTGTGTGTATACGTATGTGTTTGTATGTGTGTTTCCGTGATTTAGGTCACAACTTTTTAAAATCATTATTTTCATTATAAAACTCAATTCCCAGTCAAACTCTCGACCTTACCAGATTAGAAAATCAACATTTGCGTCAGCGGTTAACGATCTTATCTGCGCTATGGATGAGAGACGAAACTTCATTTCTTGTGTCTGTTCACACTTTCTCTCACTCAAAGTCACAGAAATTCTCACGGTTCATTCTAACCGTCTTGGCCTGATTCTTACAACTCTCTTCCAACTGGTTCAACATACTGATACGTCAGAAGATTCAGAAAGTTCAAAGTACGACTGCTAAGGACCCCTACCTCACCAGTGACCCTAAAATTTACAGTAGTAATAGTACTCTCCACATTTTAACACTTTTTAAAAAAATCGTTTTTAGATGTATGTGTGCCTGTTCAATATTTTCTGCAGGTAGCACGTCTTACACTTCAGAAGCATAGAATAAAAGATGGGCTATAATTAGAAATACTGTAACTACATATATGCGGGAAAAAAAGATTAGCTAATTTTAGATATCATGTACGTGTATGCGAAAGATGCTATAATTACACATCACGTTCATGTTTGCGGAAAAAGAATAACTGATCACAAACCCTAACCCACAACTCTAACTCACTGTAAGGAAGAGTTCTTTCCCTTAACAATAGCAGTTGCCTGAGCAAAACACAATTTTTGTCGTGAACGTGAGACTAGTATCTAAAACATTTTACTACTTCCAGCTCTTTGTTTCCCATACAATCATTTCTCATTTTTGCCAAGAAACACATCTCGCCTACAGACAGAATGGTCAGGTATGTTTTTCATCTTTCGTTACTAGTGCTGTCCCTTTGCAGAAACAGAAGGAAGATTTCACTTCATTTGAAAGACAACTGCTCAGCTCGCAACAGAATTGACAGAAAAAATTACAAGGGTTAGGAGACGGAAAGAGTCACGCGAGGAATTGAGAAAAGTGAGTGATAGATGAGTAGATGAACACTTGCGTGGATGGGTGTTTGACGGGACGAATACAAGAAGCAAAAATAGAGATAAAATAAAGGATGGATGGACGGACGGACACATAGAGGGAAATCGAGAAGTTTCGACTGAGCGATTTGATGATAGAAGGGTTTCTCAGAGGGACTGGTAGATGGACGAAAGAATTAAGTATTGTTAGCCCGAAGACACAGATAGATGCATGTGTTTATATGGGGCAGAGAAAATTTGCCTATCCATATTTCTAGACTTAATTATTATATAATTTGTTAAATTGTCGAAATGACCTGACCTTGGGCACTCCTTATGATGGTATTTTGTTAAGTGTCAGAGTTGAAGTAAACAATTCGAGTTGAGAATATGCTATTGCTGATGCAATGCAAACTGGTTCCAGTTTTTATTGTCCAATGGTTACGATTTATGAGAAAGAGACCAGCCAATGGGTTGAGATCAAAAGTTTACCTTCTATATAGAATTCTATTATCTAATCACTTGAATTTGGTGTGGCAAGAAATCCGATCATGAAAGGTGGCCTTTAGCTTAATGGTGACTGTTTGAGAGAGAAAGAAATATTTCTTGCATTTTTGCTCTTGATATGTCATACTTCACGTTATATAGAGCTGTATTAGATGAATAGACAATTATTTCTACAAACTGTGAACTATGATGTGTATATATAGTATGCTAAACACTTAACATTGTTTATAGTGAACTGCTCATAAAACTATTGTGCTGTATGTGTGCATCGGACTAATAAATACTGTTGCAGGAAACTGTAAGTTGAGATTTGAATGTAAGAAAGAATGGAGTTAAAAAAGAATAAACTGGAAACCTAGCGTTTGTTCCCTGGTTATATTTTACAAAGAAAAAGAAGTCTTTCCTTGTTTTATCTGATCTTCCTGGTTTACTGATCATAGACTGCTACACCCATGGTAGACACAAGAAGTATCTACTGCAGTAGTTTAGGGAATGGTAGAGTGAATAATTATTGGATTTTAAAAGTGCCATTGCATTTTGATCTAAAAACATATATATATATATACACACACAATTTCTTTATCTCACACTTCTTTCTATTTTACCATTTTCATATAAGTACGCTTTAATTTTGCCATACACTCATTTTGTTCTTGTTAGGCGATCATAATTCTTTGTCCGCCCACTGGAGTGCGATGATTATGGCTAGTCTCAAGTGACTTCCTGTGATTTACTTCAGCCACACTGCTGTCCCTCTTGTACTATTTGGACTTCTGTCGTGTGCTACTTGCAGACAGCGCTTAAAATGAAAGATAAAACGTCCAATTCGCCATCATTGACAACACAAGTAGGGGGGAATCAGTGAGGCAGGGAATGTTGAGTCGAGCAGAAAATAAGTCACTGGCTGTTTGATTAACGCGTGTTCATGTACGCACGCAACACACAACACTCACACAACACATACAACACACCACAATACACACGCATATACTATTACGTACACATATTTGCCACGTTAGTATATTAATAAACATTTTCCATTAAATGCCATATTAGTACATTAATAAACATTTTCCATTAAATGCCACATTAGTACATTAATAAACATTTCCCAAAATGTGCCACATTAATATATTAATAAACATTTTCCATTCTGTGCCACAGTAATATTATTAATAAACATTTCCCAAAATTTGTCACATTATATATTAATAAGCATTTCCCAAAATTTGGCTACTTCTTTGAATGATTTCTGGGGGAGAGGTTAAGGGGCTAGCCTTGCACGAAGAATATTTGGGGTTCGAAATCTGACGTGGTCATTTGAGATTTTTATTAATCGATCCTTACCCATTCCCAAAATACTGAATGTTGTGGTCAGCTATCAAGATTGTCTGTACTTGGAGCTCCTGAAACGATTAGTGCAAACAAATGTTTATTGTTAGGATGAGCGATAATTATAATAAATACCTATTATAGGAATCAGTGCAAACAAATGTTTATTGTTAGAATGAGCGATAATAAATACCTAATTTAGGAATCAGTGCAAACAAATGTTTATTGTTAGAATGAGCGATAATAAATACCTAATTTAGGAATCAGTGCAAACAAATGTTTATTGTTAGAATGAGCGATAATAAATACCTATTATTGGAATCAGTGCAAACAAATGTTTATTGTTAGAATGAGCGATAATAAATACCTATTATTGGAATCAGTGCAAACAAATGTTTATTGTTAGAATGAGCGATAATAAATACCTATTATTGGAATCAGCGCAAATAAATATTTATTATTGGAATAAGTGCAAATAAAATACTTATTATTAGAACCAGCGGAAATATATACCTATTTTTAGAATCAGGGCAGAGAAAAATCCATTATTAGAATCAGTGTAAATAAATACCAATTACACTGAGTCACACACACACACACACACACACACAAATTATAAGTCGTCTAAGGTTTTTCAACTGATTTAGATCAATTTTGCACCGCTAAATTCGAAAATTATATCCGTTTTTTTTTTATTTTATCAGGTAATGTTTTTGTGTTAATTCAATTTAAAAATCCGATCTTATAACTAAATCGATTACATTTTTGTAACATTAGTAGGCAATTTTTGTTAATATTTCTCTTCCAAAATAGGTTTTTAAATTTAAAAAAATTAAATTAAAAATGTTTTCTAACACAATTCATTTATTAAATGTTACAAAAGTTGATTAGTGTACATTGAATAGTAGACATTGATAAAGGTAAGTACATATAAATTCAATATTAGGTCATCATTGTTCAAAATTCAGGGCATGAACTTCTGTCTCTTCGAAGTCTAGAATGCTCAGCAGTAAGGATGTCTCATCTTCAGAGTCCAAAAGTAATCAGCCATCATGACTGCATCCCAGCGTCCCTGATACCTGGTTTCCATCTCTTTCATATCCTGATGAAATCTCTCCCCTTGGTCGTCACTCATTGATCCCAGATTTTCAGGAAACCGATCCATATGTGAGAATAATCATTTTGATGCTCATGTTGCATCCAAGGTTTCTAAAAGCAGTCAGCATATTGGCAACAAGCTCTGCACAATTCCTGGCCTTATTGTTGCCAAGAAAGTTTTAAACGACCAGAACAAACGCCTTCCACGCTTCCAGTTCCACTTCGTTCATTGAGTTTTCAAACTCTCGATCTCTGATTAGCTTACGGAGTTGTGGACCATCAAAAATACCAGCTTTCAACTTCTCAATGGTCAACCCTGGAAAAGCATGGCACAAGTAAGCGAAACAGCCACTATCCTTGTCCAGAGCTTTGGTGAACTGTTTGATTAAGCCAAGCTTAATGTGCAGCGGTGGGAAAAGTATCTTGTATCTGTCCACCACAGCGTTGTTTATGAGGTTCTTTGCTTTGCAAGGTACCAGTTCCTTCCCTACAGTCCAGTCCTGCTTCGTGTAATTCTGCGCTTTGTCCCTACTATCCCACAGAAAGCACGGATACTTGGTGAATCCAGACTGTTGTCCCAACAAAAAGTTTACAATCTTCAGATCAACACAAAGTAACCATGCATGCTGATCATAATGAATTTTCTCCAGCACATACTTCACCGCTTCATACTTCTCCTTCAGTGTAGTCGAGTGAGCTGGAGGTACAGAGGCAAACTGGCTACCATTGTGTAGTAGAACCTATTTCAGTGATCGCTTGCTGCTGTCAATGACCAATCTCCAATCTTCAGGTTTATACTGTGACACTCCAAGCTTGTGCAGAAGTTGCGCAGTATCTGTACAGTACACCAGGTTCTTCTCTGTAGAGAAAAAACTGAAGTACTCTGTTGCGGCAGGTGATGCGAACATTGTCAGAAATGACGTTTTTTCCCTCAATCTGGATGCCAACAGTTCAGCAGATGACTTTGACAAGCTGAGATCTCGAACTAGATCATTTAGCTCATTTTTGCGAGAAAGGATTTGGACCATCATCATCAAGAACCACTAATTCTTCTTCTTCAACACTAGAGAAATCTTCTTCACTAATGTCGGTAAGTTTTCCAGGGACAGGTACTGGAATTTCATCACAATGAGCTACTGGACGACGTGCTGATTCAAGATTAATTTTGGATACTTAAGTCTGCCCCGGTTTTTTCTGTTAATCCAAGGCATATCAATAGCGCAGAAGTAGCAGTCAGTGACATGGTTTGTCACTGATTGTCCAAACCATAGGAATTCCAAACTTCAGACAACTCTTCTTACCCTTGGTCCAACGACGCAGATACTCGGTGCATGTCTTGCATATAATGTGTGGCACCCAAACTTAATCCTAGTCACCAAGTTTTATACCAAAATAAGCATGGTAAGCACACTTTATAAAACCTGTTACTGGATTCCTGTTAGGATCAACGGTGTATTCGCCGCAGAAGTAGCAAAATACATCGGATTTATTTTTGCAATGTCTTCTGGCCGATTCCATTTCATTACCTAAAGAAGAAAAATATCATTTATATTAATTATTCAAAAATTAGCTTATGTAACATCTTCATAAAACAAATTATAATAAGAAAGAATTTTACATCATATAAATAGAAAACACCGTTACATGTAAAAAAAAAAAATTAAAAAAAACATCATGTGGCAACAGATCAAAATGATCAAAACGTTGACCTAATTGAACACAACCGATGTCATGTTTGGATCCAGCACAATAAAACTGTCCTAAATCCATCAAAAAAAAACACCTTAGACAACAAATTAGAAACTGTGCCAATGAATAGCTGTTATTTGAATCAACGCTAATAAATGCCTATTATTAGAATCAACGCTAATAAATGTCTATTATTAGAATCAACGCTAATAAATGCCTATTATTATAGAATCAACGCTAATAAATGTCTATTATTAGAATCAACGCTAATAAATGCCTATTATTAGAATCAACGCTAATAAATGCCTATTATTGCAATTAGGAGATGTGTTAAAAGTAATGTTATGATGTATGTTTAGTAGTAGTAGTATTGCTCATGATTTTCCTGGTTCCTTTGACCTCTCATTTCCAGGATATATAGAAAGTCTACATCTGCTTTTGGGTACAGTGTGTATACACTGTGAAGTGTATTCTAATTTTCTGTCCAATTCATTAATCTTGTTGCTTTTTTTAAAACTCGTTTTGACTTGAGAACGTGTCTGACTAATTTTCATGTTCTCTTTTAACTTGTCTTTACTTCCGCCTGCATATTTTCTTGATCTTAAAAATAAAAATCCCAGCTACTGTATTCCCTCTTCATTGAGATATTGTTCAAATTCTATACTGTATTCCCTCTTCATTGAGATATTGTTCAAATTCTATACTGTATTCCCTCTTCATTGAGATATTGTTCAAGTTCTATACCACTTTGTAGCTCGTCTAAAAGGTGTTTTTCCATTTTGGATGATAAATTTTCCACGTGTTTAATTCCGAATCTGTTTTGAAAATCCTCACTGAAAATCGTGACAGTGTTGGTCAATGCGTTTCATGTGCACAGGCTGAAATCATCCAAGTACAGTAAACTTAACTGTCCAGATTTCTTCATGCATCCAAGTACTATTTTCTTCATCACACGATAGAGAGAATTTATTGTTGTAGTATTGACCAAGCAACATCTTGAAGGAGTCTACATTCTATTGGCATGTCAGCTATTTCTTTTCCATTCCATGTTTGTAATTAATACTTGGATCAGATATTTGATTGTTGAATTAAAATTTATTGTTAAATTCTTAACCATCTTACACTTATTATAATAAAACATATGATTAGAGTGACAGTTGGTGGATGGAGGCTCATTAAATATAATTAAAGACGGATTTCTTACTCCTTTAGAAAGTTTCCACCTGCAAAAATGTTGTGTGACAGTAAAATATGTCTTATTGTTGTGGAAGAGAAAAGACTTTTACTATACCCGTACAAAAGTCAAGTGAGAGATGAGTGGTGTCTCCTGGGGAAATTATTAGTAAACATAAATTAAGATTTCTCCATCACTTGTAATTAGTTATGAATGATTAATAATAATAACCATAACCAGTAACAAAGGGGTGGATAGATAGATAGATAGATAGATAGATAGATAGATAGATAGATAGATAGATAGATAGATAGTTAGATAGATAGATAGATAGATAGATAGATAGATAGATAGATAGATAGATAGATAGATAGATAGATAGATAGATAGATAGATAGATAGATAGATAGATAGATAGATAGATAGATAGATAGATAGATAGATAGATAGATAGATAGATAGATAGATAGATAGATAGATAGATAGATAGATAGATAGATAGATAGATAGATAGATCTGACTGTGATTCCTGGTAGAATTAATTCAACGAAATTATAAATCAATGGTTAAGACATAGTCTAAGTAAATATATTTTTCGTCACGTTTTCAAGTGAAACTGATGTTAATATTTTTTTTATCTCTGTCATACTATTTTCGTCTATACATTGTTTTAACGACCCGCCAAAACAGTCTCCTCTCACCGTTCAAAATGATATTTAGTCTGTTTCTTTGTCTTGTAGCTGGGTAATAATGGAGTAAACAGTTCATATGTATCTCCAGGAAAATCAAACATAAGTACCACATTATAATTTTTAGAACAGTTGTTCATTGCATAGCGTGCAGTGCGCTGTTAATAGGGTAAAAACGGTATGCTTATTTTAATGTCCACGGTAAAAATATTTATGAGTTAATGCTCATGTATATGTCTACATCATTCCCGGCGCATGTTACGTCCAAAGACTCATATTTCATTGATTTAATTTTTTCTTTTAATGTAAATTTTGCTTTGTTCTAAATTTATCATTTACGCTGGTCGCACCTCGCGGGGATTAAATTAATTACTCGCCTCACGGTTATTGCGACTCAGAGTTAGGAGTCTCTACAAATTTCTTGCGATCTCGCGAACCCTCGTTTTATAGCAAGCAATTAGGCGTTGTCGCTTTCTTGTCAAAATACATGCAGCCAGTGGGCTCCTTGCAATTTAACGAAACACAGTAATGCAGTATAAAATGTCACGGTGTCCTGCTATTTCGATACTAATAATGGCCATTTCGCACAGGTTTGAAGGAATGTTTGAGAGGAAACCTTAGGAAACTGGGGGGTGACTTTGTCTGCTTCTAATTGCTAGTTAGAACTAAAGTCCAATCGATCGGTTGCTCTTATGTTTAGGACCTCACATTTTTAGGACCTCACATTTTCAACCTTAACATTGCAAGTGTAGTTCCATGGTCTTGAGTCCTGTGTTATTTATCAGATTTCTAAGTGACTGATTTATTTTTAGAAAGCAGTTTTCTGTACTTTTGAATTTAAGTGACCAGTCCTAACCGCTGCTGCAAATAAATAAATAAATTATTAGACATGTTTTCCTTGATTTCCAAGAAATTTTGCCAAAGAAATAAAGATTTGAGAAGGTAGTTTTTGACTGGTTCATCTTGTATTTTTTTTTTATTATTGATTTCATTATCAGGTGGTAGTGCAGATAGTGGTGAAGACCTTGGCGAAAGTTAACTCAGTTACCTTGAGAACTCAGTTACCTTGAGACCATCAGTTCTTAGGTATGTTCGCCTCAAGGTCTTCAAATACCATTAAAACTCACTTTACTTATTGGGTGCTCCTAACACTAAATTATGTTAACTAAGAAATCATGAAGTGTACATTTTTCTCATGTTTACTGCACAAGGTACATCCGGGAACTAAACTATGGACTAATCAACAGTAAAAACGATAGAGAATTGTGTGCTTAAGAACTAGAGCTGTTTATTTTCAGGGTGGGTGGTAAAAGTGGGTGTGTCGATGGAGGTGGTGGTGCGCGAGAGTTAAGGGGAGGGAAGACAGTGAGATTTCTGACCCCCCTGTCACGTGTTCATACAATGTCGTATCAAGACGAGAACGCTCTTTGTGCACGTCGCTCATAAACCCACGCCATGTATGTCTCAAAAATTTTAAAAGCTTTCCGTCACATTATGTCATTGTGTTGTCTAGCTTGTCTGCGCACAATTATAATAATAGAAGAGAATGTGCCAAATAGTAAGTGTGCTTACAACTTGTAGAACTGTATTTATCTCAGAATAATTACTACAATTCACTCAACTAACATTTCCTCCTAAGCAATTTTTTTTATCCTTTTCCAAGGTCGACATGAAATTTCTAAATGCAATCTTAAATTATTTCCTGTCGAAGGTTTTCTGTAGACTAGTAAGCGAGAATTTTCTTGAAGAAAACGTTAAATGTTGACTGAAGCACGATGTTCAGCAATGGCCATAATTGGCCTTAATAATTTGATGGGGCTTCATATAAATGTCGTGGCTGAGATTCATTATTCAGAATAACTCGAACAAATAAACGCAAGTGCATTCACCAACCAAAAACCACCAACAAAATACCACCAACAAAAAACCACCAACAAAATACCACCAACAAAAAACCACCAACAAAATACCACCAACCAAAATACCACCAACAAAATACCACCAACCAAAAACCACCAACAAAATACCACCAACAAAAAACCACCAACAAAATACCACCAACCAAAAACCACCAACAAAAATCCACCAACAAAATACCACCAACAAAAAACCACCAACAAAATACCACCAACAAAATACCACCAACCAAAAACCACCAACAAAAATCCACCAACAAAAAACCACCAACAAAAATGACACCGGTCAAAACCCAGAAATCAAAAACAGTATTTATTTTCCAAAACACAAAACAATAAATAAAACACACAAAAATACCACATTCAGTAAGACAAAACAAAACAATCTCAAAGAAATAAACAAATAAAACACAACAAACGAACATTTCAAACCAAAATAATCCAATCCAAACCAAAAAATAAGTAAAATAAAACAAGACATAAAGGACAGCACAAGACAATGAAAACGAGTACAAATAAAAAAAAATAACAAAGGAACTCATATGAGTAAATCAAAGCACAAAAAGCAATAAATAAACAAAAACAGTTAAAACACATAAGAATCAACCACACCAAACCAAAATAAACCAAACGAAACCAAACTGAAACAAAGCAAACCGAATATGTGAAAAACCTGTTCATTGGACAGAAAAGACTTTTGCTAACTGGTGCAGTGAATGTGTACAAAATTGACTTTAAGGTCAAGGGCACTTATACCCTTTTAAACCCTGGCCTTACGAAGGCAGCGTATAAATTATAAATTCCCCAGGGACAGACAACTTTCACTTCAGGCGCATATTAAACCCCAACAAATTGAAAACTGAAGACACATTCACCTATACGACGCAGCGAAGTTTAGAACTGGTTTGAATTTAGAGTATTGAACCTGCGCTGAACACAAAGGACCAGCAGATAACCGACCTACGACCGACAGCGAAAGAGAGCGATCGATAACTCTTGTAAAGTGATATCTTCCAAGGGAGTCAAATCTGGGATGCATGACCTGCTCGACTCCATTGTTTTGTGCCGTGGATAGCAGCAGGTCAATCCATAGTAAGGAATGGTTCTCCTTACAGCGTAGAAGGAATTTTTCTCGTAGTGGAGATCTTGGAACACCGACCAAACTGTTTAGCGCCTTTCAGAGAAATGGAAACCGTGCGTTACATCATTCTGTGCTAATGGAGGGGTTCTCTCCTATTCAAGGCCGCTGATTCCTGCTTTTTAGAATGTCTGTCGTTGAAGGAGACGAATTGAAAGTAGTTGAATCTAAAGTCTCGCGCGGAGCCAACAGTAGCCGTCAAAGTGACAAATTTTGAATGTCGATTGTATAACTTCTTGAACACTCTTCCACCTTTCCAGGTCTTTCAACAACCACAAATTCTATTGCTTTAGAGTACTGAATGAATTTCTATTTAATTTGTAAGAGGAAAACATGTTCAATTGTCTTTACCTTTAATCTCCACTTTCACAGGTCTTTCAACAACCACAAATTCTATTGCATAAGAGTACTGGATGAATTTCTATTTAATTTGTAAGAGGAATACATGTTCAATTGCCTTTACCTTTAATCTTCACCTCTCCCTTGTTTGTAAAATGAAGAATTGTTGGAAGTGATCGTTAGCAGAAATCAACAATTGCATCAATAAATCAATTAGTTAATGGTCAAATGTGCATTACGTTGGCAGGCCATGAAAAGGTACTTATGTGCATTTGTGTGAGTGGGTGGGTGTGGGTGAGGCTGTGCGTGGGTATCTGTTTCCTGTATAGTAACGAAGGGCGCAAGGGACATCACTCCAACGCAACGCTGATTACGATAAATTTCAATGCCTGTTTTCAGATATTTTCGCAGGAATGAAACAAGATGTACTGTCAATAACTCATTAAAACAAGTCATACTGACATTAACTCACTGAAAGTCTTACTGTCATTAATTCATTAAAACATGTCGTATTGCTATTAACTTTCTGAGACACTTGTACTGTTATTAAATCATTAAGAGAAGTCGTACTGTCATTAACTTATAGAAACAAGCTGTGCTATCATATTCTCACTGAAACAAACCATGATGTCAATAACTCACTAAAAAAAATAACTATGCAGTCATTAACTCACTGAAAGAGGTCTGACTGTCTTTAACTCATTGAAATAAACTGTGTTGTTGAACACTCACTGACACAAGCCATGCCGCCATTATCTAACGAAACATGCTGTCTAACTGAAACAAGCCATTTGTCATGAGATTGGGAATTTGTTATATAAATATTCATTTTTTATCTATAATGTTTAGAATGAGATTTCTTTTAATTTGTATGAATTGGAAATTATAAAATTTATTTCTTAAGTGAGAGTTCAGGATGGATAAGGGTGGAAGGGAAGATAAGCTGTGTGAGTGAGTAAGTATGCCTAGAGTAGTAGCCGTGGGGTAGGACTTTTGTTATTGTTGTGAGAACCCTAGCTCCCTGTCATCTAAGCAGCAGCATGGTCGGCTTAAACTTTAGGTCTCCAATCTTGTTTTCTGTCCGAAATTATTTTTATGCAAGTTTAAGGGTTGATGCAGACATGAACTTGTTTCCGGATAGGTGACGTGTATGTTGACAGAATGTGGGTGTAGACGACGTGACGTCATAAATAGTAGTTAGATCTAGATTTAGTCTTAACTTTGATTAAAACAGCTAGTCTAGATAGAGATGGGTATGGTTTCCAATCTGAGTAAACCAGATTGGCAATTCTATTCTTTACTTTTTACAAACCAACTCTTCGAGTGAGCATTTTATGATTCCCTCCTCTATCTGTATGATAACAGGTTGTAAAAGGAGCAAGGAAGACCCTTGGCTAAAAAAGATACAAGCTCTTTAAAGTGTGAGTGGTTAGATTTTATTAGGAATTTTCTGCGATTTTAAACATGTTTAACTCATTTTTGTGCAGAGGCAGATGCCAAATTAAGTATTTAATTAATGTAGCCATTTGCAGTATATTTAGGGTCTGCAATTACCTATATTTCAGGTTTTCGATCCTTCTTTTCAAGTCTATTGTGGGTCTTTGGATGCCTAATTTGATTCATTCGATGTCCTGTTGAGCGTCTGCCAGTTTTCTATCTCTGTGATGTATCTCGTGACAGTCACCAATCTCATCAAAGAGAAACTGAAGTTAAGTCACGCTATTGACAGCGACTCCAGTGTGGTATTATAATTATATAAATGATTAAACTTGAAGAGACTTTAGTTTGAATTGCTCATGATGAGAAAATAGGACATATCCGCCAAGTGAAAGAGACGAGTTGTGTCTGCTGGAGAATTATTAATGACATAAATTAAGATTCTCATCATTTGTAATTAGTTATGGATGATTAATTAATTAATACTAACCATAATCATTACCTAGGTTTAGTTAGCATCACACATACTATTTAATTATTGACTACTTTTCATATTAACGCTGTCATTATTAACTACATTTCATATTACACTCTATCTTATTATGACTAAATTTTGATGTACATACAATTTTTAACTGGCTCTATTTCAATGCACAGATTTTTTAATTATTCACTTCATTTAACAGTACACACTATTCAATAATTTGCTATTCTGTAATGTACACACTTTCAATAATTTGCTAAACTGTAATGTACACACTATTCATTAATTTGCTATTCTGTAATGCACACATTATTCAATAATTTGCTATTCTGTACTGTACACACTATTCATTAATATACTAAACTGTAATGTACACACTATTCAATAATTATTATTCTGTAACGTACACACCATTCTGTTTGCACTGCCAAAGCCTTAATTGATTCTCCAGATGAATATGATACAGACAACTATTGTTTTAAAATTTACGGCACGCCAGAACAGAAATGCAAAATCGATACAAGAGGAAAAGTGAGAGCACTTTTCTTTTCTTAAATGCCAACCGTTCAAATATGAGAAGATTTACAGTGAGCGGCTCTGTATCTATGACGACAAGCAACGCAATATATAAAGTTAAATAAGTAGTATAGTTATGCTTGATTATGTACAGAGATGGAGCTTACTCCACACTGACGCGTTTGCTACTTCCGGCTAACGTAGATAAAGCGTACTCCATTTGAAGCCACACGTTTTCTATACGTGTACAAATATTAAAGTGTACTCCTTTTGAAGGAACATGTTTTCTATACGTGTACAAATATTAAAGTGTACTCCATTTGAAGGCACACGTTTTCTATACTCTTCTATAGTCTTTGTTATTCAACGTAATACGCTCGACTCTCCGTTAAAAGTACACCAACAACTGTACTAATGTTCCTCCTAGTGTTGTAACAATATATTTTGTTCCTTTGGTGTACACGTGCATGTTTTATACACGGACGCCAGGGGAGAGTATCGACGCGTCACTGTTTTCTTGCACACGAGGTGGGAACACATGCTGAACGCGGACATTTTGACACTGTGACGCGGTTGAAAAGGCCAGTGAAAAGACTGGGGAAGCTGTACTTAATCCAGATCACATTAATTTATACATTTAACTCCATTTCTATTCTCTGATAGGACTAACCTACAATTTGTATTGACTATCATTGAACTATAATTAGCTGTAATTTTATTAGAGAGAGAGAGAGAGAGAGAGAGAGAGAGACTGTACACTATAATTACCTGAACGTGGGTTCGTGGAATATTGATGTCAAATTATCTGTTTCATTGTAATTGTCATTTGTATAGGTGAATTTTCTTTTAATAAATTTATTGACCTTCTTACGCATATTCATATTGATATTCTTATGTTGGAGAAGAAAGTGGGTAAATGGGGGGGGGGCTCGCTAAATATAGATTAAAGTCGGATTTGTCTTCTCCTTGATAAGAGGTTTTCCACCTGCAGAAAACCGTATGTGATTGTAAATGTTGTACTTGAAATTAGTTATGAAAGATTAATTAATAATTATTATTATCTTCATTAACTAAGTGGCGCACGTGTCCCACGTGGCCTCGTAATGGGAGTAAATGCACAAGGCAGGCATGAAGTAGGATAACAGGGAACAGTAAACCTCCCTGTTTACTAGTGAGTGAATTGCGAATACTTCCTCTCTCTGGGTAGCCTCAGACTAACAAGTATGGTCGACCTTGGCTAGTCGTTAAACTACAAGACTCTATGCATTCTGTCTCAACACACGTTAAGATGAGTAGTACTGAAGTCTCCGACGGTCCTCTTCCTTGTGCAGCAATGAATAAATGATTTAAAATGCAAGCGCTGGGGAGAAGTCTTTAGGTTTTCCATAATATAGCTTAGAAAAGACCTTACGGTCGATTTCGAATAAAATATTAATCTGGGTAACTAGCAAAGTCGCACGTTCCGTTCGACGTGGCAGGATAGGGCAAAGTCAATTGTTCCATTCAATGCGCGAAGTTGGACGTGAGCATTCATGCTTTGCGAGTGATTTTTGTTCTCGTTCATGCTCGGGTAGGCGAGTTTCCTTAACCCTTGCTTCCTAGGAAAATTGTGACAAACATCAGCAGGACGATCAACATACAGATGGCTGTGAGAGAGAGGTTCAAGACCAGAACAGGGAGCAGTTGTCACTGCTGCACGAGACCAAGCACTAATCACAGAATTAAAAGGCAAATATCGTGAAAATCTTAAAGAAGCCCAAATGCTAATTCTACGCAAGTATGGATGAAATAATAGAACATATACTTTCCGGATGTCGAAGCTCTAAATGGAACAGAATGCACTATAGTGTCTTAAACAGCAGAGATGCATTTTAACCTATAGTCGTTGAAACGGAAGATATCTATATTATGGGACTTCTAATAAGAACAGAGTGCACATTTTCTTCATGAAATCTGGACACTATACGCGTCAATGTATCCAGTACGACAGCAACAATCATCGGATGTTGCTAAACCAAATGACAGAAACAGTATAACAAAAGAGAGGAACAGGTCTGAAAGAATATCGAGATCTCAGGTAAGACGTACAGAGACTTTGAACTGTAAAAACTGTAAATAAAACATTAGGAACACTGGGAAACATTGAAGAGAGGCTTTGAACTGTAAAAACTGTAAATAAAACATTAGGAACACTGGGAAACATTGAAGAGAGACTTTGAACTGTAAAAAACTGTAAATAAAACATTAGGAACACTAGAAAACATGTTAGTATAAGTTTGAAAGTTGCCTGAATAAATTACCAGGAAACCGCAGGTTTTCCCAACTGATAAAAGTAGTTCCTAACTGTATCAGCCACACCCTCCATGGATCCCGTGAATTCTGTTACGATTCCGAGACCAAGGCTTACAGCCAGCTAATCGGTAGATGAAAAGAATTCATGAGAAGAATACAGAAAAACAATGTGAATAATAATAATAATAATAATAGGATTAGGATACAAAATGAAAGCCGGACAGATCATCAGCCATTTACTGTATATGGACGATCTCAAGCTGTACGGTAAAAATGAACGTGACATTACATTACTGATCAATACTGTCAAGATCTGCAGTGAAGATAATTTGCTCTGGACGAGTAACACTTATAAACAGAGAATAATTTTTAATTAGCGATTTTTTTGTTTCTATGGCTTAACTTAGTCTCTCCGAAAACCCCGTCGACAGTTGAATTAAATAGACCATCAAATAAGAGCTATTGTTAATTCACCAGTGATAGAGAACTAATCACATTCACACATCCACAGAATATTACATTTTAAATTGTTCTAACTAAAATATTACATCCATTGAATATTAAATTTTAACAACCTTCTTCCTCACACACACAACATCGACTAGCTTGAATGTACTTGCATTTATGAAGTCAAACAATTTTGTGTGGGGTTTCATAATAGCGTGTTTGTTAGGCTGTTGTTTTTAACTCTGACCTGTGGCCTTGATGTGACTGTACTTTACAATGGTGTACCACAACGTTTGGCTTCGTTCTTCAACCGCTATAATGGAGCGGGTGGGGGTGGTTAGAGAGAAATTGAAATTAACATTGGAAGTGATGTAGAGCGCTGTCACAAGGACAGTGACCTTTGCGAGCACCCACAAGTTGCGAAGAAATTGGAAAAATTAAGCAAATAAATAGTTATTCAGTCCATTATATGGATCAGTATTATTTTAGGACGAATTCAGGCTGCAAAGTCAGTAAATGATTTATCTTGTTGTTGGGCTTTTTTTTTTTTTTTTGGGGGGGGAGGGTGAGGGGAGATTGGGGATTGAAAAAGATCATGTAAGGTTTACAAAATTTCTCCGCCACTTACATCGGCTATGTATGTGTGTCACACTAATGTACCGCAGCACACCATTTTGATTAACATTATAGTTAGCTAGTCATGTATTGTTATGTCTTCTTGTTATTGTTAGTATGTGGTGGTGGTCGCGTGGACATTATTTCATCTCCAAGGTTTGCTTGAAATTTTCATATTTTGATATCGGGATGTGAGTTGGCCTTGGAGGTAAATGCCTTTCATAGCTGGATTCCGGGAGAGACGGTGATGAGGGTATCAAAAAATTCGAACTTTCCAAGCACTGCTTGGAAAGGGTAGGGTTCTTTTTAATACTTTCTTTTTTGTGTGTGTTCTTTTTAATACTTTCTTTTTTCTTGTTCTTTTTGTTACCATTTTCTTGTTCTTTTTGTTACCATTTTCTTGTTCTTTTTATTACCATTTTCTTGTTCTTTTTGTTACCATTTTCTTGTTCTTTTTGTTACCATTTTCTTGTTCTTTTTGTTACCATTTTCTTGTTCTTTTTGTTACCATTTTCTTGTTCTTTTATTACCATTTTCTTGTTCTTTTTGTTACCATTTTCTTGCGTCTTTCCATTCTACTTTTTACTCTTACAACGATATGTAGCTCAAGAACATTTCTTCGTCAAACCGTTTTCCGCATGCAGAAGATCAATAAACATTTTTTAAAACATTGCAGTTCTCTGTGGCTCCACCCACCCATCCTCCCCCCCCACCCCACCCCATTCCCCTCATACATGCCGACGATTTTCATAACGCGTGTTTTTGCCGTCTTAATATTAAAAAAACCTCAAGCAATAGTGCTAGAAACTGTTTCGCAGGAATTCCAAGGTAACTGTTACTGAGGATTTGCTCACATACATCAGTGTACGTGACTCTATTCCGAGCAGATGGTAAATAGTATGGTGCTCTACACAAGACGACGATAAAACTATCGCGCATCTTTGAAGAAGAAAAAAAATGAAGAAAAAAAAAGAACACGATCGACCGAATTCTGCGACAACGCCTTTGGGAGGACATTACAGACACAATCAAGCAGACACCTCGGATTTTCCTTGACCTACTTAGAAAGTAACGAATGGTACAGAGACATAGGAGCGTCGTTGAACATTACTCAACAATTACCAATCTTTACGAAAGGGGAAATAATTCCTAACTGTGACTAAATCTACATTGAGGCCTGGGTCCTATGCGTCCTCTTAAACTGTTAAAAGCTAATTTTCCAACTGTGTTTAACGATATAAGGATTTTTACAATAATAAAAGGCGGCATGAAGGGAAAATACATTTCTGGAACAATAAATTAATATAGAGGTATTTAATTTATAATTCTCAAAACATTTATCAAAATAAATTTTGGTTGGTTGTTTTTTTTTCATACACTTTGCAACGCGGCAGTAAGTTTGTTGATGCGTGTCTGTATCTATGGGGGGATATAACTTTATTTGGGAGATGAGACTGTATACCTAAGAGATGTGACTATCGGGAGTTGTAATAGATTTCTTTACAGCAGGTAAAGTTTTGATCTCAGCCCATTGGTTGGTCTCCTCCTTATAAATCTTAACCATTGTATAATAAAAACTATTAATCCAGATGGAACTGGTTTGGATTATAACAGCAATTTCTAGCCTATCCTCCACCTAAGTTGTTTACTTCCAACTTTGACACTTAAAAATATCAGCATAAGCAGTGCAGAAAGTCGAGTCAGTTTGACATTCAACAGTTTATATAACAATCAAGTCTAGAAATAGGGTTAGGCAAATATACCACACTGAGCATGTCTTGAAAATATGAAGATATCTGTGTGATATGACCATGTATTTCTTGACATTTGTAGTGGACTGTGAGATATGACCGTGTATTTCTTGACATTTGCAGTGGACTGTGTGATATGACCGTGTATATCTTGACATTTTCAGTGGACTGTGTGATATGACCGCGTATTTCTTGGTATCTGAAGACGTCTATGGGATATGGCTGTGATAATGATTTTGGATTAATAAGAAGTAATGTGCACTCTTCTGTATTAAGAATAATAGCTAATTATTTAAATTCATTAATTAGTTCCAACAGGAGTGAAGAGGATTAAGAGTATCACAGCGGTCCAACACATTTGCGAAATGCGACAATGTTACAGTAAAATACCATTAGCCTTTTAGAACAGATTACAATAGCATTACCTGCAACAATATTACAGTGAAATACCATTAGCCTTTTAGAACAGATTACAATAGCATTACCTGCAACAATATTACAGTAAAATACCACTACACTTTCGAACAGATTACAATAGAATTACCCGCAACAATATTACAGTAGAATACCATTAACCTTTTAAAACAGATTACAATATGCCCACCCCACCCCTTGCAACATTTATTAATAGATTACAGAAAGTAATAATAATCCCTATAGGAGATAATAACAACATAAAATTAACCTATATAGATAAATTGCAATATACTAAACAATAAAAATAATTGTACGGATTAAATGCAATACAGTAATGAACTAAAAGTAATATCCAAAAGTAAAATCCAAATAAACAGAAAGAGAAATAATAAAAGATGTAAATAGTACAATACACTAAAACCTATATAGATAAATTGCAATATACTAAACAATAAAAATAATTGTACGGATTAAATGCAATACAGTAATGAACTAAAAGTAATATCCAAAAGTAAAATCCAAATAAACAGAAAGGGAAATAATAAAAGATATAAATAGCACAATACACTAAAAGACGTACAACCTTTATAGGCAGATTACAATAAAGCAATCATATCTGGAGAGATAAATTACAATAAAGCAATCATATCTGGAGAGACAAATGACAATAAAGTAATATTAATCTGTACAGAAGATTATAATAATATAGTTCTTGACAAATTAAAATAGATAAATGACAGTCTATATAAACACAAACAATAAAGTAATAATAAGCTATACAACTGATTACAATAATGATTATAAACAGTGTCATTTTAACCTACAAGACAGGTAAAAATCGTATAATATTAGCTTTTTCAATAGATTACAATGAAAAATACCATTATCCTTTTCACAGATTACAAACTGAAAATATTACATTTATTGTCAGATTTTATGACAATACAATAATCTTTCTAAACGAATTTCAGTAATGATAATACAAAATACTATATGGATATACACAAAAAAGTAGAATTATCTTAACATACAGATTACAGTCAAAGTATCAATAAACTCAAATTGATTTCGCAGGATAAGAATTTATAGCTTTAAATGATAGATTATAAATAAACGGTTTAGTAGGTTTATGAAGAGAATAACGACAACAAAATAAAATATTAATAATTTACAAACAGTATAATACATGTGCCAGCAGTCGTCACAGACAGTACTCTGTTAAAGTGGCTATAACCGTAATAGCACGATGACTACAGTTAAAGTGGTGATACCCTTTGCAGACCGTTGGTTCCTCAGAGGCCCCATTTCAAAGAACAAAGGGATGACAGGGTTGTCGGACATGAAAGAAAAGAATGCGTCTAACAGTTGTATACAAGTTCTGAGACCGATTCAATCCGTTATGAGGTCGAAGACGTCAAAACGCGTTCAGGGGAGAGCCAAAGAGAAGTTCCAGTCTGCCGTCCAGACAGTGCCATGGGACTAAGTGCGGCTCTGAATTTGTCACCAACAGGACTATGCGAAGCGTTACCTTTGTCTTTTAATCTTTTTTCTGGGGGAGGGGGGTGAGACTTTAGGTAGCACTGAAAGGAGTGTTAAGGTGAATTCTTCTCTATGGATCTATTGTAACGAGAGTCACTTTTATAGATTTGAAGACAAGTTTTGTGTTTTTAAAGCTACTAAAGAAACAGTTTCTTTTCGTTTTATTTTTAAAATGTGCCTTTGTTCTTTCTTTCATTTTATGTTATTTGTTTATTATTTTATTTGATTTGTTAACTAAATTTAATTTACATAAATTTTATGTATGTATGTTGTATGTAAATATTTATTTATTTTCTTTATTTTCTAGTTTCAGAATGATATTATTTATTTATTTATTTAATTGTTTATCAGTATACCTATAAATATATCAAATGATAAATTCCTAAGTGGTTAGGGAATAGGATACATTCCAATACTCGTAGTGAATAGGATACATTCCAATACTCGTAGTGAATAGGATACATTCCAATACTCGTAGTGAATAGGATACATTCCAATACTCGTGGTTAGTGAATAGGATACATTCCAATACTCGTTGTTAATAAATAGGATACGTTCCAATACTCGTGTTGTTAGTAAATAGGGATTATAGGGTACATTCCAATACTCGTGGTTCAACAGCCTTTACAAATAACAAGGAATAAATGTTTACAATCGATTTCGATTTGTCTTCGCGACACGGGTTGATCAGGTTAAATGTCTGGTATCTAAGGGAACAGTAAATAAGGATTCTAGTAGCTACTTGTAGTCGTTGTGGTCTTAAATGTGGATTTTATTAAATTGAACTTTAAACTTATTCTGAAAAATGTAATTTACAAGTTGAGTTTGTATTTTATCTTAAGCTATTGGTTTTGGCAAACCCCAGGAGTATTTTCAAGTTTCATTCCCAAACAAAGATTTCCTGAGGGTGTTTCAAGAGTTTCCTACAATAAACTCTCGGCGACATAACTGACTTAACTACAATTAACTGCTTCCAGCGCTGTAAACATGTACCCGTCGATTTAGTTTTGTCACGAGAGTACGCACATTTTATGTACTGCAGTTATTACTAAATTGGTATGGAAGTTAATAGATTTAGAGCACATAAATCCTATCTATCTATCTATCTATCCTCAATCCCACACACAGGTATGTATATAGTACATTATATAATATCGGTCACATCTGAACTCAATCATATCTATATACAAACATCATAAATATTATTGGAAAGTTGGAAATTTACTACAATTTGTCCTGATAATAACATCTTATATAGTAGGTAACTAATAGTAAAAAGTATATTTAAAAACTAATTAAAATGTCTGAAAGTTTGTTCTTTGCAAAGGGCATGTAACCGCGTGACATTAATTTCTTTTTAAGCCTGTCGTTTGGTGTGTGCGCAGAACCTTCAAAGAGGCCCAACAGGTCGCCACTTTTCTCAAGATGAATGTCTGCAGGTGTCTTTGTTTCGGACAATTACAAGACCCGTTATTGTACGAGTGACGTCGGGAAGAGAATTGTAAGCACCTTGCGTATGTTATTTTTCTGACCTCTAAACAGAGGAAGTACGCTCTATGGTGCCCGAAAGCAAGTTTATTTGCGGGCTTTAACAAATAGAGACACTTTAATATTAAGGGTTGCTTTTTAACTGGGAACAGAGGCACCACGTCGATTGTCACAAACTTGGGGTGATGGGAGAGAGAGAAGGAGAATAAACAAACAAAGCATTTTTGTAGATAAGCCTGAACGTGTGTACACAGTAGAGTTACACGTAATCCAGGACTGTCAAGAAAATTACACATTTTAAAAATTTTGTTTGGTTCGGTTCCACCCCCACCCTCAATATATTTCTTTCTATTTTTATTTACTTTTGACTTATTTATCTCTTGATGGCTTCGTTTGGATACTTATTTAATCTTTTTATTATTTGTTCTTCGATGTACTCGTCCATAATTGATTTTTGATCTTTTGTTAACATTTTTGCAAGAATTCGAAAAAATGTTACAAATATAAGGAGAGGAAACATTCTGATTAAATTTTTTAATGAATTGCAGTAAAATATTGTACAATACGAAAAGAGTCACGCAAGAATTCCTCTGAATGGATGAACCGTAGTTTTCTCGGCTCTTGATAACGCTGATAAATGTGGTGGAGAGAAGGACAAAGCGTGAGACGATTGAAATATTAACCTTCATGCGTCAAATGCTTGATTAACAATTGACTAACATACAAAGAAAATGTTGGAAAACGTCGTTTCAAATAATTCCTAATTTGACGCACCACCAGAGACGTGTTACTGCGTTATAAATAGCAAATGCGCACCACCAGAGACGTGTTACTGCGTTATAAATAGCAAATGCGCACCACCAGAGACGTGTTACTGCGTTATAAATAGCAAATGCGCACCACCAGAGACGTGTTACTGCGTTATAAATAGCAAATACGCACCACCAGAGACGTGTTACTGCGTTATAAATAGCAAATACGCACCACCAGAGACGTATTACTGCGTTATAAATAACAAATACACACCACAAGAGACGTATTACTGCGTTATAAATAACAAATATGCACCAATGAAACAGCGTATGTTAAAACAATTAGTAGAAAATGACATATATTTTACAAAAGGATTTCACACAAAAGTTTAGGAAACAGAATTGCTCTGTCACGCTTAGAAAAGACTGCACAACTACAACGGTGGGAAAATGTAAAGTATGTCTCTCACCTCACAACTACAACGGTGGGAAAATGTAAAGTATGTCTCTCACCTCACAACTACAACGGTGGGAAAATGTAAAGTATGTCTCTCACCTCACAACTACAACGGTGGGAAAATGTAAAGTATGTCTCTCACCTCACAAAGCAGTCAAATTAACTGCTCGGGGCAACAAGCAGTTTGAGCATAAATAGCTTAACTTGCCAAGTCGCTTCTGGACACTTTAAAATATTTCGGGCAAAAGTTCCAGACGTATCTAAACCTCTTCTCATAGTTTTCCAACTCCATAGACGTAGATTATTATAAGGAAGGTCAATAAACCGCAGTAAACATGAAGTAGATTATTATAAGGAAGGTCAGTAAACCGTAGTAAACATGAAGTAGATTATTATAAGGAAGGTCAATAAACCGCAGTAAACATGAAGTAAATTATTATAAGGAAGGTCAGTAAACCATAGTAAACATGAAGTAGATTATTATAAGGAAGGTCAGTAAACCGGAGTAAACATGCAATGCGCATGAGCTGACCCTGTTCTCCTGTCCATGCTTACATCCTAAAGGTCTTTCCAGGAATTCTAAGAATGTCTTATGGCCAAATCTACTGCATATCAATACTGTATAAGTTAAGTACAAGAAGGTCATGCACAAGAGTGGACCACTCGCAAAGCAGGAGGGGGAGGAAGAATAAATTAATAAACATTTTGCTTAAAATAAATGAAATTTCTCACTTGAACTTTAGGTGTTGTGCTCGTTATGTCATATTCACATGGCTCGATTACTAGATTGGTCGATAAACAAAAGAAATTCACAACTCAATTTGAATTTTGAGTAAGCTCATCTCTGTGTGTCTGGTGGATTGGGCAGTGTAGTAGGAAGTGTTCTATTATGTTGTTGGTTTTACAATGTACAACCAGCATTGTACTAGTTGTCGGTTTGGTTTGTGTGTGTAATTAGTTGCGTTTAGCTTTAACCTGTTTAGTGCTCTTTCGTGTGTGGTATGTTTGGTTTGTACTGTTTTGTAGGTTTGTTTTGGTTGGTATATTCTATTCATTATTGTGCTTATTTATGTTTTGTGTATTGGGAGGTGTATCTCTTTTCCTTTTTTGTGATTCCATGTTTTGCACCTTTGTCTGCATGCTCGTTACCTGTGATATTGCAGTGGCTTGGTATCTACATGAATGTTATGGTGACAAGTGCAAGCAAAGACATGTTTTGGTGTGTATGTGTTTTCTTGTGTATATGTTTTGGTGTGTATGTGTTTTCTTGTGTATATGTTTTGGTTATGTAGTAAGTGGACTGGTGTGTCTTTGCTTATTTATATGGCGAGGAGGTGGGGAGAGAGAGAGGGGGGTCATAAAACAAAATGTTCATAAAAAATTATTTTCAATGACGTGTAATGGGAGTACAATTACATAATGTCCTCCGTCTTAAAGATCTCCTTTCTCCTTCCGACTGTCACTTAACTGAAACCAAATGAAGTCAAAACTGCATTACTTGTAGGAGATTGAAGCTCTTGGCGAGTTAGAGTTAAGTCCCTTTCAATGTGTCGATCCGTTTTCACTTGATTAACAAATTTGCCAGCTGAACGCGTGGGTCGGGTCACTTCCCAGTATACTTGTGATGGACAAATTTGTATTCTAGGCCATTTTTTTTCACCCTTTCTTGCTTTTTCTTACTGTCTTTAACCGGCTTTGCTGCGTATGAGCGCATATTTTTCCCACTAAAAATCTATTTGTTGCTAATGATGGAGGCTAAGCAAAAAACGGGGAAAATAGCGAAACCATTGAACACAACAATTAAATCACACGATCAGTTCGTCTTTTATAAAACCATGAAATCAAAATTCACCAAGATATGTTTTATGCATAGATAAATTTTGCTATGTGGCAGTCATTAAAAGGACTTGAGATAGGGTGTGCAGCAGAGCTGAATAAAGGGGTGGATGGGTGAATGGGAGGAAAATGCAAGGTTTTGTGTGAGAGAACAAAATATACGCTGGATGAAGACACTAAACACCTAAATCGCCATGGTCACCATCATTGTTATCTTTGTCGTTATCATTATAATCATTATCATTATATTGGCCCCGTCATCAACATAATTATTATTACTGTCGTCGTCATTTTCATCAATATCACTATCATTATTATTACTGTTATCGTTATAATTATCGACACTCTCATTCTCATCTCCATCATCACCTCTAGTATCTCCATTGTCAGCATCACCGTCTCTATCATCGTCCTCATTATCAAGAGTGTTGTTTGGTGTTGCACTGACGTGAACCGTACTCTAATTAAACATGTATCCTGCATTCTGATTAAACATGTATCCTGCATTCTGATTAAACATGTATCCTGCACATCTGATTATACAGGTATCCTGCACTCTGGTTAAACACGTTATCCTGCACTCTGATTACACATATATCCTTCATTCTGACTAAACATGTATCCTGCATTCATATTAATATATATCGTGCACTCTGATTAAACATGTATCCTGCCCTCTGATTAAACATGTATCCGGCACTCTGATTAAACATGTATCCGGCACTCTGATTAAACATGTATCCGGCACTCTAATTGTCTCAGTCACGTGCACCATTTTGACTTGCGTCATCTGCACCCTGATTATGGAAGTGACCTGTCGCCTAATTACTCCATATCCCGCATCCTTTTACTCACGTCAAATACGCCTTGATTAGTCCAGTTGTACCCTGTACCATGGTTACTTCTGGGTCTTGCTGATTGTTCCCGTGGAGTGATCCTAAATACTCACGCACACTGCACTGTAATACTTGCAACCTATAAACTACACTGTGACGTTTAGCCTATGTGATTGCATTTTGATTGCATGTTGTCTTGAAATCTAAACTACACTGTAACGTTTAGCCTATGTGACTGCATTTTGATTGCATGTTGTCTTGAAATCTAAACTACACTGTAACATTTACATAACATAATGCATTCTTATTATATGACTGTCTTGCAGTCTGTAAAACTACAGTCTGTAACATTTATGCGAAATAATTCTGGTAATATGTCTGACATTTTGCAACGCGTAAACTATACTGAAATTTACGTAACTGCATTCTGCAATCACCTTACAAATATAATGGTTCAAAACTTTTCAAAACAACCATACGTTTAGTTCGTCAGTTTGTTATCAAAGAAAATATATTTTTAAAATAAGCATTTCATTTTATAGTATGAGAGCAAAACGAGATGTGTTAATGGCGTGTTCAAGAAAGAAAGAAAGAAAGAAAGAAAGAAAGAAAGAAAGAAAGAAAGAAAGAAATGGATAAGTCGTATGATGACCTTTGGTCTCTTGGAAATGTTTGTGTTTGCTTTGGACTCACTCTTCACTAGAGAAGGGCAGGGACATAATGTTCTGAATTTACGGAATAGTTCCTCTCTTGGCGAAAGCGGCGGAAGCCGGAAGCGCCCCCTACACTCAATCAAGTTCCTCTCTTGGTCGAGGTTGGGAGTGTTCTAATTAAACTTTTTCTTCAGATACAAACAATGAGACGCTTTATAAAATATGTATATATATATTAATGTTGCAAAGTTTGTAACATGGAAGAGTCATAAATTACGCAGAATTAAGCGTTTACGTCTAAACAACATTCTGCAATGCGACGCATTCATTGGCTTGTGGGTTGGTGCTGAATACGTACATTAGCACAGAGCCAGGTGAGTCAGTCGGACCCACCAAGGGAGGTCAAGATTTTAAATGGCAAACATGCGGAATAACTCCAGGCAACAAGTCAACCCATTTGCACGCGTCTACGGAAAGTCGAGACTGGCAAAGTAAGCACCTGTGAGGTGCAGTCTAATCATTGTTTTCATTTACAGCTCCTCGCGTTTAATCAAAATCTTTCATTTTTAACCCCCTGTATTCTAATCATAATCTAATAAAATGACAAACTCTGTAGTAAGACTTTAAGTAATCTGTGCAATGAATTACAGTGTCAAGTCCGGAACATTAAGCAAATGCCGTCGTACCGGAAATTGTCTTGGCGACATCCGCCGGCAAAGCCACGCTGGGATTTTGAGTCTGCTTTACTGTTGCAACTAACTAAATAAAAGGAAACGGGAGTACTGCTAACGCGGCTAGGCATACATGATGTGAGAAAAACAATACACACATTGTCTGTGCTTTGTTTTCAGAGTGGGTCGTGATGGTGGTGTTGTGGGTAATGTTTGATCCTTTTTGCACTTCAGTTCCACAGTGACCTCTATTGACATTGCCGATAACTCTTAAACAAGGCACAGTTTTGTTACTGCGTCAACGGAGCAATTTTGTTTTACGACAGAAAAAATATTGGTGGGGTAACTGAAATGAAAGGATTGCTAATCGTTATATTTCTTTGATATGATGACACTTCTAATTATTTCTACGATTATATAACAACCATAATTAAGTCTAAACTAATTCAAATTCATGTTGATTTTACGAGCAAGAACACGTAGCTTACAGCATATTGCCACTAAAAGCAAAGACTCAACATACAAAACCTGCCAGCAAAATACAGCATTATGCAAAATGCTAAACTAAAGAGAGCAACATACAACGCGCTGACACTAAAAGCAAGACAAACTAAAGTGAAAGCAAAGATAGCAATCAGCGTGAAGTATGCAAACTCTAGTAACACAGATCTTCAACATGCAAATATAGGAGTAAAACAACAGCTTACGAAATGCTGTCCCTACAAGCGAGACACTTGGAGCAGTTTGGTGATATTACATCAGTCAGGATTGACAAAATATGTGATTTTAACATTTAAAATTAGTTTTAATGTAGGGGTGTTGAAAACAATATGTCTTCAGATATATTTTTTTTAATGTGAAAGGAGAAAAATATTAAATATATCTTATTCATATGTGATATCGCACTTAACATTTTATACAGTTGTGATTGCTTTTTATTCATAAATACGCAACAACGAATAACCAATTCGCAGCAACGTAACAGCCAATGGGTCACATCCCAAATACCGATTAATAGCAACGTAACAGCCAATGGGTCACATCCCAAATACCGATTAATAGCAACGTAACAGCCAGTAGGTCACATCCCAAATACCGATTAACAACAACGTAATAACCAATGGGTCACATCCCAAATACCGATTAACAACAACGTAATAACCAATGGATCACATCCCAAATACCGATTAACAACAACGTAATAACCAATGGGTCACATCCCAAATACCGATTAACAACAACGTAATAACCAATGGGTCACATCCCAAATACCGATTAACAACAACGTAATAACCAATGGGTCACATCCCAAATACCGATTAACAACAACGTAATAACCAATGGATCACATCCCAAATACCGATTAACAACAACGTAATAACCAATGGGTCACATCCCAAATACCGATTAACAACAACGTAATAACCAATGGGTCACATCCCAAATACCGATTAACAACAACGTAATAACCAATGGGTCACATCCCAAATACCGATTAACAACAACGTAATAACCAATGGATCACATCCCAAATACCGATTAACAACAACGTAATAACCAATGGGTCACATCCCAAATACCGATTAACAACAACGTAATAACCAATGGGTCACATCCCAAATACCGATTAACAACAAGGCTAAAGACGATTCGCGTCAACGCAATAACCATTTCGTACAAACTAAATAGCCAGTTCAACACACGTGGCTAGTGGCGAATGAACTGCACACAGCTGGGAGGATAACTCTGTGATTATTCTTACAAGCTTCATGTAACTGAAAAATGGGTTTTGCTTGTGCAAAATTGCTCTTGTCACAAGTATTACTTGTTTTGGGATTTTTTTTTTTTTACACTTTAAAAATGTAAGTTTTTAAATGATTTCTTTTGAGTGGACGAACATTGCATTATTTTATTATTGTCACATTACGCCAAAGAAATTGTAATGGTGGCCCTCTGCGTCATCCATTCTATCATCAGTGAACTTTCAAATAAATATCTAATGTTGAATTCTTCCACATAATAATAAGAATTAAATAATAATAATAACAAGAATTAAATAATAACAAGAACTAAATCCGATTGTTAACACAAGCGTATACCGAAAGCAGTTAAGTGTCACTCACTTATTTTCCAGGCTTCGTCCGTTCCGAGGTCTACTTCTTTTGTTTTTGTAAAATTACATTTAATAATTAAAACATGTATAAGACCAAACTCTTTGCAATAAAAGCGTGTATAGAGATTTTAACAGACATGCACTGTAAAATTACATTTAATAATTAAAACGTGTATAAGACCAAACTCTTTGCAATAAAAGCGTGTATAGAGATTTTAACAGACATGCACTGTAAAATTACATTTAATAATTAAAACGTGTATAAGTACCAAACTCTTTGCAATAAAAGCGTGTATAAAGATTTTAACAGATATACTTTAAAATTTTTATGACGAACTCGGCCATAAAGTAGAGTGAAGAGAAAGTTATACAACAGGAAGTAGATAAGAGTGCCTCTGCCATATCATGTAGCTGAGTACGCTCTAAAAGAAGTAGATAGTTTCTGTTAGTCGTTGTAACTGACATATTTTTTTAACTGAACGCTTCGTGCCAGTTATCAGAGCATATGTTGGTTCTGCTATGACTTAAAAAATATTAAGCATGACTATGGTTTTAAGATTTCTGGGCATTAGGTATTCGAACACTGTTACTTCCCTTATTTTCTCAGAGGTTAGTCATTTCAAAGGCCACGCTCCTAAACAACTAAATCCAAGTTACGAGCGAATGGCTGCTTTGCCTCCATAACTTTGTTAAGAGAATTGTCAAGGAGAGTCACAGATACACAGACGCAAACAAACGTGTATGTACTCACACAAAACACACATGCAAGCACCTACACGGATCCACACGAACACACACATACACACACACACACACGTGCACGGACGCGTGCATGTGCACGTACAAACATGCACGCACACGTACACACATAACACATAAACACAAAAACGAGCGAGCACCAAACGCACTATAACACTACAACTCACTATTATACACTACAACTAACTATTATACACTACAACTCACTATTACACTACAACTCACTATTATACACTACAACTCACTATTACACTACAACTAACTATTATACACTACAACTCACTATTACACTACAACTCACTATTATACACTACAACTCACTATTACACGACAACACAATATTATACACTACAACTCACTATTACACACTACAACTCACTATTACACTACAACACAATATTATACACTACAACTCACTATTACACACTACAACTCACTATTACACACTACAACTCACTGTTATACACTGCAACTCAATATTATACACTGCAACTCACTATTATACACTACAACTAACTATTATACACACAGAGAAACGCATTCATCACGTAACGTCTTCCTGCTAAAACCAATACTGTCATTTCTCCACCACATCCTAACAGTGTCAGCAGAGAAAGGAGTTATAGCACTTCTAAAAGTCAGTAGACAGTTAATATATGTAGTGAGAGAAAAATATGCCAAAGGCAAATAGCAGACATTCACCACATGAAAATGGCTTCCCCGTGGGGAGGCATGATCAGTCGTGGCTATTTATAAGTATGGCAGATATTCAGTAGCAACTGATGATAAGCAAAATGCAGAAAATTACAAAGGATGCAGAACGTTTTTAAAATGCAGCATTCGGCATGAAAAAGAATTACAAATGAAAATGCAACACTTAATTAAAAGCAGCAGGAATGAAATGAATACATATTAAAAGTTAAATTAAACTGGGATGACAAATAAGAAGGAAAACTAAGATTGCAACAGACAATAAGTGAAATACTCTAAAATTAAAAAATAAAGAGTAAAAGCGTTATGTTCAAAAGCTGTAAGGCGCAATGGAATCCGTATGGGAACCGCATGAGAAATGGAATAAGTAAGGATCAAACCGAATGGGAAACAGGGTAAGTAAGGAATAAGTTTGATGTCATAGTAAAGATTTGAAATTTCACTATCAAAAATTCCCGTGCAATCTAATCAAAAATCTGACAAGTAGATAACACATAATGGATGGATGGATGGATGGATGGGTAGATAGATAGATAGATAGATAGATAGATAGATAGATAGATAGATAGATAGATAGATAGATAGATAGATAGATAGATAGATAGATAGATAGATAGATAGATAGATAGATAGATAGATAGATAGATAGATAGATAGATAGATAGATAGATAGATAGATAGATAGATGTGTTTGTTTTATTTTCAAAGTTATCACAAAATAAATTATTAAACTCTAAACAAGGGACACTGGTGTGATGTTGTGCAAAATTTGAAGCTGATCCCTTGAAAAACAGTGATGTGCTGGTGAGATACAATTTGGTACCCCTCGCTAGGTAGTACTAGTACCTTAAATTAATTTCATAATTAATAACTCGGGTAATTAATACTTCAACAGGATCGTTCAAATAAACCCACAGGTAGCATTTTTATAGCTCTGCTCAGTATATTGTCTTAAATATGACGGTGCAACACTCACCTCTCTCTCTCTCTGTCTCTCTCTGTCTCTTTCTCTATCCATCTATCTATATATATGTCTGTCTGTGTGTCTTTCTTGTTTTCTGATATATACACTATCTAATATCGAGTCACCTGCGAAATTACAATACAACACTTTACTTTTAATAGCACATAAATAACTGACTTGCTTTTAAACCAACACATATCGAATATGATTAACTATTTAAGCATTATAATCCGATGAATAACGAAATTAACCAATTAATTAAACACAGCATAACTATTGAGTAATTGAGCAACTTCGACTCTTGGTTAATTGCATATAGTCCTGTTTAAATGCATCTAAACTATTAACTATTTGCTCTTGGTTCAAATGACTATTGCACATTAACCATTGACTATAGTGTTAGTCATTGATTATCTGCTCTTGAACTATTGACTAATTGCATAAGAACCTTTGAAAATTTGCGCACGAACCACTGATTAATTGCACCTGAAACGTTTCCTATTTCTATATGAACCCTTAACTCTGCATAAACCCTTGACTATTAGCTCACGATCTCAGGCCTATTTGTATACGAGTCACTGGGGTTTTTTTGTACATTGACCTTAACTATATATAAACCCTTGACTAATAGATTATGAATCTTTGACTAATTGCACATGAGCCCTTGACTTACTAATACGCGGACTCTTTAACTAATGACACATAAACCTTACTTTAACAACAACAACAAAAAAGAGAAGCAATTCATTTAGTTTTCTAAACAACACTTTTAAATGAATCTTTACTTTTAATTTAGACCAAGGGACTGCAACAGATACATGGTAACATTCAATACATTTATAAATAAACTACGTGCTAAAATTGCTACATAGTAAAATAACTATATAATTAAATGGTTGCGTGGTAAAATAGCTAAAAGGTTAAATGGTTACATGGTAAAATAGCTATAAGGTTAAATGGTTACAGTTATTTGGTTAAATGGTTACTTGGTAAAATAATTATGGTTAAATGATTACGTGGTAAAATAGCTGTTTGCTTAAATGGTTACGTGGTTAAATAGCTATTTGGTTAAATGGTTGCGTGGTAAAATATCTATTTGGTTAAATGGTTACTTGGTAAAATAATTATGGTTAAATGGTTACATGGTAAAATAGCTATTTGGTTAAATGGTTACGTGGTAAAATAACTATTTGGTTAAATGGTTACGTGGTAAATTAATGATATGATTAAATGCATATGTTGTAAAATAACTGTGATAACAGTAAATTACATGGTTATATAACCATATGGCAAAAGTAAAATGACTATATGGTTGAATAACTACATCGACAAAACCTTATTAAAAGATGATCATTTTAAAGACATCATGTTTTGTAACCTGCAGACCCACCTAAAGACTTTTTCTTTCTTTCTTCGAAAGATAGAAAGCCACAATATCGGACTGTAATAAACAAAAAGAGAAGAAACGAGAGAGTAGTATTCAGAAAAAAAAGGGAAAGGGGGGGAAAGGCAAGGGCGGTGGAAGAAGTGGAGGGAGAGAAATGAAAAAGGTGGAAATTGAGAGAAGGCAGGCAGAAAACGTGTCACAAAAATAAAATCTGTTCAGCTCCACACTTCGCTGCCGCCGGAGTCAGGGGATTAGATCAGCAAGCACCTGCTTCAGTTTCCTCTTCCCTTCTTCCTTCCCGGATACTACCGACAGAGTGAAAGAGAGATTGTTCCTTCTGCGTTCATCCACACGTCTGCACTCTTGTTTATAATTATTTGTGTTTCATCGAAGTTGTTTACAGCGAAATAGATAGCAGGCGACATTTGAGATTGATATTAATATTTTCCGAACGCTTGCTCGGACGTTTCCAGTAAGACTGGGTCAAAGGTTACTTCTGCTACGCATAATTCATGGAAAGTTTACATTTTTCCCAAGTAGAACCCTAAATTTAGAAAGACACTGGCAATTTTACTAGTATCTCCCTTTGTCTATAAGCAAAACACATTTTTGAGAATGCTTTTCCTCCCAACATACGTTTCAGACAAATGTGCTGTTCTAACCATTTAGGATGCTTCCTGGGAAATCTATTGTTCTTTTAAATGTACAGCGAAGTTCACAGCCAGTTAAAGATGGAGAGGAGATAACCAGAGCAGACTCTCACGTGTGAAGTACAACTGAAGAAAGAGATAGATAGATAGATAGATAGATAGATAGATAGATAGATAGATAGATAGATAGATAGATAGATAGATAGATAGATAGATAGATAGATAGATAGATAGATAGATAGATAGATAGATAGATAGATAGATAGATAGATAGATAGATAGATAAAACAATACTTTTTCTAATTTCAATATAACTGTAAGAAAACAACAAAAGTATGTTAAGAGGGAGGGGAGATAAGCAACAAGATAAAGAGGGAATCTGATTACAAGAGAAGATAACTCTGAAAAATAATGACTATAGCTATCATCTTGTCATCGGTGTTTCACCAAACGCTGACTGTGCAAGCAAAGCTGAATTCAGTAATGGCTGTTGTCTGGGGTGAATTGATTCCACAATATCAAACAGCTAGGATTTAAGCCCATTAATATAAACCTGGTTTGTAATGTACTGATTTGAATGTATTGAGACACTTTATACATTACAGTTAGCTACACTATATACGATTTCCTTTATAACCCCCCCCCCCTGCTTCCCCACCTACTTGCCCAGGTGTATGTCAATGATTCGCAAATCGGATGCCTTTAATGATTTACCATCCGGATGTATGCAGTGAATGTGAAACCGATGTTTGTAATGACTAGACAGTTCCACATCTTTAGGTAAGTCAGCAAGTCAGGTCTAGTGACTTATAAATCGGATTTCTACAGTGATGTGTAAGCCAGATGTCTGTAGTGATCTGATGTCGGTAATGATTTGTAAACTCTGCGATTTAAGCTTTGTATATATTCGTCTTCCCTGAGTTGTAAGCGGATGTCTGGTGATTTATAAACTGGATGTCAACAAGAACCTTGTAAACCGGATGTCTGTAAGTGATATGTGGTGATTTGCGTACTGCATTTTTTGATGTATATGTCCACCAGATGTAGTGATTTGTAAGCATTTTATAAACTAGATACATTTGGTGATTTGCAAACCACATGTTTGCAGGTGCATCTAAACTGCATGGATCGTTAGTCACCTGTAACTGTGCGTCTTTATTGAGCTGTAAGCCGGATGTCTGTAGTGATTTGTAACTGTACGTCTTTATTGAGCTGTAAGCCGGATGTCTGTAGTGATTTGTAAACCCAATGTACGTAGTGACCAGTAACTGTACGTTGTTTGTAAGCTGTAAACCGGATATGTGTAGTGATTTGTAAGCCCAATCTTCGTAGTGACTGACAAACCGCAAATATATGAAGGAGCATGTCAATCAAATACATGTAAATATATAGTGATTTGTAAACCAGGTGGACCTTTCAATGATTTGCAAGCTGATATCTATTTTAATTAATAAATAAATTATATGTAGGTAATCCGGACGTTGTAGCTATTTGCAGACTGGACATATGTAGAAAAAATAAACCGAATGACTGCAGATTTTCATAAATCAAAGTCCTTTCACAGTACATGAATTTCTCAGTAAATTCAAAAATGGATCAGTAATTAATTATTAAACCTAATGTATGACACTACTTTCTTTCTTTCTTTCTTTCGCAAATATTATGTGTGATAAAATTATTTTTTCCAGGAAATTGAATTTAAGTCAGTTTGTTATAATTTATTTTCACATTTAACCCAATTCCTAAAATATAGGAAAGTATATTACATAATTTCTTTAGCACCATGTGTCAGGGAAATTTTAAAATCGTCCAAGGAATGTGTTTAATATCTTTAACTTAATAAGATGTTTTATGGCGTTGCCGCCTTCATTAACTGAGTAAACAGTATACTGGCCAAATACAAAATCACTAAACAACAAAATTCTTATTGTTACATTTCTTCACGGAATTACACACACGCGCGCGCGCGCGCGCGAGCGAACACACCCATACGTGCAAACACACACAAATATATATAATATACATTAATGTATTATTATATGCACAAACAAATATTTATAATATACATTAATGTATTATTATATAGCACAAATAATTATTTATAATATACATTAATGTATTATTAATAACTATTATATATTTACGCATAGTGAATATGCACACACATGTATATATAATATACCTTAATGTATTATTAATACTTATTATGTATTATTAATACTTATTATATATTTACACGTATTGAATTTGCAGAGACATGTATATACACGAGCACACATGCATGGAAGCACACTCACTCACAATCATCCAGTATTTTCGCAAATACATGTAGGTACACCTGCATGTACACAAACACACGCACGTACACACAACCAACACATGTACATCTATTTTCTGTACAGCCATTGGTGATTGCGAATAGTGCAAGCATACGGAAGACAACATGTCTTAATGTTGCAAGTCAGACGTCAAATGATTGAATATGTAGCAAACACCAACTTTTTAGAAAGTGTTCGATCGTTGAATTTATAAAATGGAAAAAATAATTAGAAAAAACTTTCCAAAGTATTTCTTTAGTCATAAAATTCCGTTTAAAACATTTCAATGCATGTTCAGTGTGTGTGTGTGTGTGTGTGTGTGTGTGTATGTGTGAGTATGTGATTGCGCTCGCGCAAATTATGTTCAGAATTAAGTATGTATAAAACCTTCAGCCATAAAAACACAATTTATGTTGTAATTCCGCTTAGCGCCAAAAATGTATTAAAGCTTTCTAAGAAATTCGTCTTTTCTCTAATTCATTTAGAGTTAGAGCCCCTTGACACAAAAAAATGTGGTCGCAATATGGATATGTCTAAGATCAGAGTTAGACTCCTAGTTAAAACTCTCGTTACAACTAGTGGTTGCAGTTTACCATAGAACTATTTAAAAATCCAAAATTTAAATGCCATTAAATAGGAATGTCAAAAATATCACTATATTGACCTCAACGCAAGGTCTGACGTCATACAAAATGATGTCTTACAGACTGAAGGACAGACTCGCTCAGACTATAACAAACAATGAGAGCTAAGTGATATCAACCCACTTTTCATTTTCTTTATGATGAACTATGGATTGAAAAGTGGGTTCAAATAAGTATCTTACGACTGTTATTTTTTTTAATTCTACAAGCCAAATAAACTGTCGAAGCCGGAAGTTTACTTTAAAATGCTTATGGCAACGCACACTGAATTACACTAGACTGATCAAGAAAAATGTGACTACAGTCCCTTTGCTCGACTGTCTGTATGCATTGATGACGTTACTTTAAAATACATATTTATAAAGAAGTACAAACTTATCATACCACAGTTTACAAACTTTATATGTACTTGAATGAATTGATAAGTCTTATTTTCTGAAGGAACACCATTTTGTATTGCCAGCCGTCAACAGCAACAAATAGTGCTTGTCACGTGGAATGCAACATTAGACAGCTGTGAGTTTGCAAACCGCAAATAAAACAGAAAGTTCTAATGCACATAAAGAATTTTCAAAGGAGATATTTTTAATTACTTGTCATTATACTTTAGTATTTGTGTTTTAAATATACGTTTCTTTCTCTTTTGTAGTTTGATGGAGAATGAATGATCTACAATATTTTGTGGAGGGCTGGCTCCAGAGTGCAATCGATTATATTCAAACCACTCGTACAGCGGCTAACGCATTTCTCACCTGCTGCTGTAGTTGCACCTGTTTGGTAATAAATGTATTTTTGGTTTAATTTGTCAGATGAGTGTGTGTGTGTGGGTGGGATGGGTGGGTACATATGTGGGTGCGTGGGTGGGTGCGTGAGTGTGGTGCGTGGGTAGGTGCGTGGGTGCGGTGCGTGGGTGGGTGCGTGAGTGTGGTGCGTGGGTGTGGTGCGTGTATCTATAACTATGTTGTTTGGTCGAATCTGCTCCCGTTGCATCTGTATTTCTATTATTATCATTTCATAGGTCTTTTTTATAAATCATGGAATGTACAGCATTATCTCTTTTAAACATATTTTAACTAATTTTAGCCATTGTTTCTCCATATAATTTGAATTGCATTCCTCCAGTCATTCTATTTAATCGTTTTGTTAAGTTTTGAAATTTGTTCGTTCAAATATAGTTGTGTTTGTACTCTTTTCGCTAAACATTAAACTTGTTCCTATTAATCCTTTGGTTAAGTTGTGAAATTTGTTCGTTCAAATATAGTTGTTTTTGTACTCTTTTCGCTAAACATTAAACTGATCACTTTTAGTTTTGCCCCCTAGTTTAAGGAATGTGACATCGTGATGTCAACATACCATACCAGTAAAGAATGTTAAAAACACTCAAGTATTAGGTTAAGTAGAGCTAGGTTCTCTGCATTAATGGTAGAATTCTGTAGAATTCAATCTCTATTTCCTTATATCAAGGACACTAGCTAACTAACTGCTGTCGCAAGCTGTGGTGGAAAATGCAGGATCAGTCCATTTAACACGTGTGGGCATTATTGTTTATGCGAGGTAGGTGGTCATTAGATCGTGTCACGTGACTTGGTTGTGGCCGAAATGTCATTCCCTAACAAGTGTGTTATGACATGTAAATTTGTAAAACGTTACTCCACTGCCATTAGAAAATTCCATTCCATCAGCACTTATCTAAATAGCAGTCAGCTGATCGTACTTACCGCGTACATGTGCTTCCAGATCTGTTGGAGAGAAGGAGTGGGAGGGAGAGGGAGGGAGAAAGAAAGTGTCCAGGCAAAGCCTGCCAGGGCATGACACTGAGAGGTCATTGACCTCAATGACACTTGTGCAAACACAGTAATTTTGACACTGACCTCAAGGACACGCGTCCGAACACAGTAATTTTGTCATTGACCTCAAGGACACTTCTCCGCACATGGTCATTTTGTCACTGACCTCAAGGACACTAGCCAAAACAATAATTTTGTCATTGACCTCAAGGATCCTGCCGTCACACAGTAATGTTGTCATTGACCTCAAGGACACTCGCCTTCGCAGAATAATTGTCATTGATTGTGCACACGCAAATGCACACACATACATACATATGCACACACCCAGTCATCTGGGAGACTTTTGTCAGTACAATTTCACTTTAAAATTGTGTACATCATAATGTAATATATGATGTATTCAGTAACACAAAATTAGCTATCGGTAAATGCAAAGATACAAATTCATACAGCATGTCGTTTCATTCATTAGCCATATATTTAAATACATGCACATACTTAACACAACACACTGAATACCACACATAATTACACGTACTCGGCCACACGATGCATGCTTTCATTATGCATTCGGATAATACAAGTACCAATTTATTATTTTCTAAATTTTTAATAACCATCTGACGTACATCCTGTAAATTCTGCAAGAGAAAAACTGTATATAAAAATATAAAAAGCCTAATGAATGGATGTCAAAATAATGCAAAGATTACATTTTCCTCAACCCTTCTCTCAATTCGCAATTTGTCAAGGCAACCTGAACAGGAAGCCGGTTTAGGCGCCTTGATATGTCTCTTCATGGGAACGTGTCAAGTCCTGTTAGTCATGAAATTAAAAATGAGAAATGGAAATTAAAAAAATATAATAAATATAAATCGGTAACAATGTGCGGAGTGAAGATAAAGAAGCTGTTGGTGTTGCAATTTTGACAAGCAGAATAGTCTTTGGGTTTGGAAAGAAATGCACAAGCTAAACCCACTGTGTCTTGAGAAATGCACAAGCTAAACCCACTGTGTCTTGAGAAATGCACAAGCTAACCACTCTGTCTTGAGAAATGCACAAGCTAAACCCACTGTGTCTTGAGAAATGCACAAGCTAAACCCATTGTGTCTTGAGAAATGCACAAGCTAAACCCACTGTGTCTTGAGAAATGCACAAGCTAAATCCATTGTATCTTGAAAAGCGCACAAGCTAAATCGATTGTGTCTTGAGAAATGCACAAGCTAAACCCACTGTCTTGAGAAATGGGCAAGCTAAACCTACTGTCTTGAGAAATGCATAAGCTAAACCTACTGTCTTGAGAAATGCACAAGCTAAACCTACTGTCTTGAGAAATGGGCAAGCTAAACCCACTGTCTTGAGAAATGGGCAAGCTAAACCCACTGTCTTGAGAAATGGGCAAGCTAAACCCACTGTCTTGAGAAATGGGCAAGCTAAACCCACTGTCTTGAGAAATGGGCAAGCTAAACCCACTGTCTTGAGAAATGGGCAAGCTAAACCCACTGTCTTGAGAAATGGGCAAGCTAAACCCACTGTCTTGAGAAATGGGCAAGCTAAACCCACTGTTTCGTGAAATGTGGAGATGATTGGCCAGCTCTGTAATAAATGCGTCGTTATCGAAGGTAATTAGAGTGTTGCCTTTAACTTTTTCTGAGATTATTTGTTGAACGTTCTACACTTGATCGGTTTTGCCATTTGTCGCGGTCTGCTGCCACTCTCTGTTGCTTTCTACTTACAAATCGGTGTTCGACTGCCAGCAAGTCTGGAGACTTTGCACGCACCTAGAATATAATTAATTCTGGCAAAACATTCGCTGTAGTATGACGAGACACGTGTCTTATGAAATCCAAACTGTTTCGATCTAGAGAGGTGGTAGACTTCGAAACCCCCTATTGAAACAAAGACGTTAGTATAAAAAAAATCGTACTGGCTACTAATTAATATCGATAATTAATAGGCATTCAATGAAGTGACTAAAGGAAATAATTTTTCACGTTAATATCTCTTAGTTGTTTCTAGTATTATCTCTCTCAGAAATCACAGTGATATAACAGTGTTGTCTCCTTTTACATGGACATCTAACTGCAGGTTAGAAACTTTTCACTTTCCTCAATGACGTCTTACAAATTGGCACCGGAGGCTGGCGCGTGAAGGGTCCAGGGAAACGTAGGGGTCCCGTTGAATGCAGTTGTATGATTGTTTTTAAAAGTTTGTTTCACTATACTCAAGAAAAATGTATCTTCAGTGGTTATTTATTTCAATAACAGTTCATCAACACATTTCGACTTTGGACATTTACCTTCAGTTACAACATTGCTGCGTAAGGCCTCACAAGTCGCTCCATCATATATACGATTACAGCATACAAAATGTATTTACATTCAATATGGTGGCGGTTATCAGCAAATTTTGCGCCAGTCAGCAAAGATACATTTATGCCTTACGATGTGTGAGGTTAATACCAATTAGTATCAAGGCAGTTGCATGCAAGAAAATTAATCATATAACATTAATAAAATACTTCACAACAAGAAATAATACCATAAAAAATAATAAGGCAGACAAGTTTATAATTATCAGAAACAGAGATATATACTTGTGACTAAGTATATTCAAAGGCAACAGAGATATATGCTTGTGACTAAGTACATTTAGAGACAGATACATGTGACTAAGTAATTCAAAGACAGCAGATATATATATATACATTACTAAGTATATTCAAAGACAACAGATATATATATATTCAAAGACGACAAATAGATACATGTTATTAAGTAGATTCAAAGACAACAGAGATACAGGTGACTAAGCATATTCAAAGATCAAAGCGGTAGATGCTTGTGACTAAACATATTCAAAGATCATAGAGAAAGAGATACATGTGACTAAGTATATTCAAAGATCACAGAGGTAGATACAAGCGACTAAGTATGTTCAAAGATCATAGAGATAGAGATACATTTGACTAAGTATATATGGAGATAACAGAGATGGATCTCTACCACTACTCAAGACTAACCATCCAGAAACATGGCCATTAGAAGAGAAACGAGACGGCCACATCGTTCTAACGAGTTGGCAGATTGGTTAAAGGGAGATCATAGAAGACAGGGGAAATTATCGATGAAAGTGAATCAGATACCAAGAAGAAGCCGGGCACTTTAGAGATCTGGCAGCTGACACATAGCGGGTCGATGTAAATTGAAGCCTTGAGAATTAAGGGCGGACAATGGGCACTAAATTAATCAGCTAAATATCCAGGCTTCCAAGTGAAGGTTCTAACAATTTTTAGTAGTTGGAGAGCTTTAAACAGTGCTCTTTGCGTTTTAGTTACATATTCATTTGACAGCATTTTCCCCCTAGACTTCAGTCATAAAAAGCATTTAAAAGCAGTGCTCTGAGTACAAGAGTCGCAGAAAGATTGTAAGCAGTACCCTTAACACTTACTGACATATAGTTTTGATAGGAGTGTTCTAACACTTTAGTCATACACAGTCTTGTTAGCAGTGCCATGACATCTTTAGTCCTCTACGGTCTTGTTAGCAGTGCTCTAACACTTTAGTCCTCTACAGTCTTGTTAACAGTGCTCTAACACTTTAGTCCTCTACAGTCTTGTTAGCAGTGCTCTAACACTTTAGTCCTCTACAGTCTTGTTAGAAGTGCTCTAACACTTTAGTCCTATACAATCTTATTAGCAGTGTTCTAAAGTTATGTTAGTCACATACAATCGGATACACTGCTATAACACTTTAGACCTATACAGTCTTCTTAGCAGTGCTCTAACACTTTAGTCCTATACAATCTTATTAGCAGTGTTCTAAACTTATGTTAGTCACATACAATCGGATACATTGCTATAACACTTTAGACCTATACAGTCTTCTTAGCAGTGCTCTAACACTTTAGTCTTATACAGTCTTGTTAGCAGTGCTCTTAGCACTCGAGTCACAAAGTCATATACAGTTTTAAAAGCAGTGCTCCTTAAATTTAGTAACAGGCCTTTAATACTCTTCAACTTTCAGACGCGTACAAGCTTGAATGAATTGCTCTTAGCACTACAAATTTACAAATTGCCGATATGCTGTTGCAATATGGCCTCAAAAGGTCGTACATCCAAACAGAACGTACAGTCCTTCTCAGGAGAATGCAGACGTCACATAAAACAAATGCACGCGAACGTTTCCTGTAAAATGCAAAATTGTTTTAGTGGTAAATATTTAAACAAATCAGTCAATAACACTCTCCCCGCTGAAAGAAAAATTAATTTAACATTCTTTACTAAATGAGCCATATTCTTATTGTTGCTTTACTCTACTTCAAAAAGATAACCCAGGCATCTTTTGCATTGCAAAACTCCATTCTTTTTTCACATTTTTTCTCTCCCAACGATAAATTGGATATTTTTTCTTCTTTAACAAGAACGTACACAGATGTATCCCTTAACTTTATCGATCCCTTCCCGCCCTTCCTTAACCCTATCCTTACCCCTGTCAAATGGTTATGACTTGCAAGACAGCTCTCAGTTTAGATTTTTAAGTCACGTGGTTTGATGACTTAATGAACAAGATCTTTTTAGAGTTATGGTTCTTAGTCACCTTCGTGTGCATCGCTGTATTCTTGAGGCTTACAATTGCCGCCACCTAACATCTGTCAGACATTCAGTTTTCGTTAGCCGTCCCGCCTATCATAATTCCATTTCATGTTCATCAGTCAGCAGAAGTGTCAATGTGGACGTCGTCATCATGATTATCACTATAAGCGTTGTCATCGTTCTCGCTATTACCGTCATCATAATTAATATTACTATTATAAGGATTTTTAACACTGGTGGCTTGTGCATCAGGTTCCTCGAACTCTAAATTAAATATTTAGACTCTTAGAGAAAATGGGTGGAGAGAGAAATAAAAGAACCACTTCACCGTGTGGAAACTAGAGACCGGAAATGTAGTGGCATGCATGGGGCAGATCCTTTTGTCGACGCCATCTGTTGCTGTCGGCAACCAAGAAAGCTGGCTTAGACATGCCAAGACTTTCAACGTTAACTGTTTTATACTTGTCACAGTGAGTGAGTGGGTAAGGGTCAGAAAGACTGAAAGGAAAAAGGTTTGCCCACTTGTTTGCTTGGTTGTATTTTTATCTTTGCTTGGTTGACGCAGTTTTTTTACTTCAAAACGTAAACATTAAGGTTTTATAAGCTTTGTTCTAATACAAAAGACATTGTTCTTTAGCTTTTTTAACCTTGATTTTCCTTAACCGTTTTAATGTCCTCGGTGCATTGGACGTGTTTTGTCGTTGTTGTTATTAATTGGCATTACAGGAAATGAAGAAATGTACCAGAATCAGGTTCTTGAAACGTCAAAACCTCTGTGATGACCTGACATTATGGGACTTTCATTACAAATGCACACTGCCTGCTTCTGTTTGGGAGGAGAGTGAATGATTCGATAACTTCAGGGTGTGCGTCAGATCGTGAGAATGTATCGTTTGCTTCTGGATAAGTCAAATTGTGTGATTGTATCTTTAACTTCTGAGTAAATCAAATTGTGTGACTGTATCTTTAACTTCTGAGTAAATCAAATTGTGTGACTGTATCATTAACTTCTGAGTAAATCAAATTGTGTGACTGTATCTTTAACTTCTGAGTTAATCAAATTGTATGACTGTATCTTTAATTTCTGAGTAAATCAAATTGTGTGACTGTATATTTAACTTCTGAGTAAATCAAATTGTATGACTGTATCATTAACTTCTGAGTGAGTCATATTATTGTATAATTAGTTATGGCATGAGTCAAGACATGTGAATGTATCATTAGTTTATTGTGTGAGTCAAGTCGTGTGAATATATCAATAACTTCTAGTTTAAGTCGAGTTTTATGGACATCAGAGTAAAAATCAATTCTTATAATCATTTTACTGTGTTACAGTGTTGTCGATTGGTTTGTGTTCTTGTTTGTTCGTTTATTGTTGTTTTTTTTTTTGCAAAGAAACGAAAACAAAAAGCAAAAATGTAAACAATTAATGATAATACTTATTATTGACATTTGTCACTCGCAAAACATTTGATCTGTCTCGGCATTAAGTCCTCTTAGTGTAAATTTCAATTAGCTTATGTAAGTGATCCTATATACAATATTCACATCTTTATGTTAGCTATGTAACTTTTTAATTTATATTTACACTTTCTTGATAATTAATGTAACTTTTCTACTTACACCTTCGTGCTAACTGATGTAACCTTTTAATTTTAATTTAACTTGTTTTGTTAATTGATGAAACTTTATAATTTCTATTTATCTTGTTTTGTTCATTAATAAAACATTTTAATTTCTATTTATGCCTTTTGGTTAACTGGTCTATGTTTTAATTTCTGTGTATGCTCTCCTGTTAACTGTTGTGGCTTTTTAGTTTCTGTGTATGCTCTCCTGTTAAGTGATGTGGCTTTTTAGTTTCTGTGTATGCTCTCCTGTTAACTGATGTGATTTCTTTTTAGTTTCTGTGTACGCCGTCCTGTTAACAGATGTAGATGAAGGGGAAAAGCAGGGGAAACTGCGTGGACTTAAGGTTTTGAACTAACTAAGAATAAAATCATCTTTCCACAAGTTTAAGAAAGGAAATGAAGAGTATCAAAGGAATTTAATTGCTTATATCCCCAAAGTAAACCCATGACATAGACTTTCTAGAACTGCTAAAGTAAGAACTGTACTTCTTTTTCTTCAAATCTTTGTCGATGAAGATGATAATCTTTTCATTGTTCGTCGAGGAATCTTGTACCATTACCGTTTATTAGGTGAGGTTCAACTTTCAAAATGTTATAACTTCGTGTCCAAGATAAATTGTGCGCTCTTTTCTTTTTATAAGACATATTAACATTTTATCTTTTCAAATGAAAATGAAATGGTGGGTATGGAAAACATAAGGAGATGGTATTATACACTTTTAGTTATCGTTCACTTGACGTTGAACTTCATCTTGGTGAAGTTGGATTGCTTTGAGAACCATTGGGCTTAATTATCACCACATACATTCAGTTCTCCTATAATCTAGTAGCTGCATTCGTGAAGAATTTTGATTTAATTCGATTTGACTTAATTGGACTTGATTGTAAAAGAACAGAATTATAATAACAATTCACTTAGTAAAAATGAAGGGGTTAGGGCAGTAGTTATATAGACACCATGCACTCTTATAATTTCCTCTTTAATTTGTTATTTATTTGTCTTTATTTGCGTGTTGTCTCACATCAACAGTATTATATAGTCATAATATCAGTCGGAATACAATTAAAATCATGCAAACGGTATACATGTGATGTGTTAGTCTGTGTTGCTAAGTGACAGAACAGAGTTAAGCAAACAGGTAAAAAAGAAAGTGATAAAAGTAGCAAAACCATTCCTATTTACGCTGGGTTGTATGGTCTTTTTAATAACAATTTTCTTCAGATAATTCCGTACAGAAATCTTTATGAAACTAGAAAAAGTACAGTTCATTCACTCATATCGATGATGTCATTAATTTTGTGGCGGCGGCCATTATTCGAAATTACTTTATTAAGGACTTCCATCACACATATATACAATGAAACCGTGCAATTAAAAACGTTTTATGCTTATTGTACTCGGTGCTACGAGAATAACTCGACTTTTTCTTTCCAATGAAAATTACATAGAAAAGAAATGTGATTTTTTTTTATCATAATGGAGTTTCAGAACATATTTGTAGACGGGGTGAACGCGATGTATGTGACAGCTAACTACGCTAATAAGGTCCTCTAACAATGATCCTTATTTAGAGAATACGAAAGACACATACATCTTCCAGTGTGTCTGTTCATCTAATCAGTATTTCATGTATCCATCCTTTCGCCCACTGATCTGTCTTCTATAAACATTGTATTTTCTATACGTATTTAACTGTCGCCTATTTACCCAACCATCTACCTAGGTGTCCATATATATATATAAAACATGTCTGTCTATCTGTTCAACTCACCCACCGACGGAGGGCGGTTGAGGGTGTGCGCCAAGCTGGTGCGGCCTTTCTGCCAGCCCTCCCGCCCTCCTCCTCGGAACGCAATTTGAGGCTGTGGGGTCCAGTTGGGACACTCCATATCAGATAACGTCTGATGATCAACGCAAGCTCCAGTGGTGACGTTAAACTACTATCGATACACACACACACACACACACACACACACACACACACACACACACATACACACACACACACACACACACACACACACACACAACCTGTTGACATATAGGCCTACATCTGTTCTATAGCCATAAGAATTTTTAGAAAGCAACTAAAGCAGCAGCTAATTCACGATAAACAGTTAACATTAATATCGCACCTGGCCAGTACTTGAAATATATTGGTTTTGTTCACGCATGACGTGATAACATCCAGATAACAGGCGAACGTTGGACTAGTGCACAAAGATGAGGAGGCCAAAGAAAGCACGGTCATCATTGGTCATTTCTATTAGCGAGGATGTTCTTGTGCTTCAGACTGTTACGGCAGGGAATAGAGGACCGGAACTAGAATTACCAGACCGGGCCCACGCGCGGTTTTGGAGTTAGCAACAGGCGCTATTAATGTAACTGATATAACCCTCCTCCACCCTAATCTGTCCACTTGGCCTTCCCCAATCCAACTCCTCTCCAGTGCAAAATCGTCTTCCTCAAGGAACAACCACTATATGTAGAGAAGAAGCTATCTATCTATCTATCTATCTATCTATCTATCTATCTATCTATGTATCTATGTATCTATCTATCTTTCTATCTATCTGTCTGTCTATATATGTAATTAACTTCCTACCTATATATCTTCTTTTTCAGTCTGTCTACCTATTTATCTGTTTATCTTAAATAGCATATACACCAACACACCTTCTTATTTAACTGTCTATTTTCAAATATATCCATCGAAGTATCTATCTTCTTTTCTATTTATTTTCCTTTCTCTCTATCAAACTACATTTCCATCTCTCTATCAAATGCATCAAACTGCATTTCTATCAACATTCTTAAAAGCTCTCTATCGCAAACACACAGCCTCACAGACACAATGACAGACACAAAGATACACAAATACAAAGGCAAAAGACACTCAGAAAGACACAAAGACAAAGCAAAGACACACAGGCTCAAAGACACAGAGACACAGATAAGCGCGTGGGTGTCTTTCCAGAATCCTTAGACCTTAGCGCATCACCGGGATTTTAGTCACAGCAAAGCAAAAAATATTATTATTCTCTTGACACTTTTGTCCAGGAGTGCCATCTCCCGTATCACCGGATGTTGTCGCGCGTACATAATAAACATGAGCGTTGTCTAGCAATCAGGGTCTCCTCTCTGCAACATTAGTCGTTCTTCACGCTTGCAACTCACAAGTTACGTAGGTGGCGGTTTCCGTCGTTCGTCCAGTCTATAACATTCCGTCAACAGTTTCTGTGCCCCAGTGGCAAACGATTTCCACTCTCGTTGGAAACTTGTTGCGAGTGCTCGTGGTTTCAGGTTTTTTTTAAAATTATTTCTTCTTGTTTGGCACAGTGCGCAAAAGCGACAAACTGTAATAACTGAGTCCCCATCGCACCGGACTGAAATACTCAGCAATGCCCAAAGTGAATTTGCCAGGACAAGTGAAAACAAAAACTGTGGAGCAGTCACTCGTTTGAGTATTTGTAAGTGGAAAACTAAATCATGGCAATCTTTATATCTGTCCATGCAAAAGGGTGTGGGTGGTTCTGCATGCGTGTTATTGCGTGCATGTGAGTGTATATATAAATGTCCATATAATATAATGTGTGTGTGTGTGTGTGTGTGTGTGTGTGTGTGTGTGTGTGTGTGTGTGCGTGTGTGTGTGAAAGAGAGAGAGAGAACGAGAGAAAATGTATGTGTGCATGTGTGTGTCATGTCATAAGTTCATTAAGAGTTCAAGGCATTCGCTCTAGTCACCAACCTGATGATATTAAACTCAGGTAATCAAATTATGAAAAAAAAAATTAAATTTCAATCATTCTCAGAAAATTAAAAAACTAGCTGTTGTGTCATTTCACAAGTCTCCCTAGAGACCATAATTTGACAAAAGCTGAAAACTTACAGTTGTCGATTGCTTCAAAGGCTGCCACTCTTCTTGCGAGGTACTTAGAGACCACGATAGCTCAGCTGCGTGGTTATTAGGCGCATCTCGTCCCACACCAAAATCTGATAAACAGTCATAATTAATCAAGTCCTGAAAGGGTGCATCTGTTTATTGCAAGTATTCCCCCACCCCATCTCCCTCTCTTCTCCGTAGACTTGATTTGTCCACTCCGCTCTGAAACAGACAACTAATGCCAATCTCTCTCTCTCTCTCTCTCTCTCTCTCTCTCTCTCTCTCTCTCTCTCTCTCTCTCTCTCTCTCTCTCTCTCTCTCTCCAGAGGTAATCAGTTCGTGTTGACGTCTTTAATATTTTATATTACGTTTCCATTAAATTCATGTCCACTTCTCGGCAAGAATTTGTCACTACCATCTGCTTGGAGTGGCAAACAGGGAACGCAGGCTGCGTCCAATTAATTGACTTTGTTCAGAAAACCTTCACCTTGTGTTTAAATAAATGTTCATTTTAATTTAACTTGACCAATCAATGACTGTCTCTCTTACCACTTTATAGTTAGTCTAACCACCTCTCGGGGGATAGAGGTGGTTTTGTTGTTATTTATTACTTTCTGCTGCTTTTTGTTATGGTTGTTTTGTTTGTTTATTGGGGTTGGGTGGGGTTATTTTAGTTTCTGTTTTCTTTTTTAGAAGGGGGCGGGGGCTGTTTGAATATCACATACTGAGTCCTGATGTCTTTCTATCTCGTAATCAGAATAATGACGCTTTCGTATCTCGTAATCAGAACGTTGACGTTTTTGTATCTCGTAATCAGAGTGTTGATTACGTTACAATCATATTGAATAAAAATCGGGACGTCTTTTTCCCGGTTGTTTCATTTCACCAGTGGCTTAAAATCTATTTTCAAAGTGCCTAAATCAAGCACTTATAGCTGGCTCTACACTTACCTAGAACAGTTTGCTGTCAGTAGTGTTTTTATTTCTACAGACATTTGCAATTTAACAGGCGGCATCCTGCTTTATCTGTCATATTTATTGGTATGTAATGGCTTGCTTTTCTTCTTGCTATTTTCCTTAAATATTATTTCTGAAATATTAATCTACAGCAAAAGCAGCTTTGAAGAATGCATGTATGTGTGTGCGTGCGTGTTGTGTTGTCTTTTGTTGCCGTTTTCCTTATATGCTATTTATGAAATCTTTTTCTACAACAGCAGCTTCGAAGAACATGTACACGAGTGCACGTGTTAATGTGTGCTGTTGTTTTCCGCCAATGTTAATTCTTTTCTGCAACAGAAGATACAATAGAGGCAACATTTCTCGCACATTAAATAAATCCAATGGTTTTGTACAGATGATTCACACTGATAGAAGGTGTTGTGGAAATTTCTGACAGAGATTCAATTCTTTGATTTTTCTCTTCGGTGCTGACTATAAGGGAATCGTTTAGTGCGTTGGGTCAGACATTGTTCCCAGCCCCAGACTGGGGTTTATATACGTTCTGACTTGACCCCAGATTAAGGTGTAAGAAAAAGCAGATCCTAGTTTCTTTAATCAGCCATCATTGATTTTCAGACCGGCACTCAACTTTTGTACTGTTCTGCACTCGACCTAGGCAACTTCAGCCATTCTTGTTGGGAAGGGGCGCGTCTTTTTTTCCCAAGTACTCATTCACAGACCGTGTATCACTAATGCAGTTGCTTGATCGTTGGTTCATTTGCATTCGGAGTAGCCTCCCAGTAATCTAGAGTCTTTCACCTATAGATTACAAGGGCACTCACTCTCAGTGAAGTCCTGGATTCTGGTACAACGTTGTTCTTACGGCTCGTCAATGATCTGTGGGGCCAGCGTCACGTGTTGTCCTACTGGCCATTATGCATGAGCAATCAAGTACAAAATCTTACAGGCCCACTACGACCTCTGCTATGTGTTCTCTTTACCTGCGTGGCTAAAGGTATATTTAAAATCACACATACAAACACTGTCTCCAAATAACAGAGAGCAAAAGTTAGGTACATCAACAAAAGTGAGATGAATTAACTTAGGAAACTATATGTATTGAAATGTATACAATATAGTAAAGAGCAATAGCATACAGATATAATTAATAAGGGAATAGTAAATTATTAATTTAATCATGGTCAGATCTAGATGGAAAGATGGATGAATGGATAGAAGAGTGGATGGATGGATGGATGGATGGATGGATGGATGGATGGGGGTAGACTCGCGAATTGAAGGAGGGAGCAGACGTGTATTTAGAAAGATAGAGATGGGGAAAGCGGGCTACTGTGCAAAAGATATTTGTAATTGGCCAGAAGGCATTAAGTGGATACATTAGTAAATATGAAGGCAACAACTAGTAGGTAATTCGAGGCCTTTTGCTCCCATCACTCTTGATCTTTGTCACTACAAGTTAGAGACACACACGTGATGAAAACGCCTTCGTTAAACTGATTCATTTGTTGTAAATAAATAAATATAAAACAATGCAATCTTCCAAGAAAACTACAACATAAATTGACACTAGACTGGAACCTATCCCCAAAACTAACAGTATTCACTAGGATTATCTTCATCATGCTGTTACGAGAGCTCGTGGTTTCAGTTGGTGTTTTTTTTTTCGTTTTGTCACAGTGCGCAAAAGCAACAAACTGTAATAACTGAGTCCCCTCGCACCGGACCGATATACTCAGCAATGCCCAAAGTGAGTTTGCCAGGTCACGTGAAAACAAAAACTGTGGAGCAGTCACTGGATTAAAGATTTGTAAGTAGAAAATAAACCAAGGCAATCTTTAAATTTGTCCATGTATAACTAATGTGCATGTGTGTATGCATTAGTGTATATGTGCATATAATCATTGTGTGCACGAAATTGTATTATAATATATAAATATGAATATATATATATATATTGGAACATGGGAAGACTACTCTGACGGAGTTGCTAGAGTTCTTGTGGCTAAAAGCCTGTCAACTTTAATGAAACACACTGCTGTCTGGTGTTCCACAGTCCTGAACACTTTTAATCAAGTAGGAGCGTGCAGCGTGGTCTTAGTAATAATTTTTCACTGCTGATGACAATCGCCATAACAGAAGAGCTTTATTTTGTTTTCCCAATTCACAATGTCCGGCATTAGTTGAATCACTCAATGTTCTTGAATTTTTATCAGAGTTCAGTGATATCAGGAAAAGAGCTTTATTTTGTTTTCCCAATGCACAATGTCCGGCATTAGTTGAATCACTCAATGTTCTTGAATTTTTATCTGAGTTCAGTCATACCATGAAATGACCTTTACTTGTGTTGTTCTAATACCATGAAATGACCTTTACTTGTGTTGTTCTAATACCATGAAATGACCTTTACTTGTGTTGTTCTAATACCATGAAATGACCTTTACTTGTGTTGTTCTAAATCACGTTATCGTTAGTTTAAATCACATACTTCAATGCTATTTATTCGGCTGTTTCAATATTTGGAAGAATTTGTTGCACCTCATTTTCAACTGTGTGAAGTCAGTAAAGTAATAAGATTGTATGGGTTTCCTATGGTTCTATTTGTTTGTGGATGTTTCTTAATCTGAGGGGTGCTCTGAGCTTCTGCCTGTGTATGCTCAGTGAGATTATAAATGATCTACAATTCTATGGGTGACATAGAGCGGGATTTCTGTCTTGAAAAAATTAAATCCAAATTCTTACATTGTATATGAAAATTATTACTTTATATTATGCTGTATGGAAGTTATGCTATGAAGTAAAGAAAAGAGAAGTGAACGAAAACGTTAACCATATATTTTAGAGAGAGCTACATTGCTTTTATCTCACTCCGGGCGCCATGCCTATACCCGACCGACTGAACGGAAACACTGCAAGATAACAGTACAAGGGAAATTGTGCAATGAGAGAGACTATGTGATAACGTGGCAATTTAAACGCCTGACTGGTCAGTAAACAGACATAGAGTGTGGATGTACAAGCTCACGAGAGGCGTGACCAAGTTAGGATTAGCGAAGACCTGCCAGATATCAGTCTAGAGGCGTGACCAAGTTAGGATGAGTGAAGATCTATCAAATATCAGTCATCCTAATTTGGTCAGGGTGTGACCAATTTAGGATGAGTGAAGATCTACCAGATATCAGTCAGGGTTGTGACCAAGTTAGGATGAGTGAAGACTTACCAGATATCAGTCATGGGGCGTTACTAAGTTAGAACGAGTGAAGATCTGACATCAATCTAGAGGCGTTATCAAGTTAAGATAAGTGAAGATCTATCAGATACCAGTCAGGAGTGTGACCAAGTTAGGACGAGTGAAGACTTACCCGATATCAGTCTAGAGACGTGACCAAGTCAGGATGAGTGAAGATCTACCAGATATCAGTCTAGAGGCGTGAGAAAGTTTGCATTAGTGAAGTCTAGAGGCGTGACCAAGTCAGGATGAGTGAAGATCTACCAGATATCAGTCTAGAGGCGTTACTAAGTTAGGACGAATGAAGATCTAACATCAATAAGGGGTGTGACCAATTTAGGATGAGTAAAAGATCTATCAGATATAAGTGTGGGAATACGAAAAGTGTCAGTCAACTAATGATTACTTAGTGTGTAAGTCCGGAAAAGTGTGAGTCAACTAATGATTACTGAGTGTGTAAGTCCGGGAAAGTGTGAGTCAACTAATGATTATATTATTTAATGTATAAGTCCGGAAAAGTGTGAGTCAACTAATGATTACTTAGTGTGTAAGTCCGGAAAGGTGTGAGTCAACTAATGATTACTTAGTGTGTAAATCCGGAAAGGTGTGAGTCAACTAATGATTACTTAGTGGGTAAGTCCGGAAGTGACATACCGTCGGACGTGAGAAAATCGAATTTTAGCAACATTAAATTTAGAAGCTGAAGGGAGCACTGAAATTCCAATCCAATAATTAGCAGTGAAAAGTGTATTGAAAGTATACTTTTAGTAGAACTTGAATTTGTTCATTTATTACTGATTCAATTTCGATGAGATAAAAATTTCTTTTACGAAGAACTGAAGGAAAATATGTTTGATAGTGAATTTATTTAACTATTGACTTGTATTTCGATATAGGGCCTGTAACTTTGGAGCGAAATAAGAATAAATGTCAGGTTCCTCTTTAATGCAGTGGTGCACAAGGTTAGAGTGTGATAAACTTGAGTTTCGAATTGTTGTTTTAATTGCTATCCTACTGATCTAATGTATACACGTATTTCATGCGTAAGAATACAGCCTACTTTTAACATGTTCATATCTTAATTATTGTTTCGTAATTTCCTTATTCGTAACTGTACTATAATTATGTATTATTTAATGTTTAGTACTTGATTGTCTTCTATTAATTCCATGCCATTTAAATAGGTGAAATTACCCATATTTGTTCGTGAAAGGATAATCTAATCGGGCAGCGGTCGAACATTATTTTAGTATCATTGAATTCTTCTTCTTCTTCTTCTTCTTCTTCTTATTATTATTATATGGGTGGTATTTGACTCTAGTGATGCAGTATGAGTGTGTGTGTGTGTGTGTGTGTGTGTGTGTGTGTGTGTGTGTGTGTGTGTGTGTGTGTGTGTGTGTGTGTGTTATGTGTTTCTGTGGGTGCTCTATAAGACAATGCATGCTCTGTGCTTCTGTGGGTGCTTTTAGATTCTATAGACGCTTTGTGGTTTTATGGTGTTCTTTTGGTTCACTGGGTGCTGTATGAGTCTGAGGTGCTATTTGATTTTAAGTCTTGGTACTTTTTACTCTAAGGGTGCTCTTTGACTCTATTGGTGTTGTATGAGCTTATGTGTGCTATTTGATTTTAAGTCTTGGTACTTTTTACTCTAAGGGTGCTCTTTGACTCTATTGGTGTTGTATGAGCTTATGTGTGCTATTTGATTTTAAGTCTTGGTACATTTTACTCTAAGGGTGCTCTTTGACTCTATTGGTGTTGTATGAGCTTATGTGTGCTATTTGATTGCTGATACTAGGTAATTATGATCCACGAGATGGCGGATAAGTGAAATATTGAATCAACCGGTTAAATTAAATGGTTAACAACTGCTGAACACTCAGCTGACAGACACTCTTATAATGACTGGTTCCGGAAGGTCAACAGTTAAGCGTTAAACCAATGTTCCCGTGCAGCGACACCAAACTGATGTCACATCACAATCCACAGAGCATCCATAAACACACAGAGTATCCATCGAACCATAGAGTACCCATAGAACACTTGTGGAATTATAAAGCAATTTTAGAATCATGGTCTCTAGAGAACCAATGAACACCCATTAGAGACTCAAAGTCCCGTAGAGCACCCATACAATACTAATGACGTAAATCTAAAATCAGTGAATCTACTCAATATCAGACCAGATCAGCAGATCTTAAGAACTGCAGTTATGGACCAAAGGTTGTTTTATTTTTCAAATACTTCACACGTCAGCGCGTATGTTCTACTTGTGTTGAGCCTACGGTCTCATTTCGCAGTATCCACTTGTTGACGTCATCGCCAAGTGAGATCCTTGGCTATTTACTCCGTACATATTTGGCGTCACAGAGGACTGTGTGAGAGGCGGGGTATTTACATAATTGACGTCACAGAGGACTGTGTGAGAGGCGGGCTATTTACATAACTGACGTCACAGAGGACTGTGTGAGAGGTGGGCTATTTACATAATTGACGTCACAGAGGACTGTGTGAGAGGCGGACTATTTACATAATTGACGTCACAGAGGACTGTGTGAGAGGCGGGCTATTTACATAATTGACGTCACAGAGGACTGTGTGAGAGGCGGACTATTTACATAATTGACGTCACAGAGGACTGTGTGAGAGGCGGGCTATTTACATAATTGACGTCACAGAGGACTGTGTGAGAGGCGGGCAGTGCTGTGCTGTCCGTCAAAATGCACTGCGTTTGCTGTGTGACTTCTACCCTTTCGCCCGTCTGGGATATTTGCCAGAAACAAACCGTTTATTTCCACCCCTTCTCCCACAATACCGTGTAATTAAAGAGAGCAACTGTTGTTTCGTTATAACAGTGACTGCTTTTCCTAACAGCAGGAATGATGCATAGACGCTTCAGCAGGAGGAGACAACCCCCCAAACGAGATGCATAGGTGCAAACAGGCGAGCGTGTCGCGCTAGACGGCAAAGAAAACACAAAATTGGCTTCTGGCATCAGTGCCGAGGTCCGATGATCGATGGCAAAGCATCTGCAGGATCCAGCCCGGGACTAACAACATGAAGACATTCGTTATCTGTGTCAAGAGCACGGCTTTGAAAACCCGCCTGCCTAACAGATATGTACATCAGTGGGCGATGACAGAGTCGGACGTTACTGGCACTGTAAATTTACCCTCGATAAATAGATAGATAGATAGATAGATAGATAGATAGATAGATAGATAGATAGATAGATAGATAGGTAGGTAGGTAGGTAGGTAGGTAGGTAGGTAGGTAGGTAGATAGATAGATAGATAGATAGATAGATAGATAGATAGATAGATAGATAGATAGATAGATAGATAGATAGATAGATAGATAGATAGATAGATAGATAGATAGATAGATAGATAGATAGATAGATAGATAGATAGATAGATAGATAGATAGATAGATAGTTTCAATTTCGGACACGAAATTAGACAAATGTATACTTGAGAAATATAAATAAAAGTCAGCTAAAACTTACGAAAAATAAATTAAGAGTTGTACAGAACCTGCATAAGAATGCATTTATCTGGATTGAAATAACTGTACAAATAATAACCTTGATTGTAATATAAATATGTAATTCGATAATAAATACAAGCAATCTACGATCCTCCTGCTGGGGGTGGGGGTAGAGTACATGTTATGTCTATTCAAAATTGAAAACATTTTGCGACGATCTGCTTAACAATTAAATAAATTAATTACGTCAGAAAAGAAATTAACACTGAAAAAATGAAGTCAGGATATGGTCTCTACCTTATATGTGAAATTGAACAAAGGTCAGTCTGTAAAAGGAGCTCAATACACAAAGGTCAACCTGAGAAAGGAACTCAATACATGAAGGTCAACCTGAGAAAGGAACTCAACATATGAAGGTCAGCCTGAGAAAGGAACTCCACATAAAGGTCAACCTGAGAAAGGAATTCACAAAAAGGTCAACCTGAGAAAGGAACTCAACACATGAAGGTCAACCTGAGAAAGGAACTCAACACATGAAGGTCAACCTGAGAAAGGAATTCAATACACCAAGATACTGAAAACTGACCTCCACAAAGTATACCCGAAAAAAATAACTCAGCACAACCGTGTACCAGCAAAAAGAACTCAGCACACAAAAGTCAACCTGAAAAGGGGAAATTAACATATAAAGGTCAACCTGAAAAGGGGAAATCAACATACAAAGGTCAACCTGAAAAAGAAAAATCAGCATACAAAGGTCAACCTGAAAGTGGAATCAGCATGCAAAGGTATACTTGAAAGGGAATTGAAATCAAATGCACTAACCGAAGAGTAAAATCCCGTTATAAAATTCCAAAGCTAAAATCTACATACAAAACTCTATCTGAAAATTCAAATTAGCATACAATACTCTTCCTCAAATAAAATTAACATACAAAAGGTCCACTTTAAAAAAAAGGCTTAATCTCAAATGTCTTCCACTAAAAGGTGAAATACATGTAAATAAAATCCAAAATTTCTTGATAAATAAAATTAATATAAATATATATCTCTAAGGGATGAAATGTATAAAATAAATCTACATACGAATTTATTCAGATAATGTCAAGATCTACCAGAACCTGAAAAGATAAGAAGAAAATTCAATAATAAATAATAGTAATTTATTTCTTGGACTCATAATGATAACATGTACGATAGTGAAAACCTGCTCGGCTGAACATACCCAAATAGATCTTTTGGACGTGCCCAAAGTATTCTGCCTGAACACGCTCTCTAAGTAGTCCAATTGAAAGCTCAAAATAATCCGTCCGAATGTGCCCAAAGTAGCCCACTGAACGCGCCCAAAGTAGCCCACTGAACGCGCCCAAGTAGCCCGCTCAACGCGCCCAAAGTAGCCCACTGAACGCGCCCAAAGTAGCCCACTGAACGCACCCAAAGTAGCCCACTGAACGCGCCCAAAGTAGCCCACCTGAATGCGTCCAAAGTAGCCCACTGAACGCGCCCAAAATAGCCCAACTGAATGCGTCCAAACAGTTTTTCTGCGATTAATCAAGAACTGTGGCCGATGAAAGATATTCAGTTACTGTTGAAAGAAATTACTTTAAAACCAATCAATACATAATAAATCTTACAGCAGTTAAATAAATTTTGTTTGGACGCAAACACCCACGCATACACACTTGCATGTGATCACGCATGAACTCAGGCACACGCACAAACACATACACACAGACACAAATAGATTAATTCACATTTTCATTAAATCTTGATAGGAACTAGTCTTGGAGCATTTCACTTTAAAAGCGTTTACGTTATATATTTCAGCAGCAGAAGCAAGAAAAATATTTTCTCAAATGCTTTTTTGCAATTTCAGTATATAAAAAAAATAATGTATGGTGTTCTCTTTGAATCTAAAATATGTTATAATTTATGCGTGATTTTAATGCATAGTCAACAATTTCACATATACACGCGTTCATAAAACTGTATTCACACGCACGCACACACACTCACACGCGCGCGCGCGCGCAATCAGACACTCAAGCTTTGGAAAACTTAAAACTGTTGCAAATTAAGATCAAAGAAAGAAACAAACAAAACTCTTTAAATTTTGTAAATTTAGAAACAAGAGTAATATCAAGCGAGTGACGGGTGAAGTCACCTTCAGAGGAACCTCGTTACGGATAAATATTAAATCAACATCTCATATATGTGCATTTTATAATACACGAATAAAATGTTATTATATTATGCGTGCAAGTGTGAACTTGAATTTGTTTAATAACAGAACCCAAATGTAGGAAGGGTTAAATTAAGCTTAACCTCCATTCTCTATGCTCGGGGAATACACACATTTAGCAAGAGAATGTTAGTGTTGCAAATTGAATAAGAGTTATCATTCCTAAGAATAGATTTGAGTATCTGCAGTAGAACCAATCAAATTAGAGCAACGCGAACGTGGGGAGGGAGGGTGACGACTGTGGGGATAAAGCACTTTAGAAATCATTCTATCTTCAATTATCTTGAACGATGGACGTACAAGGAAACGTGAAAGCATTCGGAAATCAGAAATTGCGAATGGGTCTTTAAGTTTCATGTGTAATGAAGTGTCCAGAATTACAAGCAGCATAAAAGTTGTTGAGAGATGTATGGCAACGCAGAGGGTGGAGGAGGACAGCGAGAACTGGCCGTGTCGTACCTCGATGAAGCGTGTCGATGCTCATATATCCAAGGCTTCGTGCCGGATATTAGTAGTTGTCTCAAAAGAGTGAAACAATTAACCCTAGGACGAACTGAAGACAACAATTTTAGTGAGGAACTGCCATTCGTATAGAATTAGATTACATTGCATTACAGAAGGCACTACTGGCTGACATATTTATTTGTTTAGTTACAGAAGACACTACTGGCTGACATATTTATTTGTTTAGTTAACGAAGGCACTACCGGCTGACATATTTATTTGTTTAGTTACAGAAGACACTACTGGCTGACATATTTATTTGTTTAGTTACAGAAGACACTACTGGTTGACATATTTATTTGTTTAGTTACAGAAGACACTACTGGCTGACATATTTATTTGTTTAGTTACAGAAGACACTACTAGCTGAGAGAACATTTTATATAGTTAATGAAGACACCCATTAACTGGCTGTGCAATGTTTGGTATTTTACTGATGACACAATGGCTGGTGATATACTTATTTGTATAGTACTGAAGAAACCTCTGCAGTTGACGATATATATTTGTGTGTATAATTACTGGAAGCGATATGGACTTGATCTTGATTTTGTACTGATTCGTGTATAATTGTAGATGTACTGTGTAGATCACTGCCTATTACATTGATTAATTAGTATACTTTCTGTATTCTGAACTACAGCTTTGGCTAACACTATACATTAATCTGAGCACATACTTGGATTTTGTATTGTAGTTTTGTGTACTTATACTGAAGATAACCTTGGTTATCATTTGCTCTGTGTACAGATGCTAAACACGTGACTGGATGACGTATTATTAAGTAAGTTAAATAGTTATTGAAAATTCCTTTTATTTACATTGTACTAATTTTTCTGGTAATAAAGTAAAATCCTTCTATCGTTCTCACTTGTACAATTAATACAACATATCTTGTCGCTATATTGTTCGACTTTATATATGGTTATAAAACACGCTCTATCTATCTATCTATCTATCAATCTATATCAGTGTGTCTAACTTCTTATCTCTCTGACTTTCTATCTCACTATAATTATTTATTTGAATATTTATCATTTCAGAATATTATCTTTCTATTCGACTATCTATCTATCTATCTGTCAACTATTTATCCATTTATCTACTGAATTCCTGAGTCTATCTAACTACATATTTGTTTTATGTGTCTATACATTTGCCTGTGTGTCTGCCTTTCTTTCTATCAACCCGTCTATTTATTCATCTACCTGCCTGTTTATCTCTATCTGTATTTGTGTTTATCTGCCTGTCTATCTATCTATTTGTCCGTCCATCTAACTAGCTCTCCACCTACCCGGCTGGCTGTCTTTCTATATCTACCTGTCCGATGTCTTTCTATGGCAATCTAATACGAGCAGCCCTTAGGCTAAATCGGAAGTGGAAATGTCAACAATCTCTTTCGCAACTTTTGTTATCCTTTTTCTCTGTGTGTGTATGTGTGTGTGTGCCTGTGTGTGTCTGTGTCTGTGTGTGTGTGTGTGTGTGTGTGTGTGTGTGTGTGTGTGCGTGCGCGCGCGCGCGTAAAATCCCACGCTTAAAGAATACGATGCCGTTCGACCGATATGTACTACTTCTTGTTCAAGTCATAGTGTGTTAACTATCACTATGTCACTCCGGGTGAACAACTTTCGTCTCTAGAGGGATTTCTGTGATTCCTTCAGACTTTCTCTGTAACCACCCTTTTAGTGCATACTAATCAGCTTAAGGGATTAAGGTTATAGCTTGTTCTGGCATAAATACTCTACTTTCATATTCATTTTCTAGTCCACTTGTGATCCTGACACATGGCACCGGCTTGGACAATCTGAGTGTCTGCTTTTCTGTTGCTAGATCTCAGTGACAGCTAATCTAGATATTCATGACTGTGAACAGGCCCTCGTGTCTATTGTAAAGTGAAAGAGGATTCAAAGAAACTAACCAGCAAAAAATACCAAACATGAATTCCGTCCAGTTTATGCACCCTCTTATAAATTTGCCTCTGTTGTGATTTTCTTTTCTTACTCCTGCAGTATTGATTTCTTTCATCAAAGTATACTTTTATGGAAGTGAAAAACTAAACACTGAATATGTTAGGAACTAGAAAAATACACAATGACTTTAAAGATTAATTCTTTCTTTTTCTTTCTTTATGACAAAACCATGTGCTGAATACGCATCAAACAGAGTGAACTGATTTAGATTGTTTAGTGGTTGATTAATAGCGTGATTTGTTGTTTTTTTTATTAATAGCGTGATTTGTTGTTTAGTGTTTGATTAATAGCGTGATTTGTTGTTTAATGTTTGATTAATAGCGTGATTTGTTGTTTAGTGTTTGATTAATAGCGTGATTTGTTGTTTAATGTTTGATTAATAGCGTGATTTGTTGTTTAGTGCTTGATTAATAGCGTGATTTGTTGTTTAATGTTTGACTAATAGCGTGATTTGTTGTTTAATGTTTGATTAATAGCGTGATTTGTTGTTAGTTGGGTGTGGCATGTTTCTATAGGTACAAATTTGTAGCCGCTAATGTTTTTTTTATTTTGTTTCAATAATTTTTGTTGTTGTTAACACTTACGCTTTTTAATTTGATAAGTTATAAAGTTATGATATCTTATAAGTTATGACTTATGATGTCTTATAAGTTATGATATCTTATAAGTTATGACTTATGATATCTTATAAGTTATGACTTATGATGTCTTATAAGTTATGACTTATGATGTCTTATAAGTTATGACTTATGATATCTTATAAGTTATGACTTATGATGTCTTATAAGTTATGACTTATGATATCTTATAAGTTATGACTTATGATGTCTTATAAGTTATGACTTATGATGTCTTATAAGTTATGACTTATGATGTCTTATAAGTTATGACTTATAATGTCTTATAAGTTATGACTTATGATATCTTATAAGTTATGACTTATGATGTCTTATAAGTTATGACTTATGATATCTTCAGGAAATAGATATATAGATTGGTTGGCGGGACGAAAGTTTATTTATTTATTAACCCGACACCTATATATCTTCAGTTAATGTACTCTCAGGGAGAAATGTGTGAAGGCCAAATCTGTATGGGCTATAGCCTGGATACTGGTGCATAACTTGACATAGGTAGTTTGAATCCGGTAACAATTCGGGAAAAGTTGTTGTTCATTAATGAGGCACGGAGACAGACGGAAATTTCACTCCCGCACTTATAAAAGGGTGGGGTTGGGGAATGGGGTTAATTAGGTGAATTATTAATCTATTAAGCTCTCCTCTCCCAGTTTGTTTATATTGTTTGCTTGCATGCTTATTGATTAACTTGCTTCTTGGCTTATTTATTTCTTTATTTGTTCACTTGCAGACACTTATAGTACCTGAGTTCTTAAGGAACACGTTACTTAATTCCAATCTTGACACCAGCTAAAAAAAAAGTCGTTTCTTAAAAGCTTTCTTTTAAAAATAATACAGGTACTTGTCATATAGGAACTGAGAGTTTGGGCATGGCAAATTAAACTTTAGATAAAGAATCTTATTTTTCAATGGTCTATGATCAATATTGGCATAGGTACATCTATACATCAGCGTCAATCAATCTTTCATCTAATAAGTCAATCTGTGACGTAATGCCCTGCTGGTTCTGATTATTATTATAATAGATAGATAGACAGACAGGCAGGCAAACAGATAGATAGATAGATAGATAGATAGATAGATAGATAGATAGATAGATAGATAGATAGATAGATAGATAGATAGATAGATAGATAGATAGATAGATAGATAGATAGATAGATAGATAGATAGATAGATAGATAGATAGATAGATAGATAGATAGATAGATAGATAGATAGATAGATAGATAGATGAACTGCAGTAAAGACAAAATTAAAAGATATACTAAAAAGATGACCGAGAACTAGAAAAACAAACTGATTAATGAATATTATCTAAAACATATCTCATTTACAAAAGCACCAAAAGTTAACAGGTCTATTACAGCTAAGACAGTTCCAGAATAAAATGACGACTAAAGTTCCATATACTAATGGATGTCCGAAAACGGCACTGAGACCAGCTGATCTCTTTTTCTCGCCCTTTACAGACATTTTTTTATATACTTTGTACTTCATACATTTGCTGTTTGAATTATCGTCCTTCTTTCTGGTGTCTACTTATTAACTGGGTTAGTGGATTATGACGAAAATAGAACTTGCACAGCTTCGTTTATTTCACGGTTAGTGGATTATGACGAAAATAGATCTTGCACTACTTCACGTATTTTACAGTATATCACCAAAACTTTGACAAATTAAAACTTGAGACTGGCTTATCAGGCTCAGTTTCTGATCGATTTTTTTTTTAAAACTAAAAATGTATTTAACCTTTCTGTCGCGGAGTATTCTTGTCGCAGCGTTAAGTCGAATAAACAGTTCGAGTTCTAACATTACCCTTTCCTTCTCCGATCTGTCTCTTCCCTCCCTTCCCTTCTCATTTTCTCTCTCTCCTTCCTTCCAGCTCTCCTCTCTCCCTCTCTCTCTCTCTCTCTCTCTCTCTCTCTCTCTCTCTCTCTCTCTCTCTCTCTCTCCTCTGCCCTAAACACATCTTATCTAAAGCAGAGATCGTCACAAATTTAGTTTATATTGCACTGTATGCGTACAAAACTTATTATAAATATCTGCCTTGAGTCTTTCAGTCAATCTACATATCTATCTGTCCATTGAACTGTAACATTTATAATTATGGATCAGTTAAAATTAAAGTGATTACAAGCACAGCACACAATGACTGAACTAGAGGTTATGAAAAATCGATGCATGATAATTTATAATTTATTATAAGGGATTATAAGAACTCATAACATACTTTTTCACTTGCTTTTTGCATGATAATCTATTGACTCAAAGATCTCATACTTTTTCACTTGCTTATTGCTAAAGTTCAATTTCGTAAACTATGCTCTTTTATATTATGATTTTGACGGTTTATTTTACTACTTGCGACTTACTTCGTGCCTGGGGTTTGGCGCATTTGATTGTTGTGGAGGTTGAGTTTATGCTGTAGTTATTATTAAGTTGTGGAGGTTGTTTATGTTGTGTTGGTGGTAGTTATAGTCTAATGGAATCGTGTTATAGTTCTTATGCCTGTGGTTATTATGGTTGATCTTATGGATTTTAGGGCGGTGATTGTGGTTGGGTGTCGTTAACGACAGTGACGTGTTGTACTGAGTTGTCCTGTTTTCTGTTGTGCTGAACTGTGTTGTATTGAGTTAACCTGTTTTGTGTTGTACAGAGCTGTGTTGATTGGAGTTGTCCTGTTTTGTGTTGTGATGTGTTGCGTTGTATTGAGGTGTTCTGTTTTGTGTTGTGTTGAGCTGTGTTAAGGTGTTTTGTTTTTGTTGTGGTGAGCTGTGCTCAGTTCTGTTTATGTTGCGCTGAGATGTACTGAATTAAGTTGTTCTGTTTTGTGTTATGTACTGAGCTGAGTTGTTTTGTTTTGAGTTGTGCTGAGTTTAGTTGTTCTGGTTTGTGCTATGTTGAGCTGTGTTGAGTTGAGTTGTCCTGTTTCGAGTTGTGTAATTTTTATTTCTATGATCTCGGAACGTATGCATTGGCAACATTATTCTTTATTAGTGCTCGTTTTTTCTATTGCAAATGAAATTTGTTAGCAACTATACAGAACCACTTAAAAATTAATATTTGATGGCAGTTGGTGGAGGCAAAAACTGCCGCTTGCCGTGAGAATGATTGAGTTTAGCTTAACTGGGAATGGATTCTCTTTTAATCTCTCCTATCATTTTAGGACATAAAGAATCAAAAAAACAAAAAAAACAAAAACAAAAACAAAAATTCGGCGGTTTTATTTCTTTTTTTCACAATATTTAATTTAGAATAGTACAATAGTTCTCCTGTGCCAATGCAATTTCGTTAAAAACTAACATTAGGGTGAGCAGAAATAATCTAAAATCTACATTTTAAAACATCGCGCATCAGTACCACGTGATCACCAGTCCTTCGATTAACTGCCCAGTACTCTGGACTTGCAATTAGGAAAGGACACGAATTCAATGATACACACGTAGATTTGTTTTTTTCCTTTCTTCTAATTATTTTTTTTCTTTGTAGGATGAAATGGAAAAGCCAGGTGCAGGCAGAACCTTCAACTGTTGGCCGATAACGATGTAAACGGTATTATAGGTATTATAGTTTGGCATAGCGCCAAGTTAGGAATCGTATACCTTGCCCTTGACAGCTTTCGACATTAACGGAGAGAAAATATTTGTATTCCGATGATTAACAGCTATCTTTGTAGATAATGTACGAGATGGGATGTTGAGAATCAGCAGAAAATAATAATGTAGCAATATTATGAGTTCCTTCCCCTGCCTTGAACGAATGACATAATTAACGGCAGTTTGGAGATCTTTTCCTATAAATAAACTGTTTCTATTTGGATTGCAAACTTGAAAGAGTGGGATGGGGGCAGATACAGTAGCAGATATATATATATATATATATATATATATAGAGAGAGAGAGAGAGAGAGAGAGAGAGTAACAGGGAGAGGGAGACAATGAACAGAAACAGAAATAAACAGAGGGACAAACGGATAGTCACAAAGTAAACAGATATACAGAGAGACGGATATAGACAGATAGAGAGAGCAGATAGATCTACGCAGAGAGAAATAGAGAGAAAGAGAGCGAAAACAGAGTGTTACAAAGAGAGCAGATAGATCTACACAGAGAGATACACAGATAGAGAGACTGACACACACAGTGAGATAGAGACAGACAGACAGACAGTGAGATAAAAAGACCTGTCTCTTGTAACCTTCCACACCCCAAAAAAGGTGCTCTGCTCCCACTCCAACTTATCCCCATCTACCTATTTTCAACATGACTAACTACCACAAATTTAATTATAATTTAAATATGCGTATTAATATAAATTTACCCCTATCAGGCTGTACTAGAAATTGTTTATTACATTATTATGTCTGACCAAAACAAAAACAAATAAACAGCAATAAATATTGTTTTCTCTTTTCCTTTCTTTTAACAATGTGAAACACACTCTATACTGTAATAATATATTTTTCTAATATACGTCCGTGGTGAGAAAGTTTATTTTCACCCATAAATTAATAAAAATGCTTTGAATGTGATCTATCACCCATAAATTAATAAAAATGCTTTGAATGTGATCTATCACCCATAAATTAATAAAAATGCTTTGAATGTGATCTATCAGCAATATAAGAGCGACACAAAAGTATTCACTGAGTTCCAGCAGTGTTTTCATTGGACAATAATAACAGCGTTGTTTGACCTACACGCAGTAGCAGGAATAATTAAAGTCAATTCACATAACCTGTTCAAAGATGGTGACTGCCACCGGTATATGTTTCACAGTCATGCAGTTTGCAATAAGTCACTGCCTTTCATATTTAGGTGAGGTCCCATGTTACACAACAACACCAGCGCGAAAGCGGCGGAAGCCGGAAGCGCCCCCTACACTCCATCCATCCACACAACTGTTCCAGAATCTTTGATGCACTCTCTGAATTTCACCTGAGCTATTAAGCACATCAGCGGAATGTTCTTCAATTTCTGTGTGTGTTTACTCAGCACACCTTGCGGAACATTCAAAATACTCTTCGTGAATTCTCAAGACCAAACTCAATCCACAGTTTCTGCCCTTTGGTACACGAACAAAATTCACAGGAATCAACCTACAGCAACAGGGTTTCCTGATAACTATGCTGGATTCACACACCAACATATTCAAGTAGAGTATAGTAGTCACTGTAGCATGAAGTGATAACCAAAAAGGCTTTCTCTGCTCATAAGCTAATGATCACCTTTATGACTGGACTGGAGTTATGTTCAAATTAAAGTGATAGAATAGAGTACTTCTTCAACAAAGAAACTTCTGATCCATCCCCATTGGATAAAATTAACATGAACAAGTGTGAAACTATTAGTCACAAAAATTAATCATCCAGCTGGAACAGGTTTGGATTGCATCAGCAATTTTCTAGCATATTCTCTATTCGAGTTGTTTACTCCAACTCTGACACTTACAAAAATACCATCAAAAGGAGTGCCCAATGCTGGGTCACTTTGATAATTATCAAATTATAATTTAACAATTTATATAACAACTAAGTTTATAAATAGGGTAGGCAAATTTATATAGCAATGTCAGCAAAAAATGTGTAGGGTCCATCTGTACTAAGCATTCCTTACACATATATAGCAAAATGTCAGCAAAAGTGTGTAGGGCCCACATGTACTAAGCACGCTTAAGCATATATATAGCAATGTCAGCAAAAGTGTGTAGGGCCCACATATACTAAGCACGCTTAAACATATATATAGCAATGTCAGCAAACGTGTGTAGGGCCCACATATACTAAGCACGCTTAAACATATATATTACAAATCGCAGTTTTACAAATCGTTAACTAAATCGCATGAAGTTCGAATACAACTCGATCAGCCTTTATTTGTACTCCATTGGTGGGGGTAGGGGGGGGGTGAGGAGATGCTGACAGTGAAAAATAAAAATTAAAATACTGCGGCCATACAGCTACAGTCACTAGCTAGTTTATGAAGCTTATACAAAATAACAATGTTGTCATAGGTCTCCCATGGTGACGACACCCTTGTGCCACGACGAAATGTGGGCTCTATTGCTATAGAGTCATAGACGAATTATGCATGAGGCCATCCAATGGAAAACTGCCGCTACAAGTCAGCACGTATCGATCGTACTCAAAGGGAAGAGAACTCTGCAGACTTCGTTGAATATTATATTGTATTGCCCGTTCTATCAGTCATTCTGCTTTCGAGCAGATTAGTATTATTGGTATAAAAACACAGACAACTGTCTAGGAAAGGAGTGGGGGGGGGGGTTGGAAGAAAAAACGATTCAAAATCTTGCGTGGAAGAGATTTTGGACTTTTGACTGTTATTCTGAGTGTCCATTATTCTTTGGTGAACCGGCTGCAGTTCAGAACGGAGGGCTCCATTGAATTTGGACTCTATTCTGTGCTATGACCGTCTGTATTCTGTAGTTATACTTCTGTTCGGAATTGGACTCTATATATAGTGCGGCTTTCTGGTTTGCACTAGAATCCTCTATAGTGCGCAATAGAACTTTCTATTCCGGATGTGCTGTCCATAGATTGCACTTACACCCGCTTCTCAGTATTCGGATCCTCTGTCTATAGTTAGACCAGGTACTCTGGATTGGATCTTCTGTATTCTGCATTTAGACCAGTTATTCTGAATTTGAATCTTCCGTCTACAGTTAGACCAGTTACTCTGGACTGGATCTTCTGTATTCTGTAGTTAGACCTGGTACTCTGGATTGGATCTTCTGTATTCTGTAGTTAGACCTGGTACTCTAGATTGGATCTTCTGTATTCTGTAGTTAGACCAGGTACTCTGGATTGGATCTTCTGTATTCTGTAGTTAGACCAGGTACTCTGGACTGGATCTTCTGTATTCTGTAGTTAGACCAGTTATTCTGAATTTGAATCTTCCGTCTACAGTTAGACCAGGTACTCTGGACTGGATCTTCTGTATTCTGTAGTTAGACCAGGTACTCTGGACTGGATCTTCTGTATTCTGTAGTTAGACCAGATACTCTGGATTGGATCTTCTGTATTCTGATTTTGAACACTACATTATCGGACTCTCTACAGTTGGATTCTCTGTAATATGCAGAAGAACCTTTTGTATCGCACTGTAGTTGAACAATCTGTTCTATAGACTGACCCTCTTCTGTACCTGGACCCTCTATGTTACAGACTGACTCTATATTCTGCACTTGGATCTTCTGTTCTACAGACTACCCCTCTATTCTGCTCTATGACCCCTCATTTGTCGATGGACACTCGCAGTAGGACTCAGACCTATTTTGACTTTGGACCTTTAGTTGCTCTGTGACCATTAAAGTTACCGCTTCTGCACTTTGAGCTTTATTAGTTACTCTTTCTTGCTCAAAATGAAAACAAAGGACCAGAAGTGGCTGAATTCTTGAACTATAATAAAGAATTGCTGGGGGGGGGGAGAAAAAATTATATTAGCTTATTTACTTAAAACGAGTAGGCAGCTGTGATGAATGGCTCTAGAATGATTGAAAAAAGAAAGAAAGAAATGAGATATTGTGCTGGGACACGGATATCTCTCAAAGGCTTTTACGTTTCATTTTAACGTAAGATACACTCAGTGTTAACATGCACGTGTGCCAGCGTAGAATACTTGTCATAATGTTCAGGATTGGCTCTACATATTACCTGTCACAGGAAACGAGGGACAGAAATTATATTTTATTTCATTTTAATAAACCGCTAACAAAACTAATTGAAGTAATCCGAGTTTTGTTATTTTTCGTATGTAGCATGAAATTCCAGTAACGGTCACCTAAGATCTCTTTAGTAGACAGACGTTCGTGACGCAGTGTGTGTTAATATATCATATTGAATATATGTATTAGTTTATGAAGAATATGTATATTAAATAAATTGGGACAACTGCGCAATACCGTCACATGTTGTTGACGAGTGAAATGGCCAGTGCGCATTAGAATTGACCACAGAAAAGCGTGCATCACGATTACCACTATATATCCAAGGCAAAAATCATGTCACAGGACATAGCTTCTGGAAGTTTTGGAAACCTTCAGTGAGAGCTATATAAGAGGCAAAATGAAGACTTTATTCTCAATGTTGAAAACGTCGATTCGTCTGAAGCCAGTCTAACTTCACGTATGAATTATCTCATGTACAGAGATTTCATAAAGGAAAGCTGCAATAATCTCTTTCCATCCGTTTTCCATCCGTCTGATGCCATATATTGAGTAACGAGGCAAAATTACTCAGTATAATTGTTGGCAAAGTGGAAAGTTCACTGTCCAAAGAAAACCCGATGCATGCGACGCTGGTTGTATGCAGTTAACGACACGAGGGACCAACTTGTTCTTCCCCCTGTCTGAGTTCGTTTTGGCAGTCTATCCCGCAAATTGAGGGGCTAGCACCGAGATTTTCTTACAGACAATCCGGAGTTCTACACTCAATGTAATGCGACGACACATCCCACTGGACGACTCTACCCGATAATGCTAAACGTCGTTGGGGGGTCCGTTTCCACGACAACCAACAAACAGCGACAATTATCGAGACTGACAACAGTCAGTTAAATTTCAGATTTCTCCCCAGTGATAATCTGAAAGTGGTGCCTAGATTCTGCAGAATCTTCACCTGTAATGCGACGCCTCCATTGCGTCGATCTTCACTTTGAAGTGCCGCTTATAAGTGACGTGTGAGATTACGTCATCTCCTTGGAACTCTGACATTAATAGTGAGTAATCATTCGCACGGCTAACGCGCACATACTTAAGTCTAGGACTCTTAAGAAAATGAACACTATTATATCGTTTGCAAAATAAGAACTCTAATGTTAAAAGTAATGCTTATTTTACATGTGAACTATTGTTAAAGCGGCCACATTTGCCGCATAAGAATTGTGTAATTAATCTTTATTTTATATTTTGAATTTCATCATTTTCATCTCCCCTTATTTCCCAAAGAGTGTATGACATTGGAAAGTTGAATGAATGAATTAATCACTGTGCGAAAGAGTAGTGCCCCTTTTAAATCGGGAAATAAATAACCTGATTTAAACATCTTTCAACTCTCTTGTTATTCATAGTTTTTGAGAGGGACGAAAGAATTTGTACTATTGTTTTGCACCGTTCGTCTGTTCGTCCATTTATTCACATTTATGATACACACTCACAACACACACTGCCAATAAAACGTTCCTTGGCATGACATTAATAAAGTGGGCCCCACCCAAACATCAATGGAGTATGTCATGTGTGTCTATGTAACAACTTGACACGACGTAGTACTGGCATACGTCACATGGGCTTTTCTTGGAGGTGCACCGGAGCAGGCCAAAAATAGACTTCACCCCTTGCATCTCTAACTTCAGCTCAGGGTCGGCTTGTAACGAGCCTCCCGTTTTGTGACATCTGGTGACCACTGACCGTGATCTGACAAGGTAAATTGTGTTGTTGTAAGAAAGTGTCATCTCTTTCCTGCTTTTCTATCTCATCACCATTATGCATTGTTTATTGCATGTTAGGGCTTTGCTATTGAGACTTAGGTGAACTGGATTTTGATAAGACTTATTATTGTGTTGAAAATAAGTTTTATAATCTTTACGCTATTATCGTTAACGCGTACCGACTCGTGTTTAGACGTACATAGATCGATATTTTGTACGCTACATTAGCAACTGATGTTTTGCTAATTTTGCTAACTTTGCAAAATTGCGATTAGGATCTCTTTTATTCGTGTTTGTCAAAATCCTAATCACGTGGTGGCTGGTGTTCATACGCACACCATTGCACCACTTGTGACCGACAGAGGTCAAAATCCCGCGAATATTCTAAGTCACTTTATCCATACTCGTGATAACTAGCAATTTTAAAAATGGCCGAGCTAGTAAACATGAAGAAAGAACTCATGGCTATGGGTAGAGAATTCGGGTATGAGAAAGCCGAGCTAAAGAAATACGTGGATGAGGAGATAGCTAAATGGTATGTTGCGAAAGAAAATGAGGCGAAAGAGGCGAGAGAGTTAGAGGATAAGAAAAATGAGCTAGAAGAAAAGAGACAGGTAGCTAAGGATTTAGAGATGCAAACTTTGAGAGAGTTAGAGGAAAAAAGATCGAAAGAGGCGAGAGAGTTAGAGGAAAAAAGAGCGAAAGAGGCGAGAGATTTTAAAGAGAAAGAAATCCAAGATATGAGAGAAATAGAGTTATTAAAGATTCAGTCAGCTAGGGATTTAGAAGATAAAAGGCAGGAAGTAGAAGAGAAAAAGCTTAAGTTAAAAGCTAGAGCACATCAGGAACAGCTTGAATTAGCTAAGCAAGAGGTAACAGCTAGAGAGAAGTTGTTAGATGGGACTGCTAAGCAACAGGCCGAATTAAATAAACCCCGTACACGGCTAGCTTTCTTTAACCCTGAAGTCGAGACGATTGACGAGTTTTTGACACGCTTTGACAGTTTCATTGCCAACTTTAATTACACTGACATTGAAAAGAAACAACAACTCGGTCAAATACTTCAAGGTGAAAGCTCGCGCGCATTTACTGATCTAACGCGCGATCCCGCTATTACTTATGCAGATCTCAAAACGGGTTTGATGCGTACTTTTCAATGTACAGCAGAAGGCTTTAGAAAAATGTTTAGGAGGGCCATACCCAAAGCAAATGACACCATGCAAGCCTTCGGTACCCGGTTACGCCATTATCTTGATAGATGGATTGATTTGACAGACATCCGGAAGACATATGAGGGCCTATTTGATTTGATATTAAGAGATCAATTTCTCCATATTGCTCCGCCTGCAATGACGACATATTTGCAGCGAAATCCCCCGACTAACTTCAGTGATATGTTGAAGTTAGCAGACACGTATAATGATTACCCTGATCCGGTAATTACGAGGAGTGCGCCACGCCCTTCTCTTACAAATCGGCAGAAGTATACACCGAAACCGAACCGACCAATGACGAAATCGGAAAAACCCGAACCGGTACAACGGACATACACTAAGTCACAAGACGTACGACGTCACACACGTGACTCCCCGCCTATGACATGTTACACTTGCAAAGGGAAGGGGCATAGTTCTCAGAACTGTCCCAGTCCACGTGATGTAAAGGTATGCACTGAAACAGGTGCAACTCTAAAGACCCAACAGGCTACAGTAAACGGACAAAAAGTCAAAATACTGGTCGATACAGGCGCGTCCATAAGCTGCATAAATGCTAAACTTGTACGCCCTGAACAGTATCTAAGAGGTAGTGTCCGCATTCGATGTGTTATGGGACACCTTAGTACATGTCCAAGAGCCACTGTACATGTTACGTCACCCGTATTTTCCGGTACAGTCACCGCCGCAGTGATAAGAGACATGCAGTTCGGATTCATACTATCGCCCGGGCAGTGTGACGCACACACTGATGACATCTATCCTGTTCTCCCCGTAACCACTAGAGCACAACGGGAACGTAGTAAACAAGGACCCCCGGCTCTAAAGATAGTCGAGAACACATTTCCGCAGTTGACCCCAAGTCAACTCAGTCACCTGCAGCAGGAGGACAAAAGTTTGTCCTCAATGCTAAAGCTGGCACGGAAAAACACTATTACGTCCAGCAAGTACGCGACAATTACGTATTTCCTGAAGGACGGGCTAGCGTTTCGGCGCACCGACTTTAAGGAAAATGATACTAGAAGCACCACGTGTCTATTTACCCCTAAACCACTCAGACCGCTGATTCTAAGCTTTGCACACGACTCAATCATGTCCGGACATCAGGGCGCACGTCGCACTGAACAACGGATTCGCGAGGACTTTTTTTGGCCAGGCCTGAGTAGGGATGTTCGCTCGTACGTTCGTACATGTACGCAGTGTCAACAACATATCGACCGAGGGCGTGTCAGTCGAGTTCCCCTCGAGATAGTACCAACAGTAGAGGAACCATTCCTAAAAGTCGCAGTAGACATTATTGGCCCAATCATTCCCGCGGCCGAAGGAGGATATCGCTATATCCTAACAATCGTGGATTTTGCAACACGATATCCAGAAGCAGTCGCATTAAAGGGCATCACAGCGATCGAAGTCGCAGACGCTTTAATAGACGTATTTTCTCGCACGGGCGTACCTCGAGAAATATTGAGTGACCAGGGCACTCAATTCACCTCAGCAATGATGGCTGAAACAATACGTCTACTGGCGTGTAAACAGTTGTTCTCATCACCATATCACGCTCAGTCTAATGGTGCCGTTGAACGTTTCAACGGTACGATAAAGAAAATGTTAATTAAAATGGCCTCGGAACAACCCGACCAGTGGCCGCGTTTTCTAGCACCATTACTCTTCGCGTATCGCGAACTCCCACAAGAGAGTACGGGCTATTCACCGTTCCAACTACTATACGGCAGGCAACCTCGTGGTCCCCTTAAGCTAATAAAAGAAACATGGGTCAAGGGAGACACTGTGACCGATGGTAAAGATGTTCACACGTACGTAGCCGAACTACGTCAACGTCTGACCGAGACATGTCACTTAGCACAGGAAAACATTCGCGAAAAACAACCCCGATACAAGCGAAATTTTGACCGTACAGCTGTGGAACGTAACCTCGAATCAGGTCAGCTCGTATTACTCTTGCGGCCTACGCATAACAACCGCATGCAAATGCACTGGCGTGGACCCTACCGCGTTATTAAGCGTGTGAAGCAGAACGATTATAGCATACAGATAGGAAATAAGCAGAAAATCTATCACATAAATATGCTAAAGCGTTACTATGAACGCAGCGACGAACAGATACAAAACGTGAATGTCGCACTGATACAATTGGAAGACTCCAATTTCAGAACAGACATGATGTCCGCCGAAACCACGCCTAACCCCGCAGTTACAGTCGATCAAGTCGAGATTGACTCGAACTTAACTGTCGAACAGCGCGACGCAATGTCAGAACTCTTACACAGACATGCGCGCATATTCACCGACCAACCGGGCCACTCAGATTTGGTTGAACACCGCATCAAACTTTTAAGTGACAAACCGATACGCTTAAAACAGTACCCACAGAAATATGAGAGCACAAAGTACATAGCAGAACAGGTGCGTGAAATGCAAGAACAGGGCGTGATTGAACAGTCAATCTCCCCATATTCATCACCGGTCGTCTTAGTTAAAAAGAAAGACGGTACGCTTCGTTTTTGTGTGGACTACAGACAGTTAAATGAGATAACTGAATTCGATGCGGAACCTATCCCAAATCAGGACGAATTATTCGCAAAACTAACCAAGGCACATTACTTTTCAAAGTTTGACATGTGCAAAGGGTACTGGCAACTGTCGGTTGCTATTGACGACAGACCAAAAACAGCATTTCCAACCCCGCTAGGCCTATTTCAGTTTTGCCGACTACCGTTCGGACTAGCGAACGCACCCGCAACATTCGCGCGCTTCATGCGAAAATTACCGTTAGAGAGCGTTGATGCATTGAATTTCTTTGATGACATACTGGTAGCAACAGGAACATGGGACCAACATTTATCCTCAGTGGGTGGTCTACTTGATATTCTCGAGCGCCATAAATTGACCGTGAAACCCACCAAAGTACGCGCGGGCTTTCGAGAAATTGAGTTTCTTGGCCATATCATAAGTGACGGACAAATAGGCCCAAATCTAGACTTGACTGCAGCCATTCGTGACATGACCTTACCGACTACAAAGAAACAGGTCAGGGCAGTTTTGGGGCTAGTGGGGTACTACCGAAAATTTGTCCCAAACTTCAGTACGCTTCTAAAACCACTGACGGACTTAACTGGGAACAAACAACCCACGAAAATACGATGGACGGCAGAGTGTAGCACCGCCCTCGAAAAAGTGAAGGACATCTTGACCAGTAAACCCGTCCTACAGTTACCAGACTTTGACAAAAGATTTATTGTCAGGACCGACGCATCAGACGAAGGCCTCGGTGCCATACTTCTCCAAGAGACAGATGACGAATACCTACCGGTAGCATACGCGTCTAAGAAACTGTTAGATCGTGAGACACGGTATTCTACGATTGAAAAAGAGTGCTTAGCAATCGTATGGGCACTCAAGAAATTTAGTGCTTATCTGTACTCTAAACCATTCATCCTGCAGTGCGATCATAAGCCGCTGACATATCTGCGCACTAGCATGTACGATAACGCTAGGCTAACTAGATGGACACTCCTGCTACAGGAGTATAGCTTCGTTGTCGAACACATCGCGGGCCGAGAAAATTCGGGTGCCGATGCATTATCCCGGCATGCCATAACCGCGATATAAACAAGAGAGGGGATAGTCTCTCCACAGATGCGCATAAAATTCCTGTGGGGACTATCGTGTGAAATAAAATTTTTTTTGTTCCTATTTGATTTCCACTCTGTGAGCTCCAATCAATTTTAAGAAGGGGGTTGTCACAGGAAACGAGGGACAGAAATTATATTTTATTTCATTTTAATAAACCGCTAACAAAACTAATTGAAGTAATCCGAGTTTTGTTATTTTTCGTATGTAGCATGAAATTCCAGTAACGGTCACCTAAGATCTCTTTAGTAGACAGACGTTCGTGACGCAGTGTGTGTTAATATATCATATTGAATATATGTATTAGTTTATGAAGAATATGTATATTAAATAAATTGGGACAACTGCGCAATACCGTCACATGTTGTTGACGAGTGAAATGGCCAGTGCGCATTAGAATTGACCACAGAAAAGCGTGCATCACGATTACCACTATATATCCAAGGCAAAAATCATGTCACAGGACATAGCTTCTGGAAGTTTTGGAAACCTTCAGTGAGAGCTATATAAGAGGCAAAATGAAGACTTTATTCTCAATGTTGAAAACGTCGATTCGTCTGAAGCCAGTCTAACTTCACGTATGAATTATCTCATGTACAGAGATTTCATAAAGGAAAGCTGCAATAATCTCTTTCCATCCGTTTTCCATCCGTCTGATGCCATATATTGAGTAACGAGGCAAAATTACTCAGTATAATTGTTGGCAAAGTGGAAAGTTCACTGTCCAAAGAAAACCCGATGCATGCGACGCTGGTTGTATGCAGTTAACGACACGAGGGACCAACTTGTTCTTCCCCCTGTCTGAGTTCGTTTTGGCAGTCTATCCCGCAAATTGAGGGGCTAGCACCGAGATTTTCTTACAGACAATCCGGAGTTCTACACTCAATGTAATGCGACGACACATCCCACTGGACGACTCTACCCGATAATGCTAAACGTCGTTGGGGGGTCCGTTTCCACGACAACCAACAAACAGCGACAATTATCGAGACTGACAACAGTCAGTTAAATTTCAGATTTCTCCCCAGTGATAATCTGAAAGTGGTGCCTAGATTCTGCAGAATCTTCACCTGTAATGCGACGCCTCCATTGCGTCTATCTTCACTTTGAAGTGCCGCTTATAAGTGACGTGTGAGATTACGTCATCTCCTTGGAACTCTGACATTAATAGTGAGTAATCATTCGCACGGCTAACGCGCACATACTTAAGTCTAGGACTCTTAAGAAAATGAACACTATTATATCGTTTGCAAAATAAGAACTCTAATGTTAAAAGTAATGCTTATTTTACATGTGAACTATTGTTAAAGCGGCCACATTTGCCGCATAAGAATTGTGTAATTAATCTTTATTTTATATTTTGAATTTCATCATTTTCATCTCCCCTTATTTCCCAAAGAGTGTATGACATTGGAAAGTTGAATGAATGAATTAATCACTGTGCGAAAGAGTAGTGCCCCTTTTAAATCGGGAAATAAATAACCTGATTTAAACATCTTTCAACTCTCTTGTTATTCATAGTTTTTGAGAGGGACGAAAGAATTTGTACTATTGTTTTGCACCGTTCGTCTGTTCGTCCATTTATTCACATTTATGATACACACTCACAACACACACTGCCAATAAAACGTTCCTTGGCATGACATTAATAAAGTGGGCCCCACCCAAACATCAATGGAGTATGTCATGTGTGTCTATGTAACAACTTGACACGACGTAGTACTGGCATACGTCACATGGGCTTTTCTTGGAGGTGCACCGGAGCAGGCCAAAAATAGACTTCACCCCTTGCATCTCTAACTTCAGCTCAGGGTCGGCTTGTAACGAGCCTCCCGTTTTGTGACATTACCTGTTATGTTACAATGTTCAAGATTGGCCAGTTTCGATTTGACAATACACTATAATTGCACATCCTCAGTTTAAAGGGTCCAAATTGTAATTTTAAAAAAAGGAAGTCCAAATAGATGGTTTCAGTGAAAAAAGATGGTCACTATCAAAACATAAGTCCTATTTCTTTCTTTACTTGCGTCCGTGGTGTTCACCAAGGACACATACCTAATTAGGACAAACTGAATATCATACAAAATAAAACTACTCCTTTCATTTGCTTACTCAGCAATTTTAACACACTCTCACAAAACACATCCACACACATCCACACACACACACACACACACACACACACACACACACACACACACACACACACACACACACACACACACACACAAACACACACAAACACGCGTGCGCTGAAATAAGTGAAGCTGTAGTGGATAATGTGAACGCCTTCGCACAGCTAATAATAAGTTTCGATTCCAATTTTGCTTAACTAAGCCAACATAATTCACTGCCTTTGACATACTGAATCCTCTCGCGCAACGTCGCGAGTACTGACCAAAGTGACAACAGAGCTCAGTGTTGTGCAGGCCAGCCGAAGTAAGAGCATGTCAAAAGTCAGTCATTGTAACAGTCATCAGTATTCTTTCAATCTATTCACACGTCTAACTTGCGTGTATTCAGTTATATATGCACATAATTTACGAGAACGATAGAAAGCGATTGGACTTTGGGGACTAAACGCTTTCTTCCCATTTTCTGACTGAGCGGAGTTTATTTTCATGTATGGGACAGACAACTCTTGCGGTATTTATAATCCTTTGGGAAAACAATTTTTACCTGTTTGTCTGCCTGTAGAGAAAGAAAATTTTCATGTTTGATTACCAGTAAGGAAAAGATAATTTTTGCCTTTTTGTCTGTTTATACATTTATACAAAAGATAAGGTTTGCCTATAGAGAAGAGACAAATCTGACTTTTAACCTGCCTGTCGGAAGAGAACAACTTACGGCTGTTTGCTGACAGAGACAACACAAGTTTGTATGTACGTAGACCTGTTAGGAGAACGACAACTCCTGATCGCCTATAATAAAAAAGATATTTTATGACACTCTAACTTTATGGAAAAAGCATAGTTTTCTTTTCTTTTTTTTTTTTTTTGCTGTAGGGGAATTCAACTTTGGATCAAACTACCCATAGGGAAATAATAGTTCTATGACTCATTCTGCGAATTTCTGCCTTAGGGAAAGACAATTCTTTGATTTTCTGCATTTAGGGAAAAGACACCTCTTTGACTGATTGCATATAGGGAAAAGACACCTCTTTGACTGATTGCATGTAGGGAAAAGACACCTCTTTGACTGATTGCATGTAGGGAAAAGACACCTCTTTGACTGATTGTCTATAAGTTCATGACTTATACGTAAGTTGCCGTCCCCAAACGCTTGCCCTGGAATTATTCCAGCATGAGTATACTGTTCAAGTGGTTAGGCACACTGTAGGGCACTGGCCTCTTACTCAAATTGTCCGAGTTGATCCCTATCGAGGTGGGAAAACTTATCTCAACTCTTTAACTTGTACGTAGTCAGCCCCTCGGGTGGGACGATAAATCAGGGCCCTGTGATATAGGCATTTCATTGCTGAAAATTCTTTGGCAGTTGAAAATCAGAAAGAGTAAGCTGTTGGCTATTGCCAAACGCGGCCGTCTAAGCAGTGCACCGGGGCCCCTGCCTACACAACCACTCACAAGAATAAAACATACATAGATTAACATGGGGCCTCTATGCTCGTGAGGCCCCGGGCAAATACCCAGCGTGCCCGTGCGATAAGACGACACTGCTGCCAGGTTAAGATGGCATACCCCAAATCCCCCCCCCCCCATTCCCAACAACCCCACCCATTTTCTTATTCATATATTTCTGTACTGCAGGGCTTATGCCCCATTCTAAAATCAATGACTCTTAGATAGGGACAAGAAACCCAAATCAATTCAAATCAATCAGTCTAGGTCGAAAATCACTCTGACTGAGAAAAGAGAAATCTTCATTGTTCTACAACGTTAGTAGTGACTATATAATAATAATAATAATAATAATAATAATAACTATTGGAAGGCTACCTGAATAAACTCCCTGGAAACCACAGAATCGCTCCACTACTCAAAGCAGCGCTACTCGGAAGTGCCCATATCCTCCGTAAAACCTTGGATCTCCCAGAATCTTGGTAAGATTCCGAGACCTTGGATCACAGCCGACAGTCAAACAGAAGTCGTGGAAAGAGACTGAATAATAACTATTATTTTATTATTTTTATTATTATTATTATTCAGTCTCTTTCCATGACGTTTGACTGTCGGTTGTGAATCATGGTCTCGGAACCTTACCAAGATTCTGGGAGATCCAAGGTTTTACGGAGGATGTGGGCACTTCCGAGGAGCACTGCTTTTAGTAATGGGGTGAATCTGTGGTTTCCAGGTGGTTTATTCAGATAGACTTCCATTCGGATGTTACATTCCCCAAGGCTCTTATCACTACAGGTATCACTTCTGCTTTTACATTCCACAATCTCTGAATTTCTAATGTAAGATCCTGGTATTCTTCTATTTTTTTCTCTTTCTTTTCTTTTTATGTTTCTGTCACTTGTAACAGAGACGTTGTTCATTGCTGCCGTTCTGTTAGACTTACTGAGAACTGAAATATCTGGTCTTCGCGCAGGAATCTCTCGAACTGTTACTATCTCGAAGTAACAGTATTTTGACTTCTGCTTCTGTGACTGCTATTTTGGGGATTTTTACTCCATTGTTCTCACAGTAGTAATAGTAGCAGTAGAAATACTAGTAGGAGTAATATTGTTCTCTTGTTGTTCTTGTTGTTTATACTAAAGACACCACTAAAACGGAGCATCTAATTAAGTAGAAAATTCGATAAAAATATCTCCCAAACAAAACCCCGGTTCAGCTAGAAATCGTTCTTGTAGCATACTTAATATACAAATTCAAAGGTTCATTTTCTTTTAAATCTATTTCAGACAACCTTGATTTAAATAATACACTATTATCAATAAATATATTAACGTAGTAAACGTTTGGGGGGAGGGGGAGTACACCTTTAAGATCATAGGCGTCTACGTAATATTTTTTCTTTTAATTGTGCGTACGTCAATACGTCGCTATCTGACGTTTCAAAGTTCTTTCTACAGGACTGCAGGCTGACGCGGTAAACCAGTTGAAAGCACAAAGGTCCCTGTTTTTCTCCACTTTGTGAACTGATTATTTCTAACAGCAGCATGAAATAGGTTGCACAATGCTAATTTAGTACACCATAAATAATAATGTATTTCATATAATACCACCTGCAAGCTAGTTCATCAACGCTTTGTCGCTAGTGTTCAGATGATAAGAGTTGTCTGCTCTGGTGGACGAAGTTTATTATCTGTACTATTGTTCGACTGTGTGTAGCCGCCCTACCGGGAGTGGGTATATTTTTTTTGAGGGGAGACGTAAAGCAAAGTAGCCAGGCAGTCCCGCGTGCCTCAAGCAGACCAATGGCTGGGAGCTCCAAGCAGGGACCAGAAATTAAAATGTCCCCATCATCAAAATATCCTCGATACCCTCCCTTGCGCATTCTCGTCGCGCGTTTGTCCAACTGCTTAGTCGTGCAAGTGCTGATCTGTGACGGAAGTCTAGAAAACAAACAATACTCAAATTATTTTTTTTTTAATTCAGATTATTGGGCAGTGGGGATGGGGGTGATGATGTTAGTAGTGGTGGGGGACAAAATGGAACTTTTAACAGGGAAAGTCAGGGCCCCGGTGCACAGGTGTGTGGGCCCTTATACAAAGTTCAAACACACATGTATTTTTAAAATTTTCCCCCTTCATGGCCCCCCTTTGAGCTCCAAGGGCTCCGGAACAATATACCAGCTGCACCCCTCTCTCCTCAGGCCTGACTTTTAACCACATCACTAAACCATTATGTTGAAGTTTAATGATATATATTTTTAGAGAGCATGTGCGACGTACATAATGAAAATAAATCGCTGCCGTCACGTTGAAACTCAGGTCAGCACAATTTTGGATACTTTCGTGACGTAATAAAGAAAAGAAGGAGGAGCTGAAGAGGCTAAGAAAATGGTGGTGGTGGTGAAAAGAATGGTGAAGATAATAAAGATGTATAATAAAGATGAAGAGAACGAGGATGATAATATTGCTGCCCGATTTGCATTGCAGCTTCCTTCTCAAATTAAATATGATACACATGATCCCAAATCTTGCCACCAGCAACATTTCGTTGTAGAAGATATGAATTCCGGCTAACTAAAGAGAATGCTTTTTTTAAAGAACTTATGAATATTGCTTCAAGTTTTACTTTTTAATATCACTTATGAAGTTTTTCGACGCTCAAGGACGTTTGCATCTCGAGTGGAGGGCTACGTAAAAGTTTACGACCGCTACTTAAGCTGGACACAGCCTTGTTCACTTCGATCTGGTGTGTGAATTCAATGTTATCATCGAGTACAGTAGTCACTGCAGTCTAAAGCAGATCAAAACATCAAAGACAAAAGGTGTGCTCTTCTCTGCAAAGGTCAAAATAAGGCAGTGCTAAATGAGAACGTTTATATATCTCGGACCGAGAGCGCAAGGATTCCCACCCACCCACCCAGTCTGATGGCATGGATTCTTGAAATTTTGTGTCCATTGAAGTCTGCTTGCTGCTTTTATTTCTGATTTTCGCATACAGACGAAAGCGTCTGAGGAGGAAGCTCTGTCTTAGAAATGAAGGAATGAAGAGGTGCTAAAAGCAGGAAATGTTAGCGAGGATGTGAATGCTTGAGAATTGTATCTATATCTATTTTCGGTTGGGGGGGATGGGGGGGCGGTCTGGGTAAAGTCTAGTCCAGTACCATGAGCTACAGAATGAATCATTTAAGTGTGCTGCATTTTCGTTTGTTGGTTAATTTTGTTTTAATAATGTTGGTGGTATGCTGTTGCTGTTGTGCTGGTGGTGGACATGTCACTCATACATTCAGTTCTGATTTCACACCGGTGGACGGTTACAACTTTTATCCCCTCCTTATCTCGTCCCCCCTCCCCTAGTCGAATCTGCTTCGTCACTTCAAAATATTAAACCTTGTATTAATTGCTTGATTTATCCTGGGTGCTCACTTGAAGAAATTGGTGTGGCGAGGGGAATTATTACAACATTATTTTGTCAACGTCTCAGTAAATTATTACGTCATCCATTACAAAATCATTGGCAGAAACTTACAGGATACTATTAATTGATGACGAAAGTAGAGTGTTGACTAGTAAGTGGTGGCGTTGTAAAATGATACCAAAATGATTCCAAGGAGAACCACACACACACACACACACACACACACACACACACACACAACACACACACACACACACACACAACTTACTTTTAACAGTGCGTGGAGAAGAGAGGGGGGGGGTGATTGATTGTTATCTTTTAAGATACATTTCTTCTTTTCAGAAAAATGTGCATGTGAATGATAGCCATAATTCGAAACCTAGCCCTAATTAGCGATCTACCCCAACAATTATCTCAACCTTGTCATTAGTATTTGCACTGTCACCGTCATTATCAGTTTGTCTCTGAACAGACATTTAGACCGCCTACTGTCATTTGCATCCGGGTTTTCTTACGCTTGTATAAACTGTTAGCAACTGGATCTGCTGATGTATGACGTCAATTTGCGTTGTGTTGGTCACCAGATGTCACGTGGTCTGTGTACGCGTCTGTACTTACAGTTTTTGTGCTGGGAGCACAAAACAAGATGGTAAACATCATAAACAGCAAACTTAGAAAGAAACAAGAAGAGCGAACGTTTAACAATTTTTTTTTAATCTTTCCAGCGTACACGCACACACAAATATGTACACATGCACTCACACTTTTATACACACACAAACACAAATATGCATATGCATACATGCTACACTCATGCGCGCGCGCGCACACACCTTCCGAGTCTACTCGGGAATAGATGTAAATTGCTTTACAAGCTGGTAATTAATCCCGCCCTGAGATTTTTAGTTTTAAAAGTTTTGCGAAAATGCACAAACGTTTAAGCTACGATATATTCTGCGACATTCATAACGTCCGTTCTACCGTGCTTTTTTGTGTGCGGGGAATTCCATTAATTTGTTATTAAGGTTAAAATCACATTAATCACTAAACAATAAAAATCCAAAACTTCGTGATCTTGGTGAAGTACATCACGCAGGCCCTGCCATGTATAGGTTCGCTACACCACATCATAAACACACACTAACTACTGTCCCAACCGGTTGCCAATAGTGTTGCTCGCCTCCAACGTTTTCAGTACCAGTTGCAGATCATTTCACTAGTCTACAAGTAAATGGCTCAGCGCCGTCTTGCAGAAACCAGAAAGCGTTACGAAAATTCAGTGGCAGTTGCTATACCCCAAACCCCACCCGCCTGGTATTTAAATACATGCACTGGTTTATACATGTATAATTGTATATGCTTATGCATGAAATCTGTTCATCATTTATCAGATTTAAACCATCGCTGATCCTATGTGAATGCTTTTATTGTCACAGATGTGTGTGTGTGCGTGCGTGTGTGTGTGTGTGGTTGTAGTTTTAATCCGAATTTGCTTACGTGTCTACAACAGAAGAATGGACAATAAAATGCACCAGAAAAACCCCGGCAAGGCCCCATCGTACGCGCCACTTAGCCGCGATGCGGCGCTTCGTGACGGAAACTAGGACTTTTAGGAGACTCGCCGACGACTGAAGAGCGCTACCACAACATGTGTAGGATGAGGTAAAAACAATATGGGTGTCTACATCAAATGACACGAGGAACTGACTTTAAAATCAGAAATGACATGCCAGAGTACATTTAAGGTGTTTGCAATCTGGAGAGCAGCCGATCCCGTTTCTGGTAGGTCTTTAAAATGTTACTATCGGTATCAATGGGACAGGTCGCACTGAAACCTGATGAATTGTTGTAGCGATCGATCAGTAAAACACAAATCGAAACCGCGAAATAACTTCAAGACTGAGGATTCGTTGGTTTTGTTAAATGCTTGCCGAGTTTAATCTGTGTTACCATTGATGACGAATCAAGTTTTTGTTGGTGTGCAAGATCTTGCCGAGGAGACATGAACCAGCGTGTGTATATATAAATAATATAGGCCTACTGTTACTATAGTGTATTAGTAATAACTAATATACTTTATTATTTAATACCTGAGTAACATTTACGATAGGTTCTAATCGAAGCACTTCCGATAAATTCCAATCGACTGAGTGTTCAGTACTAGTTACATCAGGTTTGAATTGAGCCATTCGCATACGTGTTAACAGCATCAACTAACAATAAAACCACCAGTACCCCGATTAATTTGTTTTCATATCATTCTAACTTAGCAACTGTTTCGTATTCATAAGTGTTGCTTCAGTATTTAGCTTCTTAGTCGTTGTAAGTTTGCATACCGGGCAGAAATAATGGTTTTCAAAACTGACACTGTGGTAGAAAGCAGCTAACATGGCAAAAGTGAGTTTTTAAATTTATCTCACACAGTCACAGTAGTGTTTCTGATTTGAGAAGTTCAGATTTTGTTATAAATTTGAATAATGTATTTTCTCTAGGCATTCATTCTTTGGCACAAAGTGTACATCGTTGGCACTGAAGAGTTTAGTAAATTATATGCATGTATTATTTTTAAATTATTTATTTATAACAATAATATTAGCATATGAAATGCATCACTTGTTGTGTTGAAAGCAAGACATTTACCATAAATTTAATTTATCCAGTTAGGTCTGTGGCAATACGGACACAAATTTTATTTTAACTTCTAATAATGTGAGTATTAATTTTTTAATTGCATTATAAAAGAGCATATTTCTGTTCCATCTCTTTGTCTTCAACTGTTCTATATATATTATGTGTCAATTAATTATTTAAGTGTCTCAGTGTAAAACGAAAATTTTCACAAATCATTTATTGATATATGTGTTATAGAACACATGATTAATAAAGTTAAAAAATGCACTTAGGTCTGACATGTTTTTATTATACCTTGGAGAACTGGAGCATTGCCCTTTGCAACTTATTAGTTATTTGTTAGAATAGAAAAATGCTCTCTCTCTCTCTCTCTCTCTCTCTCTCTCTCTCTCTCTCTCTCTCTCTCTCTCATGAAATATATTTTAAATTGTATACATACAAAAACATCCAGTGCACACACAAGCACTTGTGTTTGGACTAAGTAACTTTATAAATATAATGTAAAATTGCTAATCCTTGTGGATTCTTTACCTTCAACTTCATATCTACTCCCAAGTCCAATACCTACTATTGCTAAAGAACTAGTGTAGTAGTGAAGTTGAAGTAGAACCAGTACTGGAAATGGTGTATTCACTGGTAAAGAAGTACCTGAAGTTAAGCTGGTAATTACAAACTACATTCCTTGAGGCATGACCTGAGTATAATTTATCATAAATTATTTATGTATCTATAAAGCATAGTTACATCTCTGAGATGGAATATAAATATTCTGACAGTCAGAGTTTCAGCATTCATATGATAGCATAGCTTACCAAACAAATCAAACTTAGTTTATGGATAGGGAGCACTTTAACCAATTTATTTTATTTCAGCTTACCATTTACTTGCAGTGTTATTGATTTTCAGATTGTGAACAACTGTTTGCACTTCTGTCTCAACCAGAGGATAAAATTAAAAATAACAAATTTGCAAGTCATTTTTTCAAAACTCTACTCTGTCATTAATTACTATAACACTTTTTTAACAGTATATCATTATACCAATTACCATATAATCCATATTTTTATATGTTTATAAATTACATACTTTAATAAATACAAATTACTGTTTTTCATAATAATAAATTTCTAAAAGAAAAGTGTTGATATGTGTCACGCCAATGCCACCTAGTTAATGGCTATGATTAGTATTATTATTTAATCAGCCATAACTAATTACAGGTGATGAGAATTTTAATTTATGTTAATTTTCCAGAAGACACTACTCATCTCTCTCAGTGTCACTTGGTAGATATGCGGGCACTGTAAACGTTTTCTCACTTCCACAACATTAAAGACAAACATTTACTGTCACACAGTACTTACATTGGTGGAAAACTCTTTACTATATGAGAAGACAAATTTGTCTTTAATCTATATTTAGACTAGAGAGCTCCCATGCACCCACTGTCTTATCAACATTGAACATATGTAAGAAAGTCAATAAATTTATTAAATCAACAATCAAATATATAACATGTGAATATAATCAAAGAGCGGTGACATTTAGTGATTTACATCACTTCACTACAATGTTCATCTAATGCTAGAAAATCATGCAGTAAGTAAAATTCTATTTACTGGGATCCGATATTATGACATAATGCTGATTTGTTATGACTTTAATAAGTAATTAACTCTTAACTGGAATTTTATATTATAACATCATGATGATTTGTTAAGACTTTAGTAAGTAGTTAATTGTTTATTGGGACCCGATATGACATGATGCTAATTTGTTATGACTTTAATAAGTAATTAACTCTTTACTGGCACTTGATATTATGACATCATGCTGATATGTTAAGACTTTAGTGAGTAGTTAATTGTTTATTGGGACCCGATATGACATGATGCTAATTTGTTAAGACTTTAGTAAGTAATTAACTCTTTAGTGGCACTTGATATTATGACATCATGCTGATATGTTAAGACTTTAGTGAGTAGTTAATTGTTTATTGGGACCTGATATGACATGATGCTAATTTGTTAAGACTTTAGTAAGTAATTAACTCTTTACTGGCACTTGATATTATGACATCATGCTGATATGTTAAGACTTTAGTGAGTAGTTAATTGTTTACTGGAAAATATTATTATGATATGATGCTGATTTGTTAAGACTTTAGTAAGTAATTAACTGTTTACTGGTACCCAATATTATCAATAGATGGCATGTAAGCTAAATAACTGCTGTGATCTATAATTTTTTTTAAAAATTATTGTCAATTCAGAATGCTTTATTTTTGGTTCCTTGTGACAAATACAATTGCTGAAAATATATAAAATGTTGGGAGAGAGGAGAAAGAGAAGATAGGAAAGAGAGCAAACGGGGGGAAAAGTACATCAGACACAGAGGAGGAAGGGGGGGAAATAGAAAATTGATGGGGTTTTTTGTGTATGTATTGAAACGATTGCCCCTGAACAGTAAAAATTAGAATAATTACATCTTTCATATCATATCAAGAGTAATGTCAGCAGTGATGTCTTTCTTCACAGGTAGGTAGAAAGGTAGAAGAGTAGAACATCATTGACGTCTGTCATCATTATCAACAGTAGAATACGAACTTCAACTTTGACAGAAGGGTGAAACCATCATTGACATCTACCATCACTTTAGAACATCGCTTTCATCCTGTCAACTGTAGAGCCAGGAGCATCTGTTGTAGAAAAATAACAATTTCATTGACAGCTTTCATTACATCCATTGCTACAATGCTAGACAATCAGTAAGTAATATTAATTTTTGCACCACATTATGATTTTGTGGGAGTGGATTTTTTTGTATGCACTTTTTGCCCAGATAGATGTAACTGGTCTACTATTTAACATGAACATGCCTGTCAAGCATCCATCATGAAACCTACTTTATTATTATTCAGCAAAGAAGTCGTCTGTGAAATCTGTTTTACCCCTGTCCAGCAGACTTGAATCTAGTCCACTGCTGTGACCTAGACAGTATTTGAGCACCCTTCCTCTACCCACCCCCACCCCACCTATAAGGCTAGAACCTACCTGTTACAAATACAATGAGCTTTAGTGTGTTTTGACCATTTACTCTGCATGACTAAAACCTAATCTGCTTCCTTCCTTTTCTTTTTTTTAAATGGCATCCATCATAAAATTGTGGTTTTAAAGATGAATCTGAGATTTATTGGTGTAAATGGCATCCATCATAAAATTGTGGTTTTAAAGATGAATCTGAGATTCATTGGTGAATTGGTTGACATGCGATGCATTAATAACCTCAGGAAGTAAGAGGATTTTCAAAATAACTCCTAAAGGGCTATATTGTCATGATGTGGTTGTAAGGGTTTTAGTTATCAGCCAGTGTTTTAACCCCACCACATTTAATGATTTATATTCTATATCAATTATCATTATACTTTATCATTCTTTCCTATAAGTTATAACAGTTGATTTACGTAGACATAGTTTTAAATAATATTATATCTGTGCAGGTTTGTTTATTCCACTTAAGGCTTCCAAGACCCGGATCACGATCATTGAGAAGACACACTTTTCTTAGTAGAGCTAAGCCTAGCGGTTTTCACATCCTTGAAAGCAGTATTCAGCTAAATTATAATTTGTTCATCCACTTTAGTTTAGGCCTAAAACAACAGTTATATCCTCTTGTGTTACTCGTACATACAAACTGGCCTATATTAAAGCATCCATCGATGAAACAGCCATGGGTCTTTGTCGACCTTCGTCAAGACGTAAAGTTTTCCTGATCTGCCTTTTCCTAGCTGTGTTGTACTTTGTCTATTCTGTCTTTCCTTGTGATGAGGTGTCAAAGTATGTCATGGTGCCTCGAGAAAGAGTCCACTATGTGTACGACAAAAATAGCAAAGCCATTCCATACGACGAGAATATGGCAATCATTTTTATTGGTGGGATGCCCAGGAGCGGAACCACTTTGATGAGAGTAATGCTTGATGCCCACCCAGATGTGCGATGCGGGGAGGAATCCCGGGTCATTCCACGTATTTTGGGACTCCGGACTCAGTGGGAAAAGGTTCCTATGGAAAAGAAGCGTCTGGAAGCAGCAGGGTTAACAAATGAGGTACTGGATTCTGCAGTACGTGCTTTCATCCTGGAGATTATTGCCAAGCATGGAGAGGCAGCTCCTCGCCTGTGCAACAAAGATCCCTTCACTCTTAAATCTGCAATCTACCTCTCCCAACAGTTTCCGCAAGCCAAGTTTATTCTCATGATCCGAGATGGGCGAGCTGTAGTGCACTCGATCATCACGCGTAAAGTGACAATATCTGGTTTCGACCTAAAGAGCTACAAAATGTGTCTGCAAAAATGGAATCAAGCCATGGAGTTCATGTACACTCAGTGCCTACGGGTTGGACCAAATCGCTGCATGCCAGTCTATTATGAGCAATTGGCGCTACATCCACGGGAATGGATGGAAAAAATTTTGCAATTTCTTGATTTGCCTTGGAATGATACGGTTATGCACCATCAGGATTTCATTGGTGAAGGGGGCATTTCTCTGTCAAGGTTTGTACCATAATTCCTTTGTTTGATTTAAAAATTGAGATAAGTAAATGCGGGATTTCATTCTTGTTTAAATAATGACTGAAATTCATTTTTTTAAATTTTAGGGTCACTATAATTAGTAGCATTTGTGGATTCATTATTTAAATTTTGATAAGATTTCTTTCTTTCTCAGTGTAAAACCATTCATAAAAATTGAAAATTTACAATTACAATACATTGAATTTAAGCATTGCAACACTGTAGAGTACTTTTATTATTATATTTTAATTGTGTATTGTGTAGCAGACAATATTTTACAAAAGTGAAAGAAAGTCACTGCACATTCTCTTGAATTTTAATTTTGATGCTTTCCTAGTGTTGCATATTTTATTATTTGTTTGATATGGAAAATTGTAACTTTATAATTATAGGCGTTAGTTGGCATTTTAAATTCAGGATGTATGTTTTAATCTCATATCCTATAAACCAGGTTGTGTGGTTGTTTTAAAATAAGTTTAATTTGCCTATGATTGTTAATATGTAGTGGTATCAGAGTCTTTTGTGTAGGTTCAATGATTTCTTTTTTTTCTTTTTGTTTGTTTTGTTTGTCTTTTGCGAGACGTTTCAGCATATGGAGACAATCTTATACAATGGCAACTAGGCATGAAATACTGACACTAAAGTCACAGTTTATAATTTCAGCATATGCACAAAATAAGTCAAAAGTTTTCAAGTAATTCTCTTAATGTTTGTAGTATTAATTGTAGTATATTGGTAATACTTATTCATTCATATTCTTTATTCTTATCAGTTTTTTATTTATTTAAATTATTTCATTTTGCAATTTCTGCGCTTCACTGTTGAGACCACAAGCTTGAGAAGAAAAAAAATTTTAGCAGCTAGTCATATTTCTTTTAAAGTTTTGCTAACTTTATTATATAATTTATATCATTAAACACTAAATCATTTTGTTAAAGATATGATTATCTATAAAGCTATAGTTATAGTAATTTAATTGTATTTTCATATCAAAGGACTGATTTGGATGGTGGGCCAGTGAGTTTAACCTTTCATAAGAAATTGTTTAAATCTAGTTGTTTAAATTGTTCATAAGATATTGTTTCAATCCAATCTATCGCTGTCAGTCAATAATCATCACTACTTTTGAGTGCATTTCTAATTGTGTGCTTTTTTTTCAGGTCTTAATTGTTACCCCACACTTATTATTGATTTTTTTTTTTAACCTGCTGTTTCTTTGAATTTTTGTTTATAATAATAATACCTAATAGCTTTGCTGTTCCAATTCATTCTGAGAGATTTATTTAATACTTAAAGTTAAACAAACTTAGGTTTCTGCTTCCATTTACTTGATACATACATTGGACATTATAAAGTCCAGCTCTCTAAAATGTTATAAAGGCACTAAATTGTTTAAATAAACTTAATTTGTATACTGATGTGGAAAATAATAAAGTAAGACCTTGACACAAAATCAGAGATTATGTCCTTCTATGAAGGATTGTCTTCCACATAAGTGGACAAGAATTTTTTCATGCAATATAAATTGAAGCAGCCCAGTGACAGCTTTCACTGCATTATCAGTTGAAGCAGCCATTTCCACATCAATAAGATTAAGAGCTTTGAATACCTGCAGCAGTTGAATTTTAACACTATAAAACACACATACACACTGTCGCCATCCACCTCCTCTCCGGCAAGGGGAGGGTGGTGGCTTGTCGACGCCACGTAGGACTTGCATAAAGAGAATTACAAATCTGCACACAGAATACCAAGATGGTTGTTTGGCTAAATTGAATTTTATTCTGCGTGTAGGTTACATATTGCCGACATGTTTGCATGTGTGCTTGCATACGGGTAGGGGTGAAGTGTAGACAGCACAGACGACACAACGTATTGCAACGACAACAACCACTCTTTCGACAGGAGAAAATCTCAATGTCAGAGTACAAGTTCAAATTTATTGGTCTATGGGTTTCCTCTCAAACGTTGGTTAGTCAGTCAGCCATCCACACTTGCACCCATGGGTAAGGGGGAAGAAAGAAAGAAAAAATGATGAACGATGAAATAAAATAAAAGAAATACAAAATTCAATTTATCCATGCAGTACTACTAGATACATTTAAGCATTATTTATCATAAAATATCAATCAGTATTTATAAGTTCTGGCGCCACTGCTCTTATATCAAAGTTCTATAATTCAGTAATAAACAAATGTCATTTGGTTTACAAGTCCTCTTCAAACAGTTCCATCAATATCTTTTTACATCAATCTTAAAACCATCCTTTGCTTATTTACAATGATTTAAACTTAAGGTTTATTTCTAGTTTGATTTAATGCTTAATTAGGATTCCTAAGCTTTTAGTTTTAGGTATGTTTACGTTTACGTGCTCTGAGATTTCTACCCTAATTAGAATTTTCTTTTACTCACATAGGTATTGTCATTTTCTCCTTGTTCTCTGCTCACATGGTTATCGTCACTTTTTTCTTCTTCTCTGCTCATATAATCAACGTTACTTTCTCTTGTGCTGGGCTCACATAGTTACACTTTCTTCTGGTGCTGGGGGGTTTTGATGATACACAAAAACATCGTCGACGTCTCGACACGGCCATCCTCACTGCTACGATGGCTGCTACAATTTCACGCTCCCATGCACTTCTCGTTAGGCCTAATTTCTCAACTTTGTTACGTTCTATCTTCTCCCTTCTTCTCTTCAATTTTCTCCTCATTTCATCTCGTCTCTTCTCTTCTCTTAACTTCGTTTCTCATCTCTTCTCTTCTCTTCTCTTCTTCGTTTCTCCTCTTCTCTTCTCTTTACGTAATGGCAAACCTTGCCGTCTTCAGCGGTATGCCACATGCATGACCGCTACTGCTTCCAACGATAGTTACTACCATTATGTAACATCTCATTCTGTAACATATCCCAGCGCCGTGACATTAGACTTCCATCAGGAATTTACCTCTGCATGGAAAATAATCGATCACCCACGGCCGCCATGTACTCTACACTGACACAGATTTATGGGCGTGGGCCTTGGCCATTCTCCGGCAGGAACTTAAAGCTAGTGTTTCCAACTTAGTTTTCGTGTTGTTGACAAAATGATCATTTTCACCCCTGTTCCTTAGCTGTTTCGTTCATAGTTTAGAGTTAGAGAATATTTAGAGGGAGAGAAAAAAAACTAATTAATATTCCCTCATTTTTCGTGACACACACACACATATATATATTAGCATTTAGTGACCTAAGAGTTACTGACTAATTAGTCATGAGCAGCATTTGAAAAACCAGATATGGTAATTATCATTATTTATTGTATAAAGTCTCACTTAGTTAAAGAGCATTTTAATTTTTTTTTAATTTTCAATTTCTGTTAACTAGAATTTTTCTTGTCTTCACCTTTAAAAGTTTAACCCCATTAGTGCCATGATTGGATTTTTTTTATTTTTAGCATATGTCTGTGGGTTTAGTGTAAGTGTATAAATCTATACTTTTTCAGTTACATAGTCTAATTTTTTAAGCTTCTGCCAATTTTATCGCAGTGTCCTTAATGTTCAAACTTTCAGTAATCAGAATGTGTTTGTGGTGCCTAAGTTTTGCATTTGGTACTTAGTTCTGAATAAATTTGTTTGGGCCTCTGTTATTTATTGTCATCTCTTTTTCTAGATCTGTGCTTTTTTTTCCCCTTTGCAGGACAGAAAAATCCACAGATCAGGTGATAAAACCAGTGAACATTGAAGCATTGGCAAAGTGGGTGGGGCAGATACCAGATGATGTCATACAGGAAATGCACAGCATTGCCCCCATGCTACTTACACTTGGTTATGACCCTCATGCAAATCCACCAAACTATGGCAAACCAGACCCTGAAGTTGCAGACAACACACTCCACATTCGAAACAACCATGATTTTTGGAGGCAAAGAGAGAAGGATATATTCGACAAACTCCCAACCTTGGATTCAGAATCTAAGAGCGATGGTGGTATTGGTAGAGACTCAGCTAATATGGGCAAAGATTTTCCAGACAGTTTAGAAAGGAAGTATGGAAATGAGGTCAATGACAGACACCATATGCTGAAGGAGGCTGTTGTGGCAGATAACGGTGATGCTGCTGATGAAAAAATGGAAATGAACAGATATTCCAACCAGTCTTTCCGACAAAGATGATGTGAAGATGAGCAGAGGGAATACCTGTTGGTTTGAGCAGTGCAATATCTCTAGTTGTGAAAATGATGTGTGTCACAGTCTGAACTGGTTAAATAAGATTTGATATATAATTTATATATATTTTATTTTTGTTGTTGTTTTTGACTCAGTCTTTAGGAGTGATTATTTCAATTTAATTTTTGAAAACAGCTATTGTCTCATCCTTAAGCCTCTCTATACATGCTTCATGTACAGAGTTGGTTTGTTTTATTTTTTAAAGTACAAATTAATATAGTTAACACTATTTTTACACCACACACTAAGTATGTATTAAAGTAGTATTAAGACATTTCCAGTTCTAATTTACTGGGTTTTTTTTTTTTAATAATTATGCTTTATAATTTTTAAACAAAGCAAGCTTAGACTTGCTGCTTGGAATTAAATAGTTCCACATAGAGATTTAGGCTTTGATAAACAATGTTTTCTTCATTACTTCATAATAACGATAATTACTGTTATTATTTTAAAACAAGAGACGTAAATATTAGACAAGCTCGCATTGTTTTAATAATTTTTATACCATTTAATTTTCTCAGAAGAAAATTTAACTTTCTCATTTTTAAATGCACATCTGATGATATAAATAAAATGACTGTCATTAGTGTTTACAAGGAAACGTTTTGAAATGCACATCTGATGATATAAATAAAATGACTGTCATTAGTGTTTACAAGGGAACATTTTGAAACTCACATCTATTTGATATAAATAAAATGAATGTTATTACTGTTTCAAGGAAACATTTAAAAACACATAATTGGTTAAACTTTAGTGAATATAAAGTATCAAGGTGCTTTTTCCAAATCTGCTTTTACAATCTGGTTATAAGGAAAACATTTTTTTCCAGAATACTTTGCATTATGTACATAATTTTTATAAGCATGGACACTACCAAACTATTTGTTACATTTTCATTTCTTCTTTTTCTTTACAAATTGTGTCTTATCTGGCTCTGATAACAATCAGACAGCAAATGAAATCACCATTAAATCTTTTTTTTAATGAAGGTTGTTGAATTGGTGAACATTCCAACTGCAAAAACTAGTTAACATGAGTTCTCCAAGTTGATAGATCTGTGAATGCATTTAATTTATTATTTCCTAATGAATGTTCTGAGAATTTACTGAGACTGGGGAGGGGTTTTTTTGTTTGTTTGTTCTTACACTATTTAAATATTTTTTAATTTTAAATCTTGTCCCTAACATATCCTTGGAACAGATACTTAACATTTTCATTGATATGTGAATGAAAAAATACTTATAAACAAATCATCGTATAAGGCTTCAATCAGGATCACAAAGTCTTGATTTCTTCCACTTTAAATAAATAGATAATGAAAATAAATATTGGAAAGTAGTTTGAATAAATATATAATTCAGTACTAGAGGATACCATCTGAAAAAATCTTTCATTGGCAAGCAAATTATTACTTCCACTGCATCATGCACTAGGCTTATGACTGATTAATAACTATCAGCCACTAACGTTAATTTTTATTAAAGTATATTTACATCGCATGTCAACTTATGTTTCTTATGTATAACATCATCACACCCATCATTTGAGAGCTTGGAATCCATTCTGATAGGTAGTGTCATTTACATCATTTCTTAATGTGGAAATCTTCTATTTATTTTTTTTTCTTCTTTTTTTTTTTGATAGTGGAAACTTTCAACACTTTGCTGTGTCCAGTGGTGTAGAATTCCTTTGATTTATAGAAAATGATTTTATTCCCTTGAAAAGTGTTTGCAAAAAATTAAATGAAAATTATATTCTTATTTTTTTGCATATAAAGACTGTTAACTTCCAGATTGTTCTTTGGTGCAAACAAAATATTAGCTATTTAGAAGAAAATTGTGAATCCTTGTGTACTACACTTAGTCTAATTAATCTAGTTAACCTAATTACCCTAAGACAGATAAACAAAATGTGCAGAGATGGGTTGAAATAATTCATTTGCACATTTTACTTAGATGGAGTTAAAAATTTCAGTGAAAGAGAGAGGACTCAGTCCCATTTTTCATCCTCAGTGGTTTGAAATCAGTTTAAAATTTCAATTTCTAATTTCAAAGATACTGTTTACAAAAAAATAATTTTAAATGTCTTTATGGAAAGTTCATTTCTGTAGGCCACACATTAAAGAAAACAGCTATTTTTTTATTCCTGACTGAAAGGTAGCTTAAAATAATTATAAAAAATAAATATTGTGTTTGTTGGTTATTTTTTTCATTTTTAGACAGCATTAGGGGTGAAATGGACTAGTATATAATAATATATTGTACTATTTAGACAAGTACTTATTTCTGGTAGATAAACTAAAAGTGAAATTTGTGAACATTTTATCCATTTGATAGTTAAAATACTTTGCTAGAATTCTGCACCTCCTATAGATGCAGTACTAGCACATACATGACCAAGTTCAAAATGGGGAAAGTATCCTTCCAACAGTAAAACTTCATGAGATCACAAGATTAATGCACACACATCGAGAATGAAATCTTTTGGATAAAGTGATTAATGATTATTTTGCCAGGATTTATTAAAGCAAACTGAAATAACATTTTTGATTGAGAAGTACTTTATTCTTTTACTTATTAGCTGTATGTTTATAAATAAATGAAAATAAATTTTGAGATTTTTATAAATGATTTAATTAAAATCTTTAAGCACTGTAAATTCAACATTACTTAGCCAACAAATGGGTAATTGGGTTGAAACAGCTACAATTAATTTTGTCAGTGATTTGGGCTTTATGAACCCACAGCTACCCACACCAGCCACAAGACTGCATGGCCACCCAACTCCCAAACCACTGTTTATCCAAACATATGCCAGTGAGATAAGAGGTTGCAATTGTTCTAGTAAAACTAAAAAATAAAATTGACAGTTTTTAAAACGATTGCTTTGTTTAGGTTGAAAACTTACACATCACTCATTCCTGTACCAAGAGATGAGTGAATTATTTTTTTAAAAACTTTACTACTGTTGTGTTTTTCATTTTTTTGTATTAGCTTAGTAAGCAACTGAGCCAAGACTATGAATGAATTTATCATTTCTTTAATATTTGTTAATAAATGTATTTGATAATCAAAATCCAGCTCTCATTTATTTTCCATTGAATAACTTCTTTTATAGCCATATATTGATAAGTATGAGGATGGGATTGGGAAACTGATATTAGAAATAGTGTCTTTGTATTCATGTTATTGATTTCAGTTAATTATTAAAATAGTGTTTGATATTGATCATGCCACAAAAGCCTAACTTAGTAACTATATGTATGAATTTTCTTTATTATTGTAAGGTATTAATTTTATATTAACCTGCATTTTCTTTTTGTTTTATTTACAATGAGTTCTCTGTTTACACAAGTTTTGTTTATGTGAATTTAGATTTTCAAGACCTAATATTTAAGCTTTTTCATTTTATTTGCATGCTAAACTTGAAGCTAATGTGATCCAAGTGTTGGCTTGAAAGTGAAAATCAAATGGCAAGTCCTATGTTTTCAATCTCTTAGTTGTTAGTCAAGCTGTACACTTACAGACGCTGAACTACGAGCCCCTTTGTTCCAACATTGTGATAGTGTAAATGTTTTACTCATGTGACACATATCTATTCCCATGAGAAAATTCTGTTCCATTTCCATGATTCTTGTTTATGCGAGGGTCTTGGTAATGCATTCATCACGTAAATAGAGAACTCAGTGTATTTGATAGAAATGTGCAGATTAACAATTTTTCAGTTTGTGTGTGTTTGTGTGCACATGAATATGTGCTTTTAGGCTAAAGACATTGACCTTTGTTAAATAATTATATATGTGTGTTGCCAAACAGACAAAATCTCTTATGATTAGTTACAAATGAGCTGTGTAAATGGGCATTTCACTTTATTAATACCATGATTCAGCAAAAACGTCTTCAGTAAGACTGGAGTCCCTAATCAGTCATACAGCATCTATTGAACTCCATTGAATTCACATGCTTGCTCACAAACTTTGTTTCTTGTTTTGTACATAATGTATTTGATATCTATATATACTTATACTATAGTATACAATCATATACCTAATGAGAATTTAACCCATGTTTAAATCATGTTCAAAGTTAGATTAAGATTGTTTATTTTAATTGTGAAGTTTAAACGGATGCTGGATGTGGTTTACCGACATGAACTGTTAAATAAAAATAAAGAAATCCTGTGCTTTATCATGTTAATGTAATACAATTCCATTGCCTTTTTTTCTGACTGGATGTTTTGAAATTTAATTCTCATTTGCAGTGGTTTTGTATTATTTGTTAAGATGTTAAGAAAAAATATTTGTTATTTGTAAAAGTAAAATATGTATAAAACACTTGTATGTGTGATGAGATTAAAAAAATGTGGGACTGTTTAAATGTGTATGTGTGTGTGTATATATATATATATATATACACACGTTTGTTTTGTTTTCAAAATAGCTTTCATTATATTCATTCACAACTACTTTGCTGTTTGTTTTCTATTCTATAATAACTGTTATGAGCAGATAGAGTTGTTTTGTTTTCAGTTTTTCTATTTTTCCTTCTCTCCTGGAGTCCTCTGTTAATATTGGCAGTATTTTTTCTTGCCTTGGATGTTTGACCTGGATGCAGTGAGTGGTCAGTTCTCAATCTTGAAGGGAGTAGGTTATTTTCACATTGGTCAGCTATTCAGCTAGTCCATTGTTCTGAGGTGATGCATCTTTAAGTTGTAATAGGCATGTGTTTCCTTTGTAATAAACATAAGATAGAGAGATGGATGGATGGACAGATAGAGATTTATAGAACATATATTTGCATTCACTTCAGAACTGAACTGGATCATTAGGTCATGCATTTTTTGTTTAATTATCTACTAAGTAATTTAATTATATTTTTATTTCTAAATATTTTGACTTAGTAATTTATATCAAATATAAAAGTTATGCCATGTACTGATGTAGCTGTTCCTAAGCATTGATTGAGACAGAGTTCTGAGTGTACTTGCAAGCATTAAAAGTCCAAGTAACCTGAAAAAAACTTACAGATGCAAAGGGTTTGGGCTTTTTGGCACTTCCCTCTGCCCCATTCTTGTTCTTGAAGCTACCCATTTGGCTACACTATATTTACAACTACTGATACAGATATTCATTATTCATTCATTCTAAAGATTTTAATTCTGTGTGAAATAGAAACCATTCAGTGAAATGCTTAAAATTGGGGCAAATCTGGGAATGTTTACCTCAGCTTTATTAAATTAATTAATATATACTAAGTACGCTATATTATTTGGCAGGAAAATGTTTGCAAATTTAAAACTGTTCACTGTGAATTAATTGTACAGTACAATACACAAATAAATCTGACTTATGGGTGATAATTAAAGAAAAATAAATAAAAATAAAAATAAAGAAGATAAATAGATGAAATATTAAATTTGTTTTTCTTAAGGTATTTTTTTTAGAAACATGTTTTTCTTTCATTTTTATCAATACATATTATATGTATAATGTTTCTACTGTAAATTTATTGTAATCAACCTATTATTCAAGTGCTGAGTTGCTATTATTCACAGTATAAATGTTTTCATAATATAAAAATGTTAATTTCTTTTGACTAGCTTCATTTCTTAGTCCATTTGCTTAGTTGTTTTATTTAATTGATTTTAAATGGAAGAAAATAATTTGAGACATTCAGTCTAAATTGTATAATAGGATGAAGTGTGATTTGTCTGCACTGTGGTTTTGTGAGCGACAATTTGGTCAGCACTATATGAAAGTAGGCTTGAACAATAAATATTAAATTACACTGCATGCTTAATGTGACTGACATCCAAGCACATCTGATGTGTTTAATTTTCAGACCAGTTTCAAACCCATTATGAACTAATAAACTTGGGATAATAAACTATTTACTGCACATACATACAGACGGGTCATATTAAAAGCTATGAAGACAAATAGCTTTTTTGTGGGGATATTTTTTTAAACGAAAAACAAAAGTGCCAGATATATATATATATGTCACTCTCTTCTTTCTTGAGTCTCTCTAACCTACTTAACCAGGAAATAAAAGTATATCATTACTTTATCTGCAAGCATGCCAGATTCTTAACCATCTAAAAGGCATGTGACAGGTAAGTGTAAGGTGTAGAAAAAAATGGATTACATGTTTCTCAGACTGGAATGTGCACTTTTGAAGACCACTGCTGATTGATCAAGTGACTTGAGTTAAAATCTAGGAATCCATGCTAACTTTAACTCAAAGGGTATATGGTGCTACTCTTCCGTATTGGCATCTGCACTTTAGCAGTGATTATTTGTATAGCATTTGACTACCAATCAGTTGTCTACAGTGCTTAACAAAACCCACCACTGCAACACTTATTCCCACGACTAACCATTTAACTTTCTGATAGTACAACACCCTTGCATATTTTTACCTATAAGCATGTTATCTCTCATTCAAACTATGGTTTGCTGATCCCCTATTCCTACCCCACCCACACCCAACAAAAGAAGAAGAAGAAAGCCTGTCCTTCCATTCAAAGTTCAGATAGCAAGTCATTAAATTATTAAAAAAGTATTATGTAGTAGTTGTGCTACCATAACACACAAAACCAGAAACAGTCATCAGCTGCATTTCACGGCACTTACATTCTTATGACTCAACACTAATTTTCTCTGTATTATTCATTAAGCATGTAACATAGTTTACAGTTTGTCCTTCGACAGCCTCATACTCATTGTCTGTTGTTTGACTCATTTGAACAATGATAATTGGTATTTTTGCAACTTGATCAAAAGAATTACAATCATTTCTATCCTAAAGACCACTGATTAAACAAAGCATTGCTGCTTATGTGCTGAATATGGTGGACATCAACTGAACAGCTCAGCCAATGCATGGAATCATTAATGAAGGTCTCTGTCATCCACATTACTACTTCTAGGTAATTTGGAACTCAAAACTTCTCACTGAAAATAACAAATGTAATTTCTATGCATTTCACTGTTCAACGCTTTTCTGACTAAGATATCAAACAGATTTACAATTCAGTATAGTTTCCATCATTATTATTCCACAAAATCATATAAAATTAATTCCTGTGATTTCTATCTTCACAGTAAATTGTATAGTCATAAAACATGATTAGCTCTTCAATTATTTTGTCAGCTTTTGATGGCATTTTTGCTCCAACTCCTGAGGTGATTCTCAAAGATAAAGCATCTGCAACAGAACACCAATGAAATAGAAATTGATGCAAACATTCTTACAAAGACTAAAATGATAAACTCAAGTTAGCCATATATACTTTCCAATCACAGTTTACTTTTCTATCAATCTATTTCAACAGATTCACTAAAAATATCTAAACAAATATGTGCTTGCTACTGTAAGGTTTTAACAAGCATCCGTCCAAATATGGATGACCACAAAGACAAAGTCTCATTTACAGAGTGGTTTTGAAAATAGTGAGTGGAATTACCATTCTCACTCAAGTTTATGCCATTTGAAGCATTTCTATTGGTTCATTTCCAGGTTACACATCATCTTTATTAACATTAATGGTAAAAAAAAAAATTTGCTATTATAAGAAATAAGATTTATGTTTGTGAGAAGTAGGTCACAAACATAAATAAATGCAAGATTTAAAAACATGTATTTGTTAGTGTAATATTTAATCACTCTGCATTTTATCAAGTAGATCACATCAACATTTAATATAGACAATATTACAAGAATATTTGTCATTTTAGTAGTGTATATTTTATTATTTAACCATTCTATTTTATTATTTAATCATTGTTGGTAGTAAATAAGAAACATTTTAGTAATAATAGAAGATTTCTCACTTCTTTTTTATTTTTAAATTTACTTTTCGTTCACGAAGTAGCCGAAAGTACTCGGTTGTAATTTCACCGTTAAATCATTAACATCATTTAATGTTCTTAATGCTGCATCAAATTTATGTCTGATTTGGGAGTAAAGAATCGAGTCACTGAAGTCAAACCCATACTTATGCTGTTCAGAGTACTTAAAATTTTGCGCACCGCCACCAGAAGTCTTAGAAGCAGTTTAGTGTCTAGTTTCCTATTTAATTCTTTCAGTAACCATCAGTAGATGTCTGGGTTTTTTAAATGGGACTAGTGTTCAAAATACTCTTTGGGTACAACATTTTTTTATCAGCTCCGTGTGTCTGTCTTCTGATCGGCCGGTAAATTATGTTACATTTTGCTATGATTGTGTACACCTTCCAACACATGGATACATTAATTTCTTCCTTCCCTCCCTCCTCCCACTTCTGACATTTGCGTCACACGATTTTATTTATATTTTATAACAATACAAGTGTATGTACAACACAAGAGAAAGTAACTCTAGTCAATATCTTTCTTCTAGTGCCCCTTAATCGCGATGTGCAAGTCTTTCTCATTATATTTATGAATTAATCTCCTACCTTGAATTCACACCAGTATGTAACGGGTTAAATAAGTTTGAATGATCTTGTTAGTGCAGACGGCATTTTAAAGAGATTACAAACGTGGGGGGGGGGGGAGTTACTAGAGTGTTTATATGAACTAGACAGTTTATATGCAATACACATTACTGCTGTAATGAAGCTCAATGGGTCGATTCTATTTTTAATTTCTGATTTGAGATTCTCAGATTCAAACGAAATAAAAAGGTTACTTAGGAATATACGTCAGACTAATTTGAAGACCATCCTATGTCGGGCAGAATTTCGTTAAATAAATATCTATGTTCGGTAAACACTGTCATATCTAAGAGTTAGAAATAATATTATAATTCTTTCCCTTTGAATATTTTTGTCCCACCCCTATGTATTAGTTTTAGTTTCATTAATTTTAATACACAATTCTTCAAATTAAACGGAGGATGCTGTAAGATTTAGAAATAATATTATAATTCTTTCCTTTTGAATATTTTTGTCCCACCCCTAGTAACTACCAAAATCAGTTTTAGCTTCATTAATTTTAATATACACAATTCTTCAAATTAAACGGAGGATACTGCCGGCTTATGCCGATTTCGCGTGATATAGAATCATGTTAAAAGGTTAATTACTGCTTTTCTGTCTAAGAATTCACACTAACTATACTACTGATACTTTTCCTTTTTGAGAACTTCACCATCTTTATTTAACTTCTCAAATCAGTTTCTACCTTCTAATAGTAGGCCTATAACTCAGAAAAGCTAAGTACTGCTATTATACCTTAAAATGTGCAGTGACCCATATTACTGAAACCTTTCCCTCTGAATAGTTTTATCCTACCCTCACCTCCTTCAAATAATTGCGTAAATCAAGCATTTACTTCCACATGTATTCAAATAGGATTAGATTAATTATATAAAAGATAAATACTCCTTTCTCTTCTAGGTGTTGTCACCCACACAAGATGATTTTCTAATGCAAACAATCCTATCTATTTGCATTTAGACTTTTGAAATAAGTTTAAAATTCTTGATTTACTTCACACCCCACAATCAGACTTTTGAAATAAATTTTAAATACTTGATTTACTTCACACCCCACAATTAGACTTTTGAAATAAGTTTAAAATACTTGATTTACTTCACACCCCACAATTAGACTGCTTACTAAACTATATACTGCTGAAACTTCTATTTGCCCTCGTGTAAATAATTATTGAAATACTGATCGTGTAAATAATTATTGAAATATTGTTCGTGTAAATAATTATTCAAATACTGCTCGTGTAAATAATTATTCAAATACTGCTCGTGTAAATAATTATTCAAATACTGCTCGTGTAAATAATTATTCAAATACTGCTAGTGTAAATAATTATTCAAATACTGCTCGTGTAAATAATTATTCAAATACTGCTAGTGTAAATAATTATTCAAATACTGCTCGATGCAGAGGTGAATCAAGTTGTCGCATAGAACATTTCACTCGTGCCCTTGCGCTCTTGGTCTTATGGTGAACTTGGCCTTCAAATCTGACTTAACTCTTGTCGCACTGATGAACTTGGCCTTCAAATCTGACAACTCGTCTCGTACTGGTAAACTTGGCCTTCAAATGTGATGTATGTCATGTTGCTCTGATGAACTAGACCTTCAAATCTGGTGTAACTCATTTCGTATTGATGAAATTGGCCTTTATATCTAGCGTAACTTTGTGTCGACCTCACTTGGATAATCCGGCCCTGAGCTATCATGCCTCCCACTATAGACTGAAGATTTTCTATCATGTGGATTCATTTTTAGACCACTATAGGTGGTCACCTTAATTTGTTCAGGATTATCCAAGTCTGCAGCCATCCAACAGGGATTACCCTGGTGCTTTCTCTCACATGTTGCCCTCAACTTTCTGGACCTTGCTCCTTAGTCTCCAGCCTGCAGGCTCCAGTGGTATGCAATATACCCAAATATTGTGCATCAGTATACTATCGTTTATCACTCTCTCTTTTATTCATATTTCATTCTGACAGCCACATATTTCATTCAGGCATAACTACATATTTCATTCAGACAGAGACATATTTCATTCAGGCATAACTACATATTTCATTCAGACAGAGACATATTTCATTGACATAACTTTCATATTTCATTCAAACATAACTATAATTATCTTCAGTCCTGTTTCTTTTAACCCCAAAACTTTCAGTAAATATAATATGAGTATTCGATTACAAAGACAATGAATCTGCCATCAAATAGTATTTAGTCTCCTAATTCTTGCATCAAGAAAGACAAATCAGTCTTATAAAACAGTAAACGTGTTGACAAAATGCAGTCAAATGCTGTAAACTTGGTGTCTAATGACATAGATTTGTAGGCATGGTTAGTCATACATTTGTATCAAAATGGTACCTGTTGTGACATCTTTATTTGCATGGGGAAATCCTATTTACGTCAGCTTGACGTCTGATGTCGCACATTTGCACGCATGAGCAGTCACGCGCTTGTATTAAATTGCCGTCATGGACAGTCGTGCACTTATATAACTAGCTAAATAAGTCCATTGTTCGACGCGAAATATGATAGTACATAAATTAAAGTAATAGGAGTTTTCTTTTGCTTGTTTATTTTTATTGACCAGTCCTTTCGGGAATATTTCTCCAGAAACAACACTTTTTTTTGTTGTTGTAAAACACGTTATTAGGCCTACTGCTTTTAACTAATTTGTCTTGTTTTCAACCATCAGTAATTTTAATTTTCACGTCTTCAGAACGATGTAAGCTTAGCACAGCCACTTATGTCGACCATTCGTATTATAGACAACTTTTTCGTCTTTTCGCATCAACTCTCTCCTCCTCTGTTTTTGTGTTGGGTGCCATTGGTGGCACTCTTTTAGAGCTTTCGCACGACCCGTTCACAGAGAGACATTATTGGCGACCCGTTCACAGAGAGACATTATTGGCGACCCGTTCACAGAAAATTATCGGCGTGCGCACACCGTCTTTTGTGCACTTTGTTTTCTGTGCCGCGTGTTACTGTTTTGGGGAGTGTGGGGCGGTGAGCGGTGGGTGTATTTCAATGGCGTTTTATTTTACTGATTGGTATCTGATGTCATACATTTGCCTGAATGAGCAGTCACACTTAATATTAAATTAACGTCTTATGTCAAACATGTGAATGCCTTAGGCAGTCGCTCGCTTGATTCAGCTGAGTGTATTATGTGACACCTTGGCTTGCACACGCTTTGAATCAACTTGGTGCATAAGTAGTTCCATGCATGTATCAGATATATCTGATGTCACACTTTTGTGTGCATGAGCAGTCACACGCATGTTTCAAATTGTACCTGGTGTCACAATTTTAAATGCATCTCCTCCAGCCAGCCATGTAAATGTTGAAGCTTTCACCCAGCAGTCATGTTAATGATTCGCTTACGTCAGTACGCTTGTTTACTGAAAACGTCTTATCTATCCATTTCTTTTTGTCATTTAATTTATTTACTCCAGTAACATGACATTTTATTCATATTTATTTATTTATTTATTCCAGTAACAAGACAATTATTCATATGTATTTATTCCAGTGACCTGACTATTATTCATATTTGTTTATTCCTGTAACATGACAATTATTCATAAATATTTATTTGTTTATTTACTCCAATAACACGACAATTATTCATATTTATCTTTGTTTATTTACTCCAGTAGCATGACAATTATTTATAGATATTTATTTCTTTATTCCAGTAACATGACAAATTTTCATATTTATTTGTTTATTTACTCCTGTAGCATGACAGATGTTCATAGATGTGTGTTTATTTACTCCAGTAACGTGGTAATTATTCATAGATATTTATTTATTCTAGGTATACAAGTAACTATATATGAACTAATTATAACACTAGACAATAAAAGGTTATGTATTTTCACTGCTATACAATGCATAAAATTCATATAAAAGCGAATTACTAATTTTTTTTTTTAAGTTCTGTTTGAAAAACCATGGGCACTAAGTAACGATCTACCCCACTTTAATTAACTGTTAAAGTAAAAAAAACACATGTTGGAAAGACATATGATAACGTATGGTTATCATTGTGTGAGGTCAATAAATTTATTAAATCAACAATCAAATATATAACATATGAATATAATCAAAGAGCATTGACATTTACATTACTTCACAATAATGTTCATTTAACGCTAGACTGTAAGACAATCATTCAATTTATCCTAATAGAGACATAAGCAGCCAAGAACATAAATATATAATCAGGTCCATGAGTATCATCACGAAAATGAGGGTGGAGTTTTAGAGGAACAGTTTAAGTCAATACATATAACATTTTCCAAGATGGCGGCTATCGCCAGCACGTGTTTCGCAGTCACACGGTTTGCAACAAGTCACTGCCTTTCATATCTAGGTAAGGTCCCTTCTAGAGGCACACCACAACTGTTCCAGAGTCTTTGATTCACTCTCCAAGCATGCCATAAAGAATAGTCCTGAATTTCACATGCTCTATCAATCACAAGGAATGTTCTTGAATTTCCCTGTGCATTTACTCAACACACCATGAGGAACATTCAAAATATTTTTCGTGAATTCTCAAGACCAAACTCTGACCACAATTTCAGCATATTGGCACTCAAATGGAATTCATGGGAATCAACTTACAGCAACACGTTTTTCTGATAAGTTGACAACAACGCTGGATGCACACACCAATGTATTTGAGTACAGTACTCACTGTAGTGTGAAGTGACAATCAAAACGGCTTGCTCAAGAGTCAAATTAAGGCAGCACTAAATTTCAGGCATATTTCATCTCTAAACTCCTTTCTCTCTTGCAAATACAATGAAATAGATTACTTGACATCAATTATTTCTACGAAACCATGTTCAAATATTTTTTTACAATTCACAATCTTATGCCTAAAGCACAATTCAGTAATTCAATACAAATCACAGGATAGTTCTTATCAGAGAAAAGAAATGGAGTTATTAGAGATAAGTGATATTAGTTTTTACATAACCTGAATTAACTACTGCCTCAGCAGTCTGTGGCTTGTTTTGCAACAATGTCACAAATTACAGTTCAATTCAATTTCCACAGTTTCTCTGTTCACGTTGAAAACAGATTCACCACTTGTTCTCTCGAAGTCAACCAGGGCTATTTCTGTTAGACCAGTTCATTCAAGCAGAACAGCCATTGTACTAATTTCTATTACTTCCCCATACCAGAAATTTTCTCGACGCAGTCAGCATACCTTGCCACCATACATCAAAGGAGTGTAGTGTATTCCTTTACAATTACACACACTGCAGCAGATGATTCCCACATCTCCCCTGTCATCGCAGTTTACTATCTGTGAACCAGCAGTTTCAAATAACACATAAAAGGCTGCTTAATAACTGCAAAATATAATCAGGGAGCAAGCCTAAGTTTCCAGTTTATCACTTCATAACCCCATTCTTACTTACTTTCCAGTCTCAACTTAGAATTTCCTGCAATGGTATTTATTAGCCTTATACATACACACAGCATAATAAATACAGCATATCAAAACAATGTCAAATGTTTAGAATGAATTTCCTGCAATGGTATTTATTAGCCTGATACATGCACACAGCATAATAAATACAGCATATCAAAACAATGTCAATTGTTTAGAATGCTACATGTGTGCAATTTAGTGTAAACATTTGTAGAAATAATAGTCTACTCACATAATACATCAAATTAAAACACAAGTATATTATATTAATAGCAAAATGCATAAAATATTTCTAAGTCCATTCTCTCTCAACCAGTCAGTTAACTCACCATCAAGCTAATGGCCACCTTTCTAGACAGGACTTTGTTGCCACTTCAAATTCAAATGATCAGACAATTGATTTCACTACAGCAGGTAAACGCTTTAATTACAGCCCATTGGGTGGTCTCATTCTCTTAAATCATAACCATTGGATAATAAAACCTACTCACCCAGTTGGGATGGTTTGCATTACATCAGAAAAATCTTGTGTATTCTCAACTCAGGTGTTTATTTCAACTCAGACACATTCAAAATTACCATCATAAGGAGTGCCCAATTTAACAATTTATATAACACTTAAATTTAAAAAATAGGGAGAGGCAAATTTACCCTTCCACAGTATTTCTTCAACAAAGAAACTTCTGATCCATCCCCACTGGATGAATTAATATTAACATGTGTGAGATTATAAGTCAGAAAAACTAGATCTCCAGCTGGAACTGGTTTGGATTACTTCAACATTTTTCTAGTGTATTCTCAACTCGACTTGTTTACTCAAACTCTGACACAGAAAAATACGATCATGAGGAGTGCCCAGGGCCAGGCCATTTTAACAATTTAATAATTTATATAACGATTAAGTCTAGAAATAAAGATAGGCAAGTTTCCTCCAACACATTTTGATTTTGATGTATTTTAAGTCTGGTCATGAAAAGGCAATCGTCAGCTTATGAAAGGAGCAAGCATTTTTTTTTATTTTCTTCTTTCTACACATGTGGTGGATTCGAGAAGCTTCCATCCTAAAATGTGGCAGTTGTGATGGTTCATTGTGCCCCATTTGTGTACATCGCCAAGTGTCTGTCTCCATTGTGGAATTTTCTAGCAAAGAGTGCTAAAAGTTCATTAATGTGATTGCCTATTCCAGGAGCTAATATGGCGAACGTGTGCCTGGATTAATCTCAAGGGTCTACAGTGTTGAAACATTTTACAAATGTTTACCAGAGCATGTGGAAGATTGACTATTCTATTGTGAACAATAAACTTGTGACGTGATTATGAAAGTGTCCCTGTAAAGGACTGTTGCAGTTGACGTCACAGAACAGGTTATGTAGAAACTATTATCATATCACTATATAACTCCATTTTTTTCTATGATAAGAATAGTCCTGTGATATAGTTTTGATACTAATCTGGCTGCTGAACCATGTATTAGATATAAGACTGAATAAGTATTGGAATTACTTAAACGTTCCTTCATGGAATATTGATTTCAGATAACCTTCTGTATTTGTTAAATGTATATTTGATTGTTGATTTAATAAATTTATTGTTAAATTTATTGCACATATTATTACTATGTATGTTGGAGTGACTGTAGGTAGATGGGCTCATTAAAAATAATTAAAGACGGATTTGTTACCCCTTTAATAAGAAGTTTCCACCTACAAAAATATTGTGTGACTATATAACGTCTGTCTTATTGTTGTGGAAGGGAGAAGACTTTCACCACACCCGTATAATCCGCCAAGTGAGAGATGAGTGGTATCTCCCGGGAGAATTATTAATAAACATAAATTAAGATTCCTCCATCACTTGTAATTATTTATGGATGATTAAATAATAATAATAATAATAACTAGTAAGAAACGGGTGCATGTCACATAAGTGTTTCTTCGACTGTAACTGATATTTTTCTTATGTTTTTCATGTCTTTCTCTTCACACGTGTGTATATGGTATGTGTGTTTGTGTCTTTGCCTGTGTTTGTGGGCCTTCCGTGCGGATGACTTTTTCTGAGGCAAGAACTGTTGCATTTTTAAAATCAAAGGCCCGCCATTTGCAAATTAGTATAATTACAGTCCGATATATTTTTTCTTCCTCACGTCACGTGACACACCGTATGCCATAAACATTTTCTTGCCTCCCCCCCTACCCCCGTCCCCTTCCATCAGCTCAGAACTCTTGGATTACACCTATTTGATTCATTGAAATTGTCATTTGCCAAAGATTTCACCGAGAATAAAGAAGAATTTATCTCCCATTACTTGTCGATCATCTTTGTGCGGCCGGAACCCATGTTCTGTAAACTCAGGGGGTTCGATACAAGATAAAAAGTTCATCTTTTGCTATTTATGTAAACCACTAAATCACTCAAACTTTTAAGAATTGCATCCAAGACGAGCACGCAGTTAGAACACCAGAAAAAAAGAACAAACTGAAATCTGCAACACTCTTATTGTTAACAAGACTGACTTTTTTTTAAATTTTGAAATAAAACAAGGGATCAAGGACTGACAGATAAAGGTGGCAGATGGCCTTACTTGTTTCTTTAAGGTCAAAGGAGATAATTGTGGAAAACAGTACCATTTGTAGGCGAGCAGGCATGTGGACTGGCAGATCTGTGGGTAGGCAGGTTTGTGGACTGGAAGATTTGTGAGCTGGAAGGTGTGTGGGCTGGCATAAGCTGGCAGACTATTTAAAGTGAAACTGTGAACAGTTTCGAAGAGAGTGGGTCATTTAAGGAGAAGGTTGAAATCTCGAAGAATAATTAACTTGCCATTTATGGAATCACAGAATTCAATAAGAGCACGGACATTGCACGGACATTTTTACGACTAGGTGGGAGGATGGTGGGAATGATTGAAACTGACTGATCTGTTTTGAAGAGTTAGAGATGGTTGAACTAGAAATTTCACATTTTGAATAAGTATATGTTTAAAGTTGACAGCACATATGATTGAGAGGAAATGGACAATACCTTCTCCTTATGTAGGAGGAGGAAGCACCATCACCTCATGGCCATCAGGTCTCAAAATCAGCACATTTTCTTTTACCTCCTGCCATTGTACTGGACATGATCAGAAGCCAGGTATTAATATTGCTGCACTAACGAAGGTGTAGGTGCTAGTTTGAGAGTTCCATTAGACTAAGCAATGACGGACACAAACGTACGGGTGATTTCGAGGTACAAAAAGCAGTAAAATAATTTTAAAAGCTCCTTTATCATATCCTTGATACTGGCGTAGTATGGGTTCGAACTGTGCAAAAGATAGGCGGAGAGGAGACTAGATATTAGATGAAACTCTTCTTCCTATCGATTTCTTTTTCCTACCCCGAAACGATTGCATCTTATGTTGGCACTTGTCTTTTATTGCTGAATCCAATGGGTGTGGTGCACGCCCTTTGAATTTAGGGCGCTTGCTGATGGAAGGGTTAAGTAGGTGCTGTTTTATGAGTGTCATGTTTGTAGAACACTGAGTGTCATGTTTGTAGTACACTGTCATGCTGATGTACACTGAGTGACATGTTTGTAGTACACTGAGTATCATGTTTTAGTACCTGAGTGTCATGTTTGTAGTACACTGAGTATCGTACTTGATGCACACTGCGTGACATGTTTGTAGTACACTGAGTGTCATGTTTGTAGTACACTGTCATGCTGATGCACACTGAGTGTCATGTTTGTAGTACACTCAGTGCCATGTTTGTAGTACACTAAGTATCATGTTTTTAGTACACTGGGCGTCATGCTTGATGCACACTGAGTGTCATGTTTGTACCCTTTAAAGACACATGTACATACAGAAGAAAGAAAATATGGTGGGACTCCGATGGACAATAGTTGGAAAGTGACAGGCTTGTGCAGTTCACGAATTTGTCGAAGAAACTCTCAACAGATTGCCTAGAAAAAAAAGGAAGTTTACGCATACGAAAATTAAAACCTAAACTGACCAACATAGCAAACAGAACAAAGTGAAGCAGAAGAACAACACAAACTATCCAAAATGCACACAATTTCCAGTAAGGTTGTTTTTTTTCAAACCTGTGAAGTGAATCAACCGAAGTGGAATGCAGAATTAAAACTGACGTGCAAATAGAAACACGTAAAATAATCAGCTGAAAGCGGAATGCAGAATTGAAACTGAAGTTAAATGCAAATAAAATCAGCTAAAATAATCAGCTGGAATATAGAATCAATCAACACAAGAATCAGTGAGTCAGTGCAAACAGGCAATATATCTAATTGTAAATCTCTGTATATAAGACAGATGTTTATCAAACGGTGAGTCTGTACACCACTAGGAATACTAAATGTTCTGTGTGAGTAACAAATATTGACAGTGAAATTAGTATAAATAGCTAGCATCCCTATATGCCATATACAAGATAAAATTGTTGTCAAGGAGCCGTGTTACTATGAGCAACTTGAAACTCCTCAATTTTCCCCATCCAGGAGATACGAATATTGACAAGAAAGCGACTATAAATAGTTAGACTTTCTTCATGCCTTTTAAATGATACGGGCAAATAAACGTGTAAGCGATTTTTTTTTTCAATGAAGCGTCCAAACCATATTCCTTTAACACCCTTTAATGCTCTCATTTGCTCTATGAACCACTTGTTATAAGCGACGTACATAAGAGACCGTGTGATTATGATTTATGGTTCAAATAAAACGCCACAAATGCCCTTTAATGCGCTTTAATGCACTTACTACAAAGTACCATCACCCAGCCCCAAAACTTTCGTGTGTCGGCGACACAAATTAAAACCCGATAAACGCCCTGCGCTTTATTTCATTTCCCCTAATACAAGGACGGTCGCGTGACTGACACACGGTGCAATCCCATAAATGCCCCTTAAGGCTCTTTATCTCAGGTACACCAAGACAGATATGGAGACGGTCCTCTGGCTGAGACATAGCTTTAAGCCCCATAAATGCTTCACCTCCTTCACTCCTCCATCCCACAGTGACAAACAATTAAGACGTCACTCTGACGAGCCCGTTCGAATAACTATGATGCATTTCTTTTTTCCAAAAAGAAATGTATAAAAATGAAACTATATATTATTATTTCGAAAATAGTCAGTCAATTTTAATTTGGGGGTGGGGAGAGAGGATGCTCCCGGCTTATACAGATTTCTCCAATTTTGAAGACTTCAGTACATGCCACAATTCTGATTCCGAAGGATGCGTCACTCTCAAATAAAAGCGATTTTATTTATTTTATTATATAAACGGAAAATATGGTTGTGTACTTAAATGCCATTATTTTTTATGCATTGTCTTGAAAGGGATATGTTGAAGTAATCTTTCTTTGCCTGACCTTAAAGTTACAACAACTCATGTACCATCACTGACAAATGCTTCATAGCAAGCCCTAACTCCACAGATTATAAATTTAGTAAATCTTGTAGCAAGTTGTAGCAAATCTTATAGCTACTTTTGTGAAGAATGTGATATTTCATTAAGTATACTTATTTGTATGATATTTTTTTTTAATATTTGTAAGAAGATTCTATAGTGTTCTAATAATGCAAAGGGCACTACACTAATTAAGTGTAACTATAGAGTGTTAGGGACAGTGATAATGCAATGTTAATCAGATAAGACTGCGAGAATTGAAATAATTAAATTCTGTGCTTCCTAGAATAGTCTGATAAGTTCATTGATGGAAGGAATAAATAACATGGATTAGACCAGGCACATGAGATTAGCACTGTGTTGTTACAAGATCAGTGGTAGTACACCGTGTTGTTACAGGAGCAGTGGTAGTGCAGCGTGTTGTTACAGGAGCAGTGGTAGTACACCGTGTTACAAGATCAGTGGTAGTACACCGTGTTGTTACAGGAGCAGTGGTAGTACACCGTGTTGTTACAAGATCAGTGGTAGTACACTGTGTTGTTACAGGAGCAGTGGTAGTACACCGTGTTGTTACAGGAGCAATGGTAGTGCCTTCTTCTCTCCTTGTCATTTGGCTTGGATTTTGGGGTTCCACTCCTAAGTCTACTTGATTTGAATTGTAAATCTGACCTGCTGGGGACAGCGTGCATGGCGAGGACCAACCAAAACATTGCTGCTGACGTCATTCTTATTCCTTTGCTGGTTGAGTGGCAGGTGAAGATAATCCAGCAAAAAATCTTAAAATGTCTGTCTCATATGTTCTTCCTTACTTCGTGATGTTAAGATGTTATTATGTATTGATTGCCTATGTTGACAATAGTGGTATTGATATTGACAATAGTGGTATTGATGTTGACAATAGTGGTATTGATGTTGACAATAGTGGTATTGATGTTGACAATAGTGGTATTGATATTTGCAAATATTACCTAGTAGATAGTGAAACAAATTCTTCAAGAACTTGAGAACTACACGTGAGTTAATTAGATATCACAGATGAACTCTATTCTTTAAGCAAGGACTGCAAATCAGAATATGATTGATTTTCATATTTTTTTATGTTTGTGTACGTCCATTATTTATATTTTTTGATTCAACGCTATATGTTATGTGGTGTGTGTGATAAATTTATATTGTTAACATAAATTTCTATATCTTTCTATTGTTCATCCACTATTCCTAGCTATATATATATTTTAGAAGAAAGAGTTCATTCTTCACGTTGGGGGCATTACATAATAATTAAGAAGTCAGACACAAAATGGAACCTTCGAACGTGGATGCCCATGATGAGTACATGGGTCAAAATGTCAGGTCAGTTTAACTCGAAGTACATTGTAATATGACGATTAGCATTGAATAGGAGGTGGGGAGAGTCTTCCCTATCGCTGACCCTGTCCACATAAAGAATTGTATTATATTATGAGTAGAAGATAATATGATTTTCAGTATTAAAGGGCACTTCTTAAAGTACGTAATACATGTCACACATTCAGTTATCAACTCAGAGTAATCACTTTCCTGGAGCACAGTATATGTTTGTTCATAAAATTAAAAAAAAACACTTCAGACACGATTTCTTGTATTCAACTGACAGCTAGGTCTGACCTATATTCTTACTTCATCAACAAACTACACACACAAACATAATCTCTTTGGAGCTTAATTACTAACGATTTTTGTAAGTGCACAACTGCTGTTTGTGTATAATCATCAAGTTCAATCATTTTCCGTTAAAAAGTGCTTACTTTCTAATCCTGCACAAATAAATAAATGTTGGGGCACAAATAAATAAATGTTGGGGCACAAATAAATAAATGTTGGGGCACAAATAAATAAATGTTGGGGCACAAATAAATAAATGTTGGGGCACAAATAAATAAATGTTGGGGCACATATTTAAAAATTATCTCTAGTAACCAGTAAGATAGATAAGTGAGTTAAGAAAGGACGCCATGTACCAAACTACATTAACAAAAGGACATTACCTTGACCTCTGGGAATTTAAATAGCAGTCATTGTTTGTCTGTCTCGTGACTGACTAATAAAAATTGAGAAAGTATTTTTATAACTATTACTAGAACTGATTTGACGTATTGTAACTTTAATCACTTAGATAAAAATGTGTAATTCCAACACAACAAGGCATTGCTTGGTTAAGATTCTTCACTGGACCAGTTTTGTTTCCTGACCTTTGTCACATAAAAAAAAATAATCATATTCTTTCTTCAGCCTCTGAGAGTGATTTGGAACTTTCTTACAAGATTATATTAAGCCCTGGTAGCTTATATAATTTTTTAATCCAGGCACTTCAGTATAACATAGGTAAATAACATTCCTGCACCATACAATTATTCTACAAAAAAAATAGGTTAAATTTATATAATATCTCAGTTCAATAGAACTGTAGTAACCCTGAATAGCATAATAGTATTCAATTGTAACAGTAACACATAGTCCAGGTTACATCAGACTCAATATTTATTCTGTCCTCGGTCTAGACCTGTCTATGGTTGACTGGGTGTTTCTGGGGTGCGGAGAGCCATTTGCCTGCCTATCTTCATATCTGGTGTGCAACCAATTACGTTATTTGTGTCCTTGGCTGCCGGTTGGTGCCTTAAGCTGAGAGATGCTAGAGAAGTGACTAACACGTTGTCCCACTCACCCACCATCACACCACTGCAGTTTAGTATCACACAAGAATTAACTTCAGCAGCCATACTGAAACAATCTTCAATTTGTCTACTGGTTACAAATATCATAATTGGTCAGATGAATTTAGCCTTTAATCTAGGAAAGATACCAAATCGGATTAACAACTTTAAAAGGCTGGTTTTAAACTTAACTATTTTCTTGCGGAGAGAGATGAATTTAGCCTTTAATCTAGGAAAGATACCAAATCGGTTTAACAACTTTAAAAGGCTGGTTTTAAACTGAACTATTTTCTTGCAGAGAGAGATGAATTTAGGGATGAGGTATCACAGGTTCAAAAAAAGTAGCGAAAGCATTGTGTCAGAGTACTACTTCTGTTGAAGTGTGAATGTGAAGTGTGGTCACTTGACAAACTAAGCCGCGCATATTTGGAAGGTTGCGACTGCAAGAGAGCTAATTATTTTAAATTGAGCGTGTGAACAAAAATGGGATGGCGATCCAAAGCGCGCTAACTCGTGAAACACACATTGATAATAATCGATCCCATCCACTCCCATCTTCTTGTTTGGTTCTATGTGGTTTCTGTCCTATCGAGCACCCGACAACGGATAAAATAAGAGCACCTGACGCACGGTGTATTGAACTTATTCTTCCGTTTTCAGATTACAAAAGACTTTACCTCCCTCTCTCTCTCTCTTTCTCTCTCTCTCTTTCTCTCTCTCTCCACACACACACACACTCTCTCTCACACACACACACACATACACTGTCAAACACATACACTACCAAGCCTAACTTCCGGGAATTGAGTGATTTGTGAGACTGGCTTATTTTAAGTACCTCGTTTTTTTGTCAAGCCATCATGTCTCTAGCTACGAAGCAATGACATTTATATCTTAAAAGTCTTCTGAGGTTTTTTTGGCCACTAGAATATTTATGTATAATGCCACAAAAGAAAAAAATGTTAATGACATAGTTACGGGATAAAGCTTGTTGCTAATCCCGCCCAAAAAAAAAACCAAACAGAACACCCAACTATTTCTGACGAATCTGCCTAATCCTTTGCATTCGGGGTGGGGTATGTGTGTGTGGGGGGGAGGGGATGTATGTGTTGCTGCCACAAAACGTATTCGCCCTGAGTCATCAATAATGCTGCTTGTGATTTCACTAAGAACTCATGTGCTCGTATCACCAAACCATTTGTGTGTTCGTAACACAAGATCACTTGTGTGTTCATATCACTAAATCACTTGTGTGTTCATATCACCAGATCATTTGTGTGCTCATATCACCAGTTCACTTGTGTTCTAAATCTCTAGCAATAAAATGATGACGTCATCAGAGAGAATGCATATGCTAGCGTCACATAATACTTAAAAATAAAATATAATGTGTGCGCTTGTCTGAATGTGCGTGCGAGTGTGTATACGCATGTGTGTGTAGCTGTTTGTGCTTATTCGTTTAATCGTGCTGTGGCAGAGTAAAGTTGCACATTCCTATTTCTAAACTTAATTGTTATATAAATTGTTAAATGTCAAAATGACCCGACCGTGGGAACTGCTTTTGCTGATATTTTTAGGTGTCAAGTTGGAAGTAAACAACTCAGGTAAAGAATGTGCTAGGCTTGCTGATTTAATCCAAACTTTTTAGGTGGATGAGTAGTTTTTATTATCCAAAGGTTAAGATTTACAAGAACGAGACAAGCCAAGGGGATGAAATCAAAGTTTACCTGTTGAAAAGAGTTTATTTTCTAATCATTTTGAATTGTTGTGTCAGACGTCTGGTCATAATAGGTGGACATTATCTTAATGGTGAGTTAACTGATTGAGATAGAATGGACTTAGAAATATTTCTTGCATTTTGCTATTGATATATTATACTTGAATTTTACGTAGATATTATTATGTAGACTACTATTAGATACTGTTATTTCTAAAAATTGTGAACTATGATGCTTGTATGTAATGTGGTAAACACATGACATTGTTTCTAGTGAACTGTTCATAAACTATTATGTTGTATTTATTATGATGAGTGTGTGTATTGGGCTAATAAATACTTTTGCAGGAAACTGTAAGTTGAGGCTTGAATATAATACAAGAAAGAATGGAGTTTTAGATAAATAAACTGGAAACATAGCATTTGCTCCCAGATTATATTTTTCAGGGAGAAGCAGCCTTTTGTGTTTTCACCATGCTGTCTCAGTTTACTGATTTATAAACAACTGCATCGGTTTAGACACAAGACTTATCTAACCCCGGTGTGTAAGTATAAGGATACACTGCATTTTGTTGATGTATTGAGGCAACGTGTGTTCGACTATATCAGAGGAGTTCTAGGCAAATTATGCCAATTTTCTAAAACATTTTTTCTAATTTCTAATTAATAATCCATTATTATTTTATAGTTTTAGAAGTATAGTACAGTTAGCTAGGTTGTATACCTGTGATGCAAAAGATGTTTAAGACCTATTAAGATGTAGGTCACTCAAAAGGTGAAGGATGCAGAGGGGTAAAGAGGAATGGCAGGATGGTGAACCACTAGCCGGATACAAGTTGCCCATATTTGGTCATTCGTGTTCCATGTCGTGACGTAGTAGAATTTGCTAGCTGACCTAGAGACCATTCATATATACTTATCAATGACCCATGATCCGCAGATGCACATATCCACCACACCCACAAACCCACAAGGGTTCGTTGATACCACATTCGAATTATGAGAGTGGTAAATATAATTGACTTCTCTAAAATATAGTATATATTATTGATAGAACATTGTGTAAAATATTTGTGATTCGCTAAATGATTGTGTGAACTAATGTATTTCTCCTCACAGAAGCTAAGTGTCATTAGTGATGATTACATTTATGTAGGAATGTTGAGATGGCAAAAGTACATGTATTTGCCATGCTCGTGCTTGTTAAACTATTTGCAGCCTGTGGAGCTAAACAGAGAGAAAATTATTGTTTAATGAGTATTGCTGTGAACCTCTTAATAAATGTATTGTAACTGAGAATTTATGCAATTGTAGAAGTAAAATCATTATTATTCATTTATAAATATTTTATTGAATTTAGCAATTGTAAGTTAGCATGTAGCTAACGAGTTGTGATGAATTTGTAAAGAGTAGTCTATCGCTGTCGCCACAAAGCACAAATGATTATTCTTGCTAATAAGTTACTATAGAAGAATGTTGATCATTACAGCTGGTTCCAGGCCTAAACGACGCCAGATTCAGGAGCCTCTGATGACGACGTCTAGCACACCTATTCTATGCCGAGTTGGTCATACCTAGAAGACAACCGCAATGTGATGTCACTTCTGTCAAGGACGTAGTGAACTGTTACAGATCTTCTTGAGACTCTATTTAAGTGTGCTCTCTCCAAACAAACTGATCAGTTGAATAAACTATATATAAATAATTGGGGAGGCTGGAACTTTCGAATTTTCCGCGATCAAATTGATTTCTTTTTTCTGCTATTAATGTTATTAAATTCTACTTCTTTATCTTCACCCATGTTACATAATTTGTTGTAATTGTCGACTAGAGCTGGTAGGGGGGGGCCTGAGCTGGAGAAATAATATCATAATCATAACTTATAATAAAGGGGGAGATAATGTTACCAGCTTGGGCATGTCAGCTGATTTATCTGTCAGTGTCATTGAGTAATAGCCTGAATCTTTGACATATTCGTGGAAGATAGGTCCGGCTGTCGCTAGTATTAGAAATAATCGATAACCTAATATTGATATTTGAGGAATCTGATATAGTGACAGGGTCGTTAAACATAACCAGACACGTGACAGACAACACAGATTTTCTGGTACAACGAAGTTACTGGAAATTGCTGCATTGTTGTTCTGCTTGAGGGAACAAATACTGCAAAGGAGCAACAGATTAGCCTTGAGAGGCTCACAAGTGTTCTGCAACGTGCAAGAGAAACACATGAAGAACTGACAATTGTATTGTGACAATGAATTTGTGACTTCTTTCTGAAACTATTGTGGCAATCGCCTGGACAAGGTTATGTACAAACTATTATCACTATAATCTCTATCACTCCATTTCTGTTCTCCAATAAGAATTATCCTGTGATTTATATCGACACTAATCTGTTCAATTATTATTCGAACAAGGTTTGTGGAAATATTGTTGTCCAATAATCTTTTCATTGTATTTGCTATATGTATATTTTAATTTAATAAGTTTATTTTAAATTTATTGACCTTCTTACACATATTGATAACCAAATGTTGGAAAGATAGTGTAAGGGTCCAGTACATAAGTCTTTATAAATGCTGTGAAATCTTTATATAAATAGTTTGTATCTTGTCTACGGTAAAGAGGAAGAACTAATCTTATCCATATTTCATTTATATGATGCTAACACGATTGTATATATTATATTTATCTATTATCACAGGGAGAAAAGAAATAATGAAGATGATTTTGTAAATGATTTGCGTTTGCATTTCCTTAAGTGTAGAGACGTAAATGGGTCATGTCTCTAACTTATAACAATGGAAATGGCAATGAATTTTCTTGATGAATTGTGTTGTATTTCTTCTTTGAGTGTGGAGACATAAATATGTCATGTCCCAACTTGTAACGAGAGAAATTAATATATTTTATATTTTAATGCTCAGTGATTATTGAGGCATAAAAAATATATTATCTTGATTTGTAACATGTGTTGAATTAATTATTATATATGTCTTAAACACAACATAGAATTTTGGTATGTTGAATAATTCGATTTGAATTATGTTGGAAGATTCACTGGCAATGTTTTTAAATTTACTCCTAATGGTTAACATCTCAAAATGAGGTGGGAGTGGGGGTGGGTGGAATAAATTTGCCTATCCTTATTTCTAAACTTATATTGTCAAAGTGACCCAATTTTGGACACTCCTTATGATGGTATTTTTTTTTTAATAAGAGTTGAAGTAAACAGCCTGGGTTTAGAATGTGCTAGAAAATTGTTGATGCAATCCAAATCAGTTCCAGCTGGATGAGTAGATTTTCTAATAGTTTCACACTTGTTCATAATAAACTCTCCCAATGGGGATGGACCAGAAGGTTTTTTTGTTGAAGAAGTGGTCTATTCTAATCACTTTGAATTTGAACGTAAGTCAAGTCTAGTCATAAAGGCGAGCATTAACTTAAGGGAAAGCATGCTTTTGTCCTTTATCTTCAAGTAGCAGTGACTACTGTACTTGCTTGGTCACAGTGGTGTGTGAATCCAGCGTTGTCGTCAACTTATCAGTAAAACGTGTTGCTGTAAGTTGATTCCTTTGAATTCCATTCAAGAGCCAATAGAGCGGAAATTATAACACATGTGAAATTCAGGCCAATTCTCTATTGTGTGCTTTGTGAGCTCATCAAGGATTCTGGAACAGTTGCATAACATGTCTAGAAGGGACACATGAAGCCATTGCCTGAATAAGAAAGACAATGACTTGTTACAAACCACATACTGTGAACATGTGCCGGTGACAGCCGCCAACTTTGAAAAGGTTATGTGCATTAACTTTCATTATTTTTCTGAAACTCCTCTCTCATTTCCATGATGATATCCATTAACTTGATTAAATATTTATGTTAATTGACTGCTAATGTCTATGCTTGAATAAAGTGAGTGCTTGTCCAGCATTAATCGAACATTGTTGCGAAGTGATGTAAATGTCATGTTCTTTGCTTATTCATATGTTGTATATTTGATTGTTGATTTAATAAATTTATTGTTAAATTTATTTACCTTTATACACATATTCATAACCTTATCTTAGAGAGACACTGGGTGGATGGGGGCTCGCTAAATATAGATTAAAAGACGGATTGCCTTCTTCTTTAGTAAGAAGCTTTCCATCTACAAAAATATTGTGTGACAGTAATGTTTGTCTTTAATGTTGTGGAAGTGAGAAAACATTTACAGTGCCCGCATATCCGCCAAGTGAGAGAGACGAGTGGTGTCTTTGTGGAAATTATTAATAACATAAATAGAGATTTCATCACTTGTAACTATTTATGGATGATTAAATAATAATCATAACCAATACCTAATGCGATTTTGGCATCACACTTTGTTAAAACCGGGAGCCAAAACATGTGTTGCCTCAATGGTCGTCTGCATTCGACTAACAACTTACGTGTGATTTTCTACTACATCATTCGGTCAATTGACTGAGCTGCGCTTTGATTTGTTAGTTTAGTGAGTTGTCTGGAACATTCAGATAAGTTCCCAGCCAGGGAATAACGTCAGCTTTCCAGAAGGTAGATTTACGTGTTGTCTATTTTTAGAGGAGGGATGCGGGTGGGCTACGTAAGCCATTATGTGGCACTATCTACTGCCATCTATTCTATATCTGCAACCCTCTCCCCCACAATGGCGCACCTCGCGCCAAACAGCGAAATCGGCAACAGTTGGAACTGCTTCCACCCCAAATAAATGGCTTCTAGCACTACTTTCAGATTAATTTCAATCTTTTGAACAAAGCAGCCAGTTTTAAATATGCCATTTCAAGGGATTCGTGGCAAGAAGGGCTGGTTAAAAATAAAATAAAACAAATCGACGTCATGGCTGCGGACATTCCGGTATAATTCTAAATCAAGCGATACGTCATTGTTACAATTTCGTCTTGTTTCTCTGACTCCGAAGATGAATAGCTCCCCCTTGGCGGCTTGCTCCTTTGAAGTCGTCCTAGTGTGCTTTTCTCCCGTTCGAGGTATTAAAAATAAAAGTACGATCATAACAATATGAAGCCATAATAAATTCACATGTAATACGAGTACTGTGTGTGTGTGTGTGTGTGTGTGTGTGTGTGTGTTGTAGATATTTTTTTCTAATAGTTAACTGTTTGTAGACTTCAGGCATATTACTAACAAAATGTATTATTTTACTTTGTCTGTGATAATTATAGGAATGAATTCTGTTAAGTTTGTTAAAAAATTTTTTTGAAAGGTCTAACGTTGTTTCAGTAGAATGCAGTGACTTCCTTACTTTTTTTTTTTTTTAGAGAGGTTTAACTTTGTTTCTGTAGAATGTAATGTTCACTTTACAGATTTTTTTAATCTAGAAACGGTATGATCTGCAACCCCTAAAATATTGTGACAGACAGTGTATCAATTTTTACATCGAGTCAAAATAATTACATTCAAAACTGTTTTTGCTGCTTCGTTCACAGTACTGGCAATAAATTCTTTGTCTCTCACCTTTAAGATTACTTACTGTGGTCAATTTTGATAAGATGGGACTTGGTAGCCATTTTCATTCTTAAACTGTGCAGAATAAGAATGGTAAGCAAGCCCGCGTAAAAATCTAATTAGCCTGTTAGAAAATCACTAACCGAAGAAAACCTCAAACAGGGATATTAAATTTAAACAAAAATGTGACACTGTAAGTAGAGCATAGTATAGATAGATTTTTTTTTTATTTCGGACGGTAACTGAATTTTCATATCGTATGCTATCTTTACATTTTAAATGTGGGTATTTTAATAAGTTTAATTTTCTACGCACGGTAAGTTACACAATTACCTTTCTCAAAAAACTGGGTTGAGTATGAAGAAATTTATATTCTGCGTGACTTCAGATTTTCAGATTTCAGATTTTCAGATTTTCAGATTAACAATGACCTGATTACCATCTGCTATAATTAGCCTGCACTTAACAAAATTTGTCACCTGCGACACGTTAGTTTAAAGTTTCTTTACACTTTGAGAATAAAAATATTTCTGTAGACTAAGACAGTCCTTGGAAAGTTAGAACGTTAATATTATGTTCCTGACCTTGCTCTAACGATGCACGCATCATTTAACAGGCGACTAATTAAATCCCTTTTTGTTTCACATGCACGTCACGCATCATTTAACAGGCGACTAATTTAGTGTAAATCCCTTTTTGTTTCACATGCACGTCACGCGTCGTTTGATAAACTACTGCATTGGTGTGAACGACGTTGCGCTTCACAATCACTTCACGCATCATTGGACAAACGAGTGCTTTGATAAATCTCACGTTTCACAATCACTCTACGCATCGTTGGGCAGAACAGTGCTTTAATGTAAACCTCATGTTTCACAATCACTCCACACATCATTATGCAGATGAATGCTTTTGATGTGAAACTCATATTATTTCACAATCACTCCACGTATCATTGATGCGAATCTCATTTTGTTTCACAATCACTCCACGCATCATTTGGCAGGCGATTATCTTAAGTTTGGACCCCCTGAGTTTATTTTAAATGTGCATGTCATTTTATTTGGCTGTAACAGAAGTAGAGACAAAAAGCAATAGTAAACTGTTTGGTGGTTTTTCGGTTACAGAGACATTAAGAAGATTTCTTAAACGCGTATGCAAATTTGATATGTACGATGATGTCCGATTTCTAATGTGAAATGGGTTTTCTTAACTGATTTGCTCTTTGAATATTTTGGTGGTCTTGGTGATGGTTTTGGATGCGGTGGTAGAATTCGTGGTGACGATGGTGGTGGTGGTGGTAGTGGCTGTGGTTGGTAGTGAACAAAGTGGTGGTGGTTGTATAAAGTCGCTTTCTTTTTTTTTTTTTTTGTTGTAAACCAGCAGCTAATGTGCCATTGCTGTTTCAACGAGTTGACAGTATTTACAGATCAATACTTCCTGCTGAAGACATGACGTACTCATGAAGTACAGTTATACTTATCTTCCTCACTGAGATTTCTGCAGTAAGTTAATTAACTTCACACCCAAAGGGAGCATTGACTTGTCATGCAGTCATGTTATTTTAGGTCTATCTGCAGTTGTGGACAATTATTCAATGGCCATGACATATGCATAGATATAATTTTCCTTCGCCGGAGCATTTTTCTTTCCTTCATTCACAACACAAAAAATAAACATCTGGCATTGTCTCTTCTCCGAATACCCTGCTTTGTGGTTGGGCATGACAAATTCACTCGAGATAATGTCATTCTAATGCATTTCATTCAATCAGATGTGTGTGTGTGTGTGTGTGTGTGTGTGTGTGTGTGTGTGTGTGTGTGTGTGTGTGTGTATGTGTGTGTGTGTGTGTGTGTGTGTGTGTGTGTGTGTGTGTGTGTGTGTGTGTGTGTGTTTCAAGTCGCACAGATATATTTAATTTATTTGTCTTTTCACTCTCGAACCTAAAAGGTTAAAAGAACAGATTGTCTCCCTTTAGAGTTATATACAAAGAACTCCTTAATTTATCTTCACATTTGTGGGAGGGGGTAGAGAACTCATTGCTCCTGTCGGGTATTTCCGGCTCTGATTGCTTAACGTGCGCACGAAACCAGGACATCGTTGGTAATTGGTGACATACAACCGAGCCACAAAAAACAATTTGTGGACATAAGAGAGCTATTTGCAATGAATAAAGCAAGTCCGAAATATATGTGGCAAGTCAGAAATATATGTGGCAAGTCAGAAATGTATGTGGCAAGGCCGAAATATAAATGACTTTTTCGATATTTAGGTCGAGTGGACCGGCTTGCACATAAGCCATATGACAAACTTCTAAAACTGAAAATATTATTTATGGATACTAGGGAAGAGAAAGAGGTTTTCCTAATAGCAATTGACTAATGGTAATTATCTTAAGTGGATTTTTTTGTAACCGATTCCATCTAGGGTTTTTGTTTTGGTTGTTTTTTTTAACGCCTGCAATTCCACTTAACCGTTCAAGTGTCGCTCAGTGTGAGACAACTATCCAACATCGGCTTAGTAACCGTCAAATTAGTTTCGCCAAAACTTTTCTTTGGTAGGGAATTATTTTTGCTTTTCATTTTTAAAAAAGCTTCTTTCAAACGTTAAAGCAAATTGTCTCTCCTTACTTTGGAGTTGTAGTAAGAAACATCAACGTGTACTTTCCACTTTGCCTCTCCACAATATAAACAATATGTACCATATTTTCTGCCCCCAACTATGCTGGCCTACAAGATTGAATAACACCAGGGGAGACTAATCAGAAGTTCACTCCACTAGACTTAGAAATTAAGTAATGTGGTGTTCACACGACTTGAATCACACCATAATTCTAATTAGGTATCAAAGAATCTTCACTCAATCCGGAAGTTAGTTATACAATCACACAAAATCACACTAGATATTAATTAGGCATTAAAGCAACTTTACTCAATCCGGAAGTTAGTGATACACTCATGCGCGATTTGAAACGCTGTCTGTGAACTTTAGCATTCTCATGGAACGCTGTCTGTGAACTTTAAGCATTCACACGGAACGATGTCTGTGAACTTAAGCATTCACACGGAACGCTGTCTGTGAACTTTAGCATTCACATGAACGATCTCTGTGAACTTTAGCATTCATACGGAACGCTGTGAATTTAAACATTCACACGGAATGCTGTCTGTAAATTTTAGCATTCACACGGAACGCTGTCTGTGAATTTAAGCATTCACACGGAACGCTGTCTGTGAACCTTAGCATTCACACGGAAGAAATCTTTACAATAGCTTTACAGTTTACAATAGCTCTTCACTTTTAGCAAGACAGACAAAATTTTAAGTCTATCACCTTTAAAAATAAAGCAAAGTTGAATGTTTTTCAGAAGAAACAAATTATGTTCAAATACACAATGTTAAATGTTATTTCAAAACAAAGTTTAAACGTTATTCACTAAGGGGCTAAGTTATTTGGTCAAAGAAAGGTAAGCGTATGACATCTGATTCTGTCATTCAAATGTATTTATTTCCAGGCAAACACAACAGAAACAATAACAAAACAGGATTATGCAGGTGTTGTATAAATTTTAATGAAGAATTAATTTTAAGTATAGTCTTTGCTTTGTTCATATAAAATTCATTTTAAAATGCACACACATGCACACACAGACACAAGCATGCACTCACACACAGACACGCTGACAACCCCTCCTCAATGCTCTACATCACCTGGTGCAGTCAAGCGGAAAACCTGGCCTGACACACACGAATTGTTACATTCTTACAAAACGACAGAAACAAATAGCATCAAAATAAGTGTTGTGCATCTGCTGAGGCCATCCAAGGACAATATGAACCTTACTGCTTTAAAGTTTGAGGAAATAAGAAAGTCATGAAGAAATGTAAATCTGTGCATTGTTCAGTTTTGTTTCTTTTTCAGTGATCATTAACCATCAAATTATTGTCTGTCTCTTAGTCCTACCGCTAATTAGTAAAATAAAAGTTAATTGGTATATTTTTCTGAACATTTTCAAGTGCCCCGGAGCCTTGCTGGACAATTTACATTGAAAGCGAATGGTTGGTTATCTGTAAAGAGACAACAATCTGCATGACGCTGAATTTAATTAACACTTACCAAGCTGTTAGAGGATAGTTCAAATTTCAAATGCTGTTCTTGTTTTGTAGGGTTTTTTTTTTTCATTATTAAAATTACACGCTGCTCTGTTACGAAAGACGCTGAATTTAATTAATTCTTAGCTAGAGAACGTGGCCCTCATGTCTGTTGTTGATGTTGCTGCTGTTGTTGAAGGTTTCTGTATCATTGCTGCAATTACATACTGCTTTGTTGTTATTGGTACTGAATTTAATGTCTCTTAGTCTCTTAGAAAATCATTCAAATTTCTGATGTTGCTGTTTGTTTCTTTTTAACCAGTGAAATTATACTCCTGTTTACAACTGTGGAGTTTCTCCCTTCACCAACAGTCCTAAAGGAGAACTATGAGAGGAGACATGAAACATAATTATTTTGCCAGGGACCGTGGTAGTAAATAACGTATATTTGTAACTGGGGAATCCTTTCGACGCCATTTTTCTTTATTGTCGAGTCCTGAATTTTATGACCATCTGCGTCACTGACTTTATAAGAGGCACTCCTCTCATAATTTAAGTTACTCTTTTAATTTAATGAGTAAGACCCTAGTAAACAAAGATTTTTTTTAATGTGCCCTTTTGTCTCAAGAACACCGTGATATATGTGTCTAATGTGCTGAGCCCTGTACTGAGAGCAATGACAATCATTTAGAGTGATGTCAGCTCTTAAAGCAATGACATCAGCTTGTAGAGCGATGACACAATCAGAGCAGTGACGTCAGCTCTTAGAGTGATGACAATAGCAAAGCAGTAACGTCGGTCCTCACAGCGATAACACAGTAACTGAGCGTGATGACACGATCAGTTAGAGTGATGACGTTAGCTCTTGGAGCGATGACACAAGCACTTAGGGCGATGACGCCAGCTCTTAGACTGAGGATGCCAGCGCTTACTGTTGATCCCCATTTACTGCGCAAGTAATCGACCAACCTGACTGACCAGTCAGCACGTGCAGCCGTCATCACCACAGATGGACGGATTGAAAAAGGCTTTCTGACGTAATACGAAGTAAGAAATCGTTACAGAAACCCTGCCTCTGATTGTACAAAGCTCAGTCGATCTTAAGGTACAATGGCTCTTCAACGAAGCGTCAAGTGATATTAAAGTGTGGGTGTGTGTGCGGGTGTGAAATTACAATATTAACTGGGGGGCGGGGAACAGCACGCGAAATTACCTTTAATTTACATCCGCACTCGCATATACTTGTTTGTATTTTATAGGCGTCGTTTACAGCGGCAAGAGAAGTATTAGACGACATTTGTTATGGACATTATTTTCACACTCGGACGTGTCTGTAAAGAATGGGTCAAAGGTTATTTCTTCTGCCATGAACATCTGGCGGAAAGTCGTCATATTTCTAGTAGAACCATAGGCATGGAAAGAGAGCGGCATCATTCTATAAAGATTTTGAGAATAATTACATTTTAACATTGCTGTTATAAATGGGAAACAGTTCATAGCTTTTATAAATGGGAAACAGTTCATAGCTTTTATAAATGGGAAACAGTTCATAGCTTTTATAAATGGAAAACAGTACATAGCTTTTATAAATGGGAAACAGTTCATAGCTTTTATAAATGGGAAACAGTTGCAAATTTGCCTCCACCCTTTTCACTCACGGTAGTTAGTGCATACACTAACGAATCTGACTGTGCACTTTGTTAGCAGATATATAATTTAACATGCTGTGTGTGTAGTGCCTCTCATTTGAGAACACGTGTCGTGTTGAATTCAGAGCAGCTGTAAAGGTCACAATTTACTGCCAAAGCAATGTCTGTAAGTTGCATATATATATTTTTAGTTAAATATAAATCGGATTTTTAAGCATTTTAAAACGTCTTTTTCACTTTCACTATGTTTATTTATTTACAACCCAATATTTATTTATGACTCATACCTTATTTATTGCTTTCCAATTTTCTGTTCATTAATATATAATCAGACAACTCTGCGAGAAGATTCTTCCTTCGAGCATGTTGTCTTTGTTAACCTTGGCCGATATTCTTGACTTCTATAAATAGCTTCAGCCTCTTTCTGACTTTTTGATGTCACATTTATGAAAGAGATCTTCTGAATATGTTTGTGTACATTGTCAACAGCAACTCTGTTTCACTGTTCAAATAGTAGTTACTATTTTATCGGTGAAAGGGTGAAAGGTGTTCAGTTATCGTTTATCAATTATTGTTTCCGTCTTCAAAATATCAATTTAATCCATGTTATAAGATAATATATACAAAAGGATGAGCCATTGTGCCATTAACATAATTTAAACTTACGTAATAATAATATTCAGTTCTTAGCATTTTATATGTATTATTTAATATTATTTATAACTGTTGTATATGTCTTCTCACCCGTGTCTTCCCCAAATTAACAATGAGTTGTGTAATGTCTATGCACACTGTAAGAGATAATTTTTATATGGATAGGTTCGGCTCCCTATGATATGTGTGTGTGAGAGAGAGGGAAGGTGAGAGAGAGTATGTTCATGATATTTGTGAGAGAGAGGGGGGGAGAGAGTAAGTTCATGATATTTGTGAGAGAGAGAGGGAGGAGAGAGTAAGTTCATGAGGTTTCTTATGTGTGTGAGAGAGAGAGAGGGGGGGTAGAGTAGGTTCATGATATGTGTGAGAGAGAGAGAGGGGGAGAGAGTAAGTTCATGATATGTGTGAGAGAGAGGGAAGGAGAGAGAATGTTCATGATATGTGAGAGAGAGAGAGAGGGGGGGAGAGAGTAAGTTCATGATATGTGAGAGAGAGGGGGGGGGGAGAGTAAGTTCATGATATGTGTGAGAGAGGAGAGGGAGAGAGTAAGTTCACGATATGGGTGTGTGTGGGAGAGAGAGGGAGAGAATAAGTTTTTAATATGTTAGAGAGATACATTTTGACATAATCATATGTCAATGACTATTGCCAATGAAATGAAAAGCGTAGATTCGTATTATGCAGAGTGTTCGCTAGCCTGCTCTCGGGCTGTTCATTAGGATCAACGTATGTGCGCTATGATACCATAATTATACGTCATCGCTAGAGCAGTTATAAACTTAGTCTACTTGCTCCAACATGGTGTATGCACTCTGTTCCAACGCACAACATTCCCTAAATGCCTTGATATTAAAATTAAACATTCCAAGATTAAATCAATAAAGTAAAACATTAACTACAATATTAACAACACTGATATATGCCTATCTGTGTAAATAATTATTATTAATGAACAGTCGTTAATCGTAGCTGATTAAACATATACTTGCCTTTCACCAGAAAGAAGCGTAAGTCACTATTATTTATGAAACACATCAGTTTTTCTCACTGGAAATTAATAAAGTACGTTTAATATTCACAGGCAAAACAGGTAATTGCCTCTCATTGTAAATTAATAAACATTGATTATACAGAAATGAAATCGATCATTTCTTGTCAATACACTGATAAAACAGATGCATGTATCTCATACATTAATGTACAGTTATTCATTCAATAATGAAATGAATAATTTTTTTTTTCAGTAGAAAATTATGTTCATAATAGCCGGATGTTTTTTTTAAGGTTTACTAACATAACACTAAAATTCAACATTCCTGTCTCAGGTTTAAAACCAGGGTCGGGACTGAACTGTACAGGGCAACTTCTCTAACTGTACCGTACATCCCAGACATTTTGAATTCACAAATATGCTAAAAACTTATCGACGATTCAAAAACGACACCATTCACACATAAATAAAATAATAGTGTCTATCTACAGACTTATTAGTATTCATATTTCATTAAATGTTTTTTACCGTTTTCCTTTACGAGCCTTGTTATATCCTGTAATTAAAATAACGTATTAGGACACAATGGTTTTAAATCGTTAAGAAGGCACGCCAGCTTCCGTTTCAGGCATATCATGTTCCCTTGGCATGTTACATCGCGAGAGTGCGAAGAAACTGTATCATCTATGCATAGTAATGAGGTGTTAACATTTGAGTTTTGTGTTCTTAACATTTTGTTTAAATAGGATAAAGAATATACCAACACCTTTTTCTTTAAAAAGTGAATTGGATCAAGTTAGCAGGCAATCACAAAGATACGCTCTTATGCCCAGGTTTCCGTTATGTTTACGAACACTGCGCTTATACAGCACATACACGCACGCACACATGCACACACACGCGCGCGCGCGCATATATATATATATATATATATATATATATTGTACACATATAGAAACACCACACAGAGACACACGCATACATATACACAGAACATGTACGCATATATAAAAGAAAACATAAACACAAATCTCTAACAATTCGTCATGCTGTAAAATATTTTCTGGCACTAGTAACATCCTTGGAAACATGTACAGCAGTTGTCTTGCGACTAATTGACTTTTATCATTTTGATCTGACCCATAAGCGTTCATACTATGTCTACATTGCTGCATGAAGTTGATGGTGCTTTTTTTTTTAAATTTATTATTTTCCTTTTTTCAATGATGCGAAGGAAATTCATCATCTCAAGGTCACAGGTGCGCGCAATGAAAGAACTACGTATGTTGCAAGTAAACATAGCGACTTTATAGTGCATGGGTATAGAATCACAGAAACGGATACAGTTTGTATGAACATATAACAAAACATCCCGAGAAACACATGAGACAGAATTAAAGAAATGCACTTGTCCAACCAACCAAGCCAAGCACGAACGATAACTCTCGAGTCATTGGGCGCAACGAATTTTTTTTTAAAGACAACATACCATGCAAAGCACGATCTGTAAACTCCGTGCTCCGAAAAGAGATTCGTGGGCGCAGAGACAAAGGGACACAGAGACCAACCTATCAAGCAAAGCACGAACGATAATTCGAGTGACCTGACAAGAAACATATGGTTCCATTCACAAGGTCTAGAAATCCAGAACTAAATCAGTCATACGTCGTCAAAAACTTCCGGCACGTCATCTTGACTGGCGCCAAAACGTCGGCCATCATTTCTTTAAACCAGGGAGCAGCGCAATTATTTGGACGGAGGGATGAAGGGACGGGCGGGCAGACAGACTGGCAGGCAGGCAGGCAGATAGATAGATAGCTGATAGACAGAGACAGACAGACAGGTAAGTAGGTAGATTGATAGATAGACAGACAGACAGATAGACAGTATTTCCGTAGGTGGAAAACGTCTTACTAAAGAAGACAAATCCGTCCTTAATTTATATTTAGCGAGCCCCCATCCATCCACGTTCTTCTCCAGCATATGATAAGAAGGTCAATAAATTTATTAAATCAATAATGAAAAAGATTACCTGTCATCAATATTTCCATAAAACAGTTTGAATAATTGTTACATTAGACATACTTATATGCTAAAATACAATTTAACAATTCAATACAAATCACAGTATAGTTCTTATCAGAGAATAGAAATGGAGTTATTAGAGATAAGCAATAATAGTTTCTACATAACCTGAATTAAGTGCTGACTCGATAGCCTTAGTCTTTCATGTGCTTTTACAACAATGTCAACTCCTCTTGTCACTCTTTGCACAATTTAAAAAACACTGACGTGCTGTTATTCTCTCATAGCCATCCTGGGCGCCCTCTTTTGCCTTGTCAGCTTCTTCAAGCAGAATAACAATTACAGCAACTCTAGTACTTCTTTATACCAGAACTTGCTCATGTAGTCAGCATATCTTGCTATCTCACATTGATGGAGTTTAGTGTATTCTTACACGTACACACTGCAATAGAGTGTGACTCCCTGCATCTATCATGGCCATAGTGGCTTACAATCAGTAAACCAGGAGTTTCAAATCATGCACAAAAGAAAGGCTGTTTGTCCCTATAAATATATAATCAGGAAACAAACTGTTTATCACTTTATAACACTATTCTTTCTTACATTACAGTCTCACCTTACAGTTTCCTGCAATGGTACTTATTAGCCCGATACATGCACACATCAAAATAAATAGAGCATATCAAAACAATGTCAAGTGTTAGCACACTACATATAAGCACCATAGTTCAAACATTTGTAGAAACTATAGTCTACTCGCAAAATGCATCTCTGTAGAGATGTATACACAAGTATAACATATCAAAGACAAAAAATGCATGAAATATTTCTACGTCCATTCTCTCTCAACCAGTCAGTTAAATCACCAGTAAACTAATGGCCGCCTTTCAAGACCGGACTTCTTTGCCCCACCAAATTCAAACGATCAAACAATAGAATTCTCTAAAGCATGTAAATATTTTAATCTCAGCCCATTGGCGGGCCTCGTTCTCGTAAATCTTAACCAATTGGATAATAAAACTACTCACCCAGTTGAACTTGTTTGCATTACATCAGCAATGTCTTGCATATTCTCAATTCGGGTTGTTTACTTCCAACTCTGACACTTACAAAAATACCATCATAAGGAGTGCACATGACCGCGTTATTCAGACAATTTAACATTTTATATAGCAATTAAGTTTTAAAATAGGGATAGGCAAATTTGCCCCACCCCACCCCATTATCTATTTGTCTGGTCTATCTGTCAATCTATCATTCAAAAATATATTTATCTAGTTAAGCTTATGGTGAAATACAAACAATAAGGGCCTGCGTTTTTCCCGTCAATATTATTATTATCTGTGGTCAATATTATTGTTACTTTAAAAAGCATACAGCGTAATCAATATAAAAATTCCAATTCCTTTATTATTATGACGATGATGTTGACGATGACGATGGAATTCAATTGGAAAACATACAACATTTACCATTAAAACATACAACATTTAGCATTAAAACATACAACATTTACCATTAAAACATACAACATTTAACATTAAAACATACAACATTTAACATTAAAACACCTTTAACATTAAAACACACAACATTTACCATTAAAACATACAACATTTAACATTAAAACACACAACATTTACCATTAAAACATACAACATTTAACATTAAAACACACAACATTTAACATTAAAACACACAACATTTACCATTAAAACATACAACATTTAACATTAAAACACACAACATTTACCATTAAAACATACAACATTTAACATTAAAACACCTTTAACATTAAAACACACAACATTTACCATTAAAACATACAACATTTAACATTGAAACACCTTTAACATTAAAACACACAACATTTACCATTAAAACATACAACATTTAACATTAAAACACACAACATTTACCATTAAAACATACAACATTTAAGATTAAAACATACAACATTTAACATTAAAACATACAATATTTAACATTAAAAACCACAAATAATTTAACCTTGCCGCTTTTAAAATAAAAGCTGAAATAACATCCTATAGTGTGATCAGTGAAAATCTAGAAATTTCTTACCCCTTGTCAACTGAACAAAATAACTTAGCTATTGATTCCGACAACGGTCCTCCATTTGAGATAACTCTGCTTTCTTTGGTCTTTAGTTCCAGCCATCCATTTCTAAAAACAAGCTAACAGAAAATACAAGTAAAAATTTCACCACTAAACTGAAACTGACATGCATCTAGCCATGTGCAACTTTGCATGAATTATTTATAACGGCCACAACGCGGAGCACGACAGTGTAAAGTATTGTGAATAAGGTCGGTATTATCGTGTGTATTCAGTTGGATTTCTTTCTCTTTTACTCTTTTTATTCCCTCAAATAAATCGGCATTTAACAACTAAGTGTCTGGAGGTCAATATATTAATATAATATAATATAATATAATATAATATAATATAATATAATATAATATAATATAATATAATATAATATAATATAATATAATATAATATAATATAATATAATATAATATAATATAATAAATGAGTGCAGTAGTTCCTAGGTATTACTGCCAATACAGCAAATTACTTATGCATCTCAGATTTCATTGTGACGCAATATGTGTAGGCTCCTATGTTCAACATTGTGACGAAATATGTGTAGGCTCCTATGTTCAACATTGTGACGCAATATGTGTAAGCTCCTATGTTCAACATTGTGACGAAATATGTGTAGGCTCCTATGTTCAACATTGTGACGAAATATGTGTAGGCTCCTATGTTCAACATTGTGACGCAATATGTGTAAGCTCCTATGTTCAACATTGTGACGAAATATGTGTAAGCCCCTGTGTTCAATATTCTACCGAAAACTTTGTCTACGCTGTATGCAAGGAACTTGTATCATGTTTGACATCTTTTATACATGTTCCCTACAAGTCAAATAACTAGACAAATAGAAAAAAGGCAGATAAATAAAAATTGATATTTGTGTGGATGGATGGATGGATGGATGGATGGAAAGACGGTGTTTATAGAGACAAAAAAGAGAGGAAGATTTACTGTTAATGAATTCGTTTAAATTAATAAATGAAAATGTTCCTTCGATGTTTTTGTCTTCATGTTTACTTATTTTCAAAGTTTTATTTTAGACATGAGAAGATGATGCAGCTTCAGAAAAGAGACTGAAAAGGAGTCTGGTTGGAGAGTGAATGCAAAAAACACCAAGACGGTGCCTAAAACAGATCAAGAGCTGTTATTCTGAACAGTGTACGGTCAGAGATATCTTGCTAATGAAGGTCTGGGAGGAAAGGCACAGAGCCACTTTCATAACACTTCTAGCACCGTGTAACTTAATCACTGTCGGCCTGTGTCTGTGTGTGTGTGTGTGAGAGAGCGTGCGTGCGTGCGTGTGTGCGTGAGTGAATGAGTGCGAGTATATTTATAATTACTGTACTTATTTATTAATTTCTCTTTCCTCGGAATGAAATTCATCAAATACATGTAAAATAGTGGTCGGTCTGACTTGTGAATGAAATTCATCAAATACATGTAAATTAGTGGTCGGTCTGACTTGTGAATGAAATTCATCAAATACATGTAAATTAGTGGTCGGTCTAACCTCGGAATGAAATTCATCAAATACATGTAAATTAGTGGTCGGTCAAACCTTGGAATGAAATTCATCAAATACATGTAAATTAGAGATGGGCCTCAATGACGTATAGAGAGTGCCTGAAAATGATTAATTATTAAAATACAATCAATCACAGAAGAATATATACTGAAATGTAACTGTATTTGGAATATCTAATAGTTTAAGGTAGATCTAGTTTTCGTTTACATATATTTCGAAACTCTAATAGTTTAACTAGATCTAGTTTTCGTTTATATAACTGCTATTTGGAATATCTAATAGTTTAAGCTAGATCCAGTAATCTTTTATATCATGGATGCACAAACCGCGGCCCGCAGGCCGCATGAGGCCGAGACAGGGCTCTGTGCGGCACCCGGAGGACTTTAGGATGTTATCATTATTACGAATGTAGAACACATTATTTCATTATTTTTGTTGTTTTTTTTCTTACTTGCAGCCCTCCATGCACTATCAATTAAAAATGTGGCCCTCTTGCCTAAAATGTTTGTGCCCTCCTGTTTTATATGATTGGTAATTGTAATATCTAATCGTTTATGTTAGATCTAGTTTTCATTTATGTAAATGTATTTGGAATATCTAATGGTTTAAGATAAATCTTCTAGTCTTCGTGGGTTTTTTTTTTTTTTTTGGAGTATCTAACAATTCTATGCATGTCTTTCCAATCTTCGTTTATATGAGTATCTATCAGTTTTATTTGAGGTACATATGAAAATTAAGATCCAAAACCAAGTTGATATTCCTCAAGAATGATCGACAGATCCAAAGAAATTCAACCGGATGTAACATAAACTGTGCAATAACTGACAAACTGTCTCCTGGATCCAGGAAATAATTGTCTGAGCAATTCCAGTTTAGAGGTCAGTGGACTGTAACACATTTTCTTTAGTGCACAAAAGGGTTGGAGGTCAGTGGAAAATAGTGGCAGGAATAATACATTCTTTCTCATGCATGAACAGAAAGGAAGTTCAGAGGTCAGTGGAATATAAAGACAGTGGTAGTACGTTCTTGTTCATGCCTGTGCAAAAGAAAATTTTGGTGTAAATAACATGCGTCGTGCACGTCTTGCGAATTCATGCAAATCATTGGCTTGTCATTGGTTTGCTATTGGCTTGGCACTGGCATGTATTTGGTTTGACACATGCAGTTAATTCTCCATGGCAAACATTTACTATCATGTACGTATCTTGCCAAACCGAGCAATCCTAAAGAAATATTCCAAAAAGTGTCGAGAAGGCAATGAAATCGATTACAGTAGTCCTGGAATTGATAGGAATTATGCAACCATCTCCATGAGACCCATAGAAGTATATGGCTCTGCTTCCAAAATCACTTGTTCCAGACACTGTGGTGGGGTATTCTTTGCGAACCGTTTCACTTGCTATTTCCTGGAGTTAGTACTGTACTTATGCCAAATCCATGACAAGTGCCAAGATTGAAAAATGCTGTTTAACTTTGGTCGATATTTGAATCTTAACACAGATGTCTGAAAGCTGTGTCGTGCTCGAAAATATTAACCATGGTTTGGAGGACTGAAAGCAGTATTATGATCTACATTACTTCGCACCATTAGATAACTGAAATCTAAGCTATGGTCGATATTATTAACCATAATCTAGAAGAATGAAACCAGTTCCATGGTCGAAATTATTAACCATAGTCTGGATGACTGAAATCTGTGTTGTGGTCATTATTAACCATAATCTGAGTGACTAAAATCTGTGCGTGCTGTGGTCGACATTATTAACCATACTCTCGATGACTGAAACATGTGTTGTGGTCATTATTAACCATAATCATAACGAGTGAAATCTGTGCCATGGTCAACATGATTAACCATAATCTAGATGACTAAATAGCTCTGTGATGGTGGACATTATCAATCCTAATTTGATGATAGAAATCTCTATTTTGTATGTTCGACATTATTAACCACAATTTGGATGAGGGAAAGCTGTATTATGTTCGACATTATTAACCACAATTTGAATGACTGAAAGCTGTATTATGTTCGACATTATTAACCACAATTTGGATGACTGAAAGCTGTATTATATTCGACATTATTAACCCAGTTTGGATGAGTGAAATCTCTATTATGTTCGACATTATTAACCACAATTTGGATAACTGAAACCTGTATTATGGTCGACATTATTAACCACAATTTGGATGACTGAAAGCTGTATTATGTTCGACATTATTAACCACAATTTGGATGACTGAAAGCTGCATTGCTAGGATGTTCTGTCTTGCGTTCCAATTTCAATACGAAGTATTTTTTTTTTTACAACCGTAGTCGTGAAACTGAACTCAACACGATGAAATCTTCCCACGACATATGATGAAGCAAACAAGTGGAGTGGAGTGCCCATGGCAATAAACTGAGTGATAATAAATGTCTGTGTGAAATCTTGCTGCTCCTTGAGTGCTTGTCCATTAGAAGTTATTTCTGGGTGATATATTCCAAAAAGCTTGTAAATGTAACCCAGAAAAATTGACAGCATTAGTGAGGGACAAGGGGAAAAAAACGACACGCTGAACAATATGGCCTCGTCACTCCATTTGGGATTTACGCCATTTGCATACGGAAGTTCCCCGAATGATATTTAGAAAGAAACTCGCAACAAATTTTTATTACCTGAATTTTTATGTTCAGATACTTATTGTTTTGAATACTGATGGGATTGTTTTTCTAGTCGAATGCACTGTATGCTGTATGAGGGGGTTGATTTTTAGTGGAATAAAATGTATGATGTACGAGGGGGGGTTGATTTTTAGTGGAATAAAATGTATGCTGTACGGAGGTGTGGTTTCTTTAATGCCACATTTAATTTCTATTTTAATTTCTGAAAGAGTGTGTGTTTTGTGTTCTAATAGTTTAGAAATTCGTTTTAAAAGCACAAATAGTGAGCATTGGCTCCAGTATCTCTAGTGAGCTGGATTTTAACTAAGTTACTCGCAATTTTTCAGGTAATTCTTCTTTTATGTAAAATGTAGAATAACATCTTCAAACACTAGTTCGAATTTAGCAATTATTTAATTGCATTTATATTTAATTTAAACTGAACAATAGCGTAAGATTAGCAGAGAACAGAATGGAATGGAGAAAACTGGTTGTCAGGTCAACAGTGGTGCCCCAACGGTCGACAAGACAAAGGGATAGATAGATAGATAGATAGATAGATAGATAGATAGATAGATAGATAGATAGATAGATAGATAGATAGATAGATAGATAGATAGATAGATAGATAGACAGACAGACAGACAGACAGACAGACAGATATATAGATAGATAGATAGATAGATAGATAGATAGATAGATAGATAGATAGATAGATAGATAGATAGATAGATAGATAGATAGATAGATAGATAGATAGATAGATAGATAGATAGATAGATAGATAGATAGATAGATAGATAGATAGTGCTTTGCTAATTCTCTCGACCATAAGATAATGCATTAAACTTGAACACTTGCGGAAATTCAATAGCTGCACGATCATCACTAATGGCGCTGTAAATGTCCAGTAAAAGCTTGCTCAAAATGCCGCAACGGATAAAACTTTAAAATCGAATAGACCTTACTTAGTAATCGTAAAACTGAAGGCGCCTTTTCGACCGTTTCGGTTCTTGAAAGTGATAAGTGTCCTGTTCAAAAATGAAAGAGAGCACATTAAGGACACTAAGCGTAATTCTATCAATGCATTAACTCTGTTAAGTGCTGGCATACTGTGAAAACAACTTGGGGATTTCTTTGTTATTGTTTGTGAAACATTCGGACTTCGGTCACCTTTTAAAATTGTTAAAACAAGTTTTGAGTATTCAGTTCCACTGCACATTAGTCAAATCCTTTTGCAAGCAAGCTCATTTGCGTGTAGTTGATTTATTAGTTTGTTTGGTTGTGTGTTTGTCATGGTGATATTAGATTAATATTTTAATTAGGGGAACCTGGGGTAAAACGAGATACTTAAGGAAAAAAGACCTGCTGTATCAAAGATAACATTTACATGTAAATGAAATTCTGTGTACTAAACAATCAAGGGATGGACAACAATGACACAACAAAAGAAAGATGAAATTTATTTGTTGCAAAAGAAATACTAACGATTTATTGAGGTAATCATATTGTCCCATTTTGCCCCATGCCTGGGGTAAAACGAGACATAAGCTGGGGTAAAACGAGACATACACTGGAGGTAGCATAAAACAAAAGTTAGTCATCGCAGAGTTCACAGATGAAAACTGGGGCCTTGTTTCTTTCGTCAAGACCTGCACAGCTGTAGTGTGCCCACCTGTTGCAGTCACCTTGACAGGCTACCCAGCTTTCTGCACTCTCGGAGTACAGTTCATCACAGTACAGGCACTGTGCATCCTGTTCCTGGCACTGGCTCTGGGATGAAGAAATGGGCTTTCCAGATGAGCTGACACCTTTACCCTTACCCTTGGTTAGAGTTTTTGTTGATATTATCTTCTCCTTTTTCTCCAAAAGAGACTTTTTATATGGAGAAGATGTGAGAATAGCAGTCTTTCCTCTTTGCCATGACACGCGTTTAGTAATGTTCGCTTTAGGAAAGGGTATGATGGCTTGTGGGGAAATGCCAAATGCTGTTTAGTCTTGTTTTTGTGGTGAAGTGGTTGGGGTGGAAACTGAGGTGGTAGCATTGATGAAAGTTGAGGCAGTGGGACGGCGTGAATCTGTGGAGGTTGAAGAAATGAGAGGCCTGGATGTAGAGGCGGCAGGAGGCTTGGATGTGGAGGCTGAGGCAGTAGGAAACCTGGAGGTAGAGGTAGGGGAAGGCCTTGAGGTTGAGGAAGTAGGAGGCCTTGACGCTGAAGCAATGAGATGGCTGGAAACTGAGGTGGTGGGATAGCTGGAGGTTGAGGCAGCAGGAGACCTGGAAGTAGAGGCAGCAGTAGTGCTGGATTTTGAGGCGGTGGGAGGCTATATGCTGAGGTGGTGGAATAGCTAGAGGCTGAGGCAGCAGGCCTGGAGGTACAGGCAGCAGAAGTGCTGGAGGTTGAAGCACTGGGAGGCCTAGATGCTGAGGTGGTGGAATAGCTGGAGGTTGAGGCAGTAGGATGGCTGGAAGCTGATGTGGTGGTCTGGAGGTTGAGGTCATCAGCAGCAACAGGAATATCAGTTGCCTCAGCTGCAATGAAGTCCGCTTCGGAAAAAACGCTTCTGTCCAAGGGCCACATTCCTGAAGCTTTGAAGCCATTGATTGCATTTAACATCGTTGCTGCCTGTAGGTATGCTCTCCCGAAGAGGTTTGAGATCTGAAACTGGGTCACCACACGCCCTGGGTGATTGCGTAACCAAATCCGAACCTGGTGGTCATAAAATGTGCTGAGTGGCTTCATGAAAGCTAAATCCAACGGCTGCAGTCGATGCATGCAGTGTGGTGGAAGGCACAAAAGAATGACTCCATGTTCTCTTGCAATGTCAATCAGTTCCACGCTTTTCGTGTGTGCTGCATGGCCATCTAGAATCAGAAGCACAGGCTTCTCCTTTGATGCTCTGGTGAACTGTATGAACTGTCTTATATATTTGATGAAGAGTTCTGTTTGAATCCATCCACTTGGGTGGCACTCAGCCCATGCTCCAGGTGGTGCACCATCCATCAATTCAGGTTTCATGCGTACTCGAGGGAATATAAGCATTGGTGGCATGTATTGTCCTGCAGCAGAGCAGCATATTACCGAAGTTACAAGCTGCCCCCTCTCTGCAGAAGTGACCGAACCTATCTGCCTCTTCCCTTTGGTTGCCACAACTTTTGAGAGAGACTTTGGAACTGTGGAAACTCCTATTTCATCACAATTCCAGATCCTGTCTCCACTCAGCTTGTATTTATCCACCACATCCTCAAGTAGGTCAAAGAAAGATGTGACTGCAACTCTATTGAAGCCCATGGCTCGAGCTGCTGAAGTTGCTTCAGGTTTTCGAAGTGACAGCTTGTCTGAATGCCGGGCCATAAACCCCCTGTACCAGTCGTAGCCAGCGACTCCTTTTTCATCATTGAACTTGTTGGCCTTTCCGTTTCTTTCTGCAAGCTCATAGGCAAGTTTACGAAGTTCGTATGAAGAAAGACCAAAGAGCATTTTCTCCATCTGCTGGACATAGCTGACAAGCTCCTCTTCTTCCTCTTTTGTAAAGACAGTTGCAATTGATCCAAGGGCTGAAAAAAAGAGAATATTTTATAAGAAATAATTCTGATAATTTTTTTTTCATTTAAAAAACATGCAATCATACACATTTAATGACCTTGTGACCATTAGGGGTAAAACGAGACAGCGTCTCATTTTGCCCCATTGTTTTGTCCCGTTTTACCCCACTTATGCTTTTTCACAAAGCCTCCAAACCACACACTGCCATGCTTAAGTAGGTCAAACTGATAAATATATTACCGTTGCCCATATAAATATCTCTCAGAATGTTAATTCTTGTCTGACAAATCTGTACCTTTTTTCCTAATGAACACGATTGCAGCATAACCATAAAAATAGATCAAAAAAGATAAAATTGAAATATTTACCTCTCGCCGATGCACGCAGCTCAAACAAACAAATCGGACATTGCCGGCAAGGCAGTACCACGTGATCTCTTTATTAGACTCCTTGCTGAAGAGCTTTCTCTCTCTGTGTTTCAATAATTCGTGTTTCTCGTTTTACCCCACTATCTCATTTTACCCCAGGTTCCCCTATGTGGGTGTTTTTGAAATTCTGAAATATGAAAACCTGACAACAATATGTGAGAGCGGAAAGATTCCTAATGTGGTTTCAAATTATATACTTAGCTAAGAATTGGTCTTTCTTCGTTGACACTGTTTCTGAGAATGTGCTTATAAAAATAATGAATGTGTGAAGATTTGCTTTTTCAATTTAAAACAACTCTGCCAGGTTCGGAATTTGTTTATACGTTCATATATGCATCTTTCTACTAATATAGTTTATAAAAGACTTCAAAATGAAATTAATACATATTATTATAAAGGGAATTAATTCTTTGAGGTGGCGGGGAATCGACTGTTTCTCTTGTATTGATATTTTAAAATTGAGTTGTTGCCCTTTTGTCAGCTGGAAAACTAGTGACTATTTTTTTTTTTTTTTTTTTTTTAATGACGTGTTTGATGTGTGTGTGCGTGTGTGTGTGTGCGTGTGTGTGTGTGCGTGTGTGTGTGTGCGTGCATGCGTGTGTGTGTGTGTGTGTGGGGAGGGGGGGAAGTCTTCAGTCATTCAGTAATATGTAATATGTATTTCTTTGTATTAAGAAAAGAAAATATTTTTTCTCAGCGATAGTTATCACCTTTCGTCGTCAGCGGAGATCTCGGACCCTTAAGGCTTTAGAATTGGGCACGAACAAATACACGGTCTTATCACTGGCTTTTCTTTATTTTTGACACTTTAGAATTGGGCACGAACAAATACACGGCCTTATCACTGGCTTTTCTTTATTTTTGACACTTTAGAATTGGGCACGAACAAATACACGGTCTTATCACTGGCTTTTCTTTATTTTTGACACTTTAGAATTGGGCACGAACAAATACACGGCCTTATCACTGGCTTTTCTTTATTTTTGACACTTTAGAATTGGGCACGAACAAATACACGGTCTTATCACTGGCTTTTCTTTATTTTTGACACTTTAGAATTGGGCACGAACAAATACACGGCCTTATCACTGGCTTTTCTTTATTTTTGACACTTTAGAATTGGGCACGAACAAATACACGGTCTTATCACTGGCTTTTCTTTATTTTTGACACTTTAGAAAACGGTAATGACAACTATTAACTGAGCGAATATATATATATATGTAATAATTTTAATGATAAACATACAAAATATATATTGTGTGTGCACACTATTCGTGTCTATTTCACTATATATATATATATATATATTGTGTGTGTGCGTGCGTGCGTGCGTGCGCGCACTATTCGTGTCTATTTCACTGTACAGTTAGATTATTTTGCATATCTGTTTCACTCTTTAAGTGGGTTTGTTTGTGTGCTTGTTGTTTGTCTATTCCACTGTTTAATAGGGTTTATTTGTGTGCTTGTTGTTTGTCTATTCCACTGTTTAATAGGGTTTATTTGTGTGCTTGTTGTTTGTCTATTCCACTGTTTAATAGGGTTTATTTGTATGCTTATTGGATGTCTATTTCACTGTTTAGATGGGTTTATTTGTATGCTTACTGGATGTCCTTTTCACTGTCTGGGTAGGTTTGTTTGTGGATGTCTATTTCACTGTTTAGGTGGGTTTGTTTGTGTGATTAATGCATGTATCGTGCAGATTTTTGTGAATCTAGGTTACTATTCATGTAGTTGTTTGCTTGCTTATTTTACTATTGTTTTACTAGTTTGCTTGCTAATGTTTTTGCATTCAAGTTTATCTACATATATTTAAATCATACTTCTTAAAATTAATTTTAAAAGTAATCATATATTATATATTACGTTTAACGTGGTTAGATATATTTTTCAAAGGGAGACTTTTCATGCTGACATCAAAAATCTTTGAAGTATTGAGTTTTCCAACGAACATCTTAGCAAATTATTGCATTACCCTTATAAGAAAGTGTATCTTTGTCTGTGTGTGTGTGCGTGCGTGTATTAATTGAATCCATGTTTATTCCACCTGCTGCCCCATAGGATTTTTACGGTATTACTTTTATCTGCTGTAATTATAAGTACCTGTCAGAGATATGCAGGTTTAGTTCATACTTTAAGTAAATATAGAAATACTTTCAAATATGCCAGTATTCGATTATAATTTTGTATGCTTTGTTTTCTTACTGTTAATGCATGTGAATGTTTATTATATTTTAGGCAAATCATTGCACAGGTCTTCGGCTGGATGGGGCGTTCTTTTATTTGTTGTTGGTTTAATTTTATTTTACCTCAAAAGCAGTCTTTTTACATTTATTTTAATAATAACTGTAACTTTTTAAGTGCTTATTTAATCTTACACTTTAACAAGGAGCCATTAACATTCGTTTTTTTTTCAAGATATTGCATATTTATTTCACCTGGCCAGTAGATCTTTTGAAAAGGTTTTTCATCTCACCAAATGTTTTTTGCAAGTTTGTTTTACCCGAAGAGTGAAATGCAAATTTGAGCCCTTTTAAGTAGATATCTTATTTCACTTTCTAATTAGATTTTTACAGGGACATTTCTCTTTGCATTACCTTTGCATGACTCTTGTACATTTATGCATTTTTATTTAATCATTCAAAAATAAATTCGACTGGTTATTTCAGATATAAACAAACTTAGTGATTGTTTAAGTATTTCACTTTCATTTATTCGTGCGCTGGTTTCATTTTTCAGGTAAACTGTTTACTAAATGCTCGTGTAGATTTGTTTAAATTATTTTATTTTAAATAATAATTAAATTAGATTTACTTGACTATTTCTTCGTTCGCTGATTTCATTTTGAAGAGCAAACTATCCATTCAGTTTAGTTGTAGGCTTGTTTCCTTAAATAGGTTTACTTTTACTGAACATTTAAGCTTACCTCTAGTTATGTTCTTCAAATATATCGTTTGTTTATTTCGGATCTCAAGCAGATTTTTTTCCTGTTTAATTATTGAATCTTCATCAGTTTAAAGATTTTAATGTTAATATTCAGCTACTTAGTTTACTGCTTTTTTGAAGAATAAATTTCTTGCAGATAATTAATGTTTCTTTAATTCTTCACGCAGACATCAAATTTAATAAAGTTTAGGCTTTATATATTTTAAGATAATACATTCACGTTTATCTTTCAATTTAAAGTTTGTTCCTACCTTTCACATGGGGTCTACTCACTTTCAGGGTGACTTTTGTTTAAAAACTGTTGCTATATTTAACATTAACCTTTAACATGGCCTTTGTAGTTTTTATTTTCCACGTGACCTTTGCAGATTTTATTTTCGACATGATTGTTGTAGATTTTATGTTCAACATGATTGTTGTAAATTTTATGTTCGCCATGACCCCTGTAGATTTTATTTTCGACATGACCGTTATTGATTTCATTTTCAACAAGATCATTTTAGACTCTCATATTAATATATACTATTATTTCAAGACGACCTTAAATAGATTTTCACACCTTTTTAAATTTTTTTAAAATCTACTTTGTTTTCATGTTGATGTCAAGTTTACTTTCGATTCGATTTTGTACAGTTTTGACTTGATATCTAGTTAACTTTCGATTTGTGTTCATTTTTTCCACGTTTACTTTCGATTTGACTTTGTACATTTTCATGTTGAGGTCAAGTTTACTTTCGATTTGACTTTGTACATTTCATGTTGATGTCTAGTACAGTTTGACTTGAATGGAGATGTTAATGTCGGGGTAATAGTCTATTTAGATTTCACCTTCGTTTTTTGTTTGTTTAATGGACTGCGGCCTATTCAATTGTTTTACTAGAATATGGTAGCACAAATGAGTGGTAGGACGTGATAAGGTGGGGTTTAGGGATGGGCATCCATCCATGGAATCTAAGGGATGTTTGAAAGGCAGCTGTACTTTCTATTCACGATCTTATGACGTCATTGGTTAATTCTGCGATATCTCAAATTCAAATTATTCTGATCGGTTGATTTTATGACATGATAAATTCATTCTCTGATTACCGTTTAACTTTTTTCATTCAAGATTATCTGAAATAATAAATTCGAATTCTGTGATATAAAACGAATTTGTAAAATAAAATTTATTAAGAAAAAGAAAATGGCTTCTCATTCATAAGGGATGCACCACTTTGAATTATCGATGTCATCAGGAGATCACAGCCCCTTCTACGGCGCATGTCTTTTTCAATGACTTCTCAAGGCCGTGCACTTTGACACAGATAATAAACACCTTGCAGACAACTTGCTGGTGGTCCCTGGCTGGCACATGTTGTTACAATGGTTTCTGAAGGCCGTGCCCTTGACACGCGTGAAACTAATGGCATCGCGCTGGTAGTCCCTGGATGGCATATGCAGTTGGTTTGCCATCGATCACCGGACCTCGGCATTGTAGCCAGAAGCCAGTTCCGTATTTTCGTTGCCGTTTGGTACTGTCGCGTTCACATGACTGGATCTATGCATCTCGCTTCTACTGAAGCGTCTATGCATCATTCCTGCCCTTGGACACTGCACGAATACAGGAACAGATACTAGGAACGAATTGCTACTAGCCTTCATTAAAGGGAGATAAAGCGGTACTTTTCCGAGTAAAGACAGATCCCTCAAACTCCATTATTTAATAGCTCCCTGGTTAGTAAATCTGACCTAACTCCAATGTGAGTAAAAAGCAAGGTAAAAATGAAATTATTTCTTAAACGTTACCACCTACGGAAATATTTGTTGGCGGTAAATGTTTGTTTTTAATGTTGTGGAAGAGAGAAAACGTTTACGGCGCCCGGATATCCGCCAAATGAGAGAAAAGAGTGGTGAATTATTAATTTAAAAAAGATTAAGATTCTCAACACTTGTAATTAGTTATGGATGATTAATTAATTAATAATAATAACCATTAACTAGGTGGCGCTAGCATCAGAGTACCAAGTATTAATTTTATGTTAATTCACTGGCTTCGTTACTGCTCTTGAAACTATAGTTACAGCTGACCTTGAAACAAGAAACAACAAAGAGCGATGCATTAGACAACTCCTCAACTCTTAATAGACACGTGCTTTATACTAAAAGCATTTTCTCGGCCAGGCTTTTAGATTTCGTAATGGAAATGCACGAAACCAGTTCACTTTCAAGTGCCGTCCCAATCGAGAAACCAATAAGATTTCAAGTTCCGTCATCAATCGAGAAACCAATAAGATTTCAAGTGCCCTCACCAATCGGGAAACCAATAAGGTTTCAAGTGCCCTCACCAATCGAGAAACCAGTACGATTTCAAATGTCGTCACCAATCGAGAAACCAGTAAGATTTCAAGTACCGTCACCAATCGAGAAACCAATAAGAAGTGCCGTCACCAATCGAAAAACCAATAAGATTTCAAGTGCCGTCAACAATCGACAAATCAGTAAGATTTTAAGTGCCGTCACCATATAGAGAAGCAATACATATATTTGGTTAAATTTCAGTTCACCGCATTTGAAGGCTAATTCACACCTGGAACTCAGGTAAAGTGTTAATACAGTGTAAAGTGTTAATACAGTGTAGAGTGTTAATACAGTGTAGAGTGTTAATACGGTGTAAAGTGTTAATACAGTGTAGAGTGTTGAAAGAAACAATGATCTACTCTGACGTCGTTATTAATGACAAATTATCACGCACACAAATACACAGTCAAACAGAGAATAGTGGTTTATGTCAAAGGTAAAAATTTACGACTCTCACAAAAGTGTCTGCCTACAGTGAAATGTGAACTCACCTTGCAGGCAGAAGGGATTACGTTTCACTTACACTACAGCGCAGGAGCGATTGGCATTCGGCGTCGACAACACTGGCAGCACGATCAATGCTATGTCCAATTAGCTTGCAATCGACACGTACACGGCTGAGTGCTAAAGGTCTGATTAAAATAAATCATGGGAACATTATGTTTGTTTGCTTCTGTGAAGGAGTTTACTCCCATTTTTTATTATCCCAATTTCCGATTCGTGGAACTGCTTCCGCTGATGCTATTCTCTCGCTCACTCCTTTTGCTCACTCATTCTCTCGCTGTCACTCACTCCCCTTTCCTACATCACTCCAGCTCTCAGCTTTCTCGTCCTTGAACTCGATGTTATTCACACTCTCCATCATTTACATTTTCTTTTACTCTCACTTTCGCTTTCCTGACTCATGCAAGTTTGAAATGTAATAATAACAAAGGATATTTACAGACAGCCAGAAAAAGCACAAAAGAGAACGGGGGCGGAGAGGGGGGAGGAGAAGAAAATTCCATTGCGAGGACAATACACAACTTGCAGTAATATATACATTTTTTTTTTTAATTAAAGAACAGAGTATTATCTTCCCATATCGATTATATTCAAGTCATGAGTTCAACAGTGAGTTTATTTTATAAAATAAAACAGTGTTAACAAATATTCAAATTCCGAAGATTGGTCATCTTTGAACGGTTCCATCAACAGTAGCAAAACTGTGTCTGTCTGAAAGTTATCCACTGTTCCCTTTATCTCTCTGTCTGTCGACGAGTCAGTTTATAAGTGTCCATATATATATGGACTATATTGTGACTGAGCAGAGTTGTCTGTTCCTATTTTTTAATTAAATATTATATTACTTGTTTAATGTCAGCGTGACATGACTATCAGAGATTGTGTATTTTGTAAGTACCAGAGTTGAAATTACAACTCAGATGGAGAATGTGCTAGAACTTGCTGATGTAATCTAAATTGGATGAGTAACGCCAATTATTATCCAATGGTTAAGATTTACAAAGAACGAGACCAGCCAATAGGCTGAGATCAACGTTTACCTACTGAAATAATTCTATTATCTAATCATTTGAATATGGTGTGGCTGAAGTCCAGTCATGAAAAGCAGCCATTAGTTTAATGGTGAGTAAACTGGTTGACTGAAAGAGAATGGGCTTAGAGATGTTTTGTGCTATTGATATATTTGCGTTTTATATAGAGATGTATAATGTGAGTAGGCTATTATTTCTACAATTGTGAATTATGATGCTTGTATGTTTTATGTTAAACACGACATCGTTTCTAGTGAACATATTTATACATTATTATGTTGTATCTATTATGCTGTATGAGTGAATCGGGCTAATAAATACTATTGCATTAAACTGTAAGTTGAGACTGGAATGTAAGAAAGAATGTAGTTAGAGATGATAAACTGGAAAACTTAGCGTTTGTTCCCTGATCATATTTTACAGAGAAGAAGCAGCCTTTCTAGAATTTCCATGAATGTTGGAATTTCGGGATTTTCTTCTATCATGGAATTTCTGGAAATTGCTACATTGTTATTCTGCTTGAGAGAACTAATACGGCGAAGGAGTGCCCAGATTAGTCTTGAGAGAACAGCAGCTCATGGAACATTCTACAGCATGCATATGAAGAATTGACAATTCTATTGTGAACAATAAATATGTGACATTGTAACGAAAGCACAGGAAAGACTATTGTGATATCAACAATGATAAGGTAATGTACAAACTATTATCAGTTATATCTTTATAACTCCATTTCTATTCTATGATAAGAATGATCCTGTGATTTATGCTGATGCTAATCTGCTGAAATATGTTTTAGGATTTAAGAGTGTGTAAGCATATATACTGAAATTATTCAAACATGGTTTTGTGGAAATATTAATGTTAAATAATCTTTTCATTGTATTTGCTACATGTATATATGATTGTTGATTTAATAAATTTATTGAAAATTTACTGACCTCCTTACAAATATTGATACCCATATGTTGGAGAGATAGTGAGTGGATAGGGGCTCACTAAATATAAATTAAAGATGGATTTATCTTCTCCTTTGGTAAGAAGTTTTCCACCTATGAAAATATTGTGTGACAATAAGTGTTTGTCTTTAATGTTGTGGAATAAAGAAAATGTTTACAACACCTGCCTTTACGCTAAGTGAGAGAGATGAGTGGTGGCTTGTGGAGAATAATTATTAATAACATAAATTAATATTCTCATCACTTGTAATTAGTTATGGATGATTAATAATAACAATAGTCATAACCAATAACTAGGGTGGCGTTGTGTCATGTATATATATGAACTTTTAACACTATATATGAACTCTAACATTATATATGAGTCTATGTGTCTGAAGAGTCATTTCGATCTGCTCTTACTAGTCTTAGTCATCAGCTCCACGATGACTTTTAATATAATGTTAACATTTTAATCTAGTTGAATGACACTAAAAGAAGAAAGGCCACTAGTACCATCAATAACAGCACTATGCAGCATAAAAATAGATGGCTAAGTGGGTCACCCCATGATATGATCCAGCTGATATTAGACCGTCTTGACTGGCCTCCTCCACCTCCTATCTACACACAGAATCTCAATGGAGCGAGGACAACATCAACGACACCAAAGACAACAACATTAAAGGAAAAGCAAGAGGGCTGAAATATAACGCCATTTGACCACCCACCTAGTGATCTATGGATCCATGGATTACTCTCAGCCTTTATCCACAGACAAAGTAAAGGTGAGCATGCAATGGATAAACCGGCAAACATATTCATCGTCATCCTTTCGACTATACTATCACCAGTTCTCTAGGTTATTCTTTTCATCATCATCTTGTCTACTATCTAAAGTTCTCCACATCACTTTGATCATCATTATCCTGTCGACTGAACTTGCTACTGTTCTCTACATCACTCTGTTCATCATCATCATCATCATCCTTTCAACTGAACTCTCTTCAGTTCTCAATGTCATTCGGTTCATCATCCTGTCGACTATACACTCTACAGCTCTCCATGTCACTCTGTTCATCACATCCTGTCGACTATACACTCTACAGCTCTCCATGTCACTCTGTTCATCACATCCTGTCGACTATACACTCTACAGCTCTCCATGTCACTCTGTTCATCATATCCCGTCCTCCAAATGAAGTAGAGCAACGTACGATCAATGCAGTAACAAGCAAATCAACGATACAATTTACAGTGAATTCTGTTCATTACCAATTTTTCTTTTTAAAGTAAAGTTTTCGGCAGCCACTAATGTTATTGTGCTTCATAGCTGACTGGCTACTCTATTCAGCCGCCTTTTTATTTCTAAGTTGGCTAGTGCTATGGCCATTGAGTCAAAAGTTCCCGGTACTATTACATCAATGCTGCCCTACAGGTTTATTCTATATCAGAAGTCCAAATTACTAAGACTAAATTACTATCTGCGTTCCTTTGTAGCGCACGTGTGTTTGTGCATGCATTGAGTCATAATATTTAACATATAACCGTTGATCTAATTTGAAGACGTTCGTATGTAATATCGGATGACGGATTAGTCATTTTTTTTTTTTATACTTTTAATTCATCCAAAACGGTATGTTTATTCGCATGCGTGCAGCATCAAACAAAGCTCCATTAAGTCGTTGTAAAGTCAAACAAGTCTCCATAAAGTCGTGTAAAGTCAAGCAGGTCTCCATTAAGCCGTGTAAAGTCATACAAGTCTCCATAAAGTCGTGTAAAGTCAAGCAGGTCTCCATTAAGTCGTTGTAAAGTCAAACAAGTCTCCATAAAGTCGTGTAAAGTCAAGCAGGTCTCCATTAAGTCGTTGTAAAGTCATACAAGTCTCCATAAAGTCGTGTAAAGTCAAGCAGGTCTCCATTAAGCCGTGTAAAGTCATACAAGTCTCCATAAAGTCGTGTAAAGTCATACAAATCTCCATTAAGTCGTGTAAAGTCAAATTATACTCACTTATGTTTCAATCGTGCTATTTATACTCACTTATGTTTCAATCGTGCTATTTATACTCACTTATGTTTCAATCGTGCTATTTATACTCACTTATGTTTCAATCGTGCTATTTATACTCACTTATGTTTTAATCGCGCCTATGTATGGGTGTTGTTTTTACTTGTTTGCTTATCTCTCACACACATACGTACACAGAGAATGCACACACAAATGTACACACAGAGAATACACGCACATACACAAGCTCAAGCAATATTGTAGTTAATATACTGATACTCGTAAATGGAGAAATTACAACAGCTGTTATTTTTTTAAAAGAGAAATACAATATATTTATGTCAGTAGGACTTACATTCTCCATGTGTATATACAAATGTGCATTCCATATATGTGAGTGTGCATTCTATGTATGTGTATATATATGTATCATTCTATGTGTGTGTGTATATAGGCCGCTAGTTGCTGGGGAGGGGGGAGGAGGGGTAAGTAAAAGAATATGTAAGACACTAATAGGTAAATACGTCACATGAAGAAATACGTCTACAACGTGCGCACGTACTCGTGCTCCTGTTGACAAAGAAGTTTCTTTATTATTCAAGCCCGCAGATCGATTTCGCATTCCGCATTCAAGATTCAAGTTACAAACAAGTCGAGGACCATGGTGGTAAATTTTCGTTTTTAAAGGAAGAGCGCGTTCCAACGAGAATTTCAGAAATGTCTTCACCCCGTTTCGGTTCAGTGCATTTACGTCGACAAGTTGTCGGGAGTACCAGCTGGTTTCCACGGACGTATACTTTGTCCGAATGCTCAGTCGGGTGCTTTAGTCAACCGCAACAACAAAAAAAAAGAACACTGATCTGTGACTCTGCTGTACATTGTGCTGGTCGAGCAAGGTCACGTGGTCTGTGTCGTGACCTTGCATTGTGCTAGCCACCAAGAGAATCATGTGATCTGTGCCTGTCATCAACAAGACTTTTTTTTAAATTAAAAGTAGTAAACTCTCAGTGTAGTAACAATAGCTCTACCAGTTCCAATCGCCTCGACAATGCCACAGCCACTAACTGAAATTACTCAAACAATAATAATACACACACACACACACACACACACACACACACACACACACACACACACACACACACACACACACACACATTATTTAACAAACATTTCAGTGCATGATAGTAAATAGACAGAATACTAAAAGGCCTGAATACTCCAAAGAACTGATTGCTTTTTTTTGGGGGGGAAGAAACAAAAAGCATTTAGTGAAGTTTTGCCTATAATGCAAGGCCTGCACGCGCACCGCTCAGTGGCCTCGAAAATGTCCCAGATTTTGAGATCGATTTTTTTTTTCAAGAGGAAAAGAAAGTGTTCAAGAACGAAAAGACGAAGTCGACATTTTGTTCTGGAAACAACTCTCAGGGAATGTACTTCGAAGAGAGTCGGAGTCAAACGGCTTATCAACTAATTCATTTCTAAGATAATTTAGTAACCAGTCGAGAGCAATTATACCAGTACACCGTTTATTTAGTTTAAATTAAAATCTCAAAACGAAAAAACTTTTAACTGTTAGATAAGTAATAATGTTGACGTATTAACAATGAATTGCTAAAATTTGTTCTTTTTTAGGTTGGACAGCAAAATCTTACATGAAATTCTCTTGTTTTCCGAGGATAAGTTTGGAGTATGAACATGTCAAGGTCTCTTGTGCCCTGGACCAGTAATAAAACACCTGATAGAGTTTCACGTCCTTTTTACTCCAAACAGCCCGCTGTCCACTAATGAAAGAGTTGACAAGTAGCTTAAAATCTTCCAGGGCACAGTGCTGGTGGTCACGGCATGGTGACTGCTGCTCTCTGGGCTTAAACTGCAATGTTACATTATAAGATCAATTTTAAACAAAGGATTGGTGGCAGCCAATAAGAAATCGCCTCTTGTAAGTACGAGATGTAAGCAGCCTTGAGGTAAAATTGCGTTAAAATTGCACGCACGTGCAACGCTAAAACTCAAGATCCATCCTATAAGAGCAGACGTCTATCATAACTATTCGTGCACACTGTAATATAGTTCCTAGCAAAAACAATAAAAACTGCATAAAGTAAGTGTAAAAGAGTTAATGCCTGCAGTGGAAGTCAAAACAAAGGAGTTCAAAAGTATCCGCCATTAAGGCCGGCGTTCGCGTCATTGCGTGCTCCTTGCTCCGAGGTTTCGCTACGATCAAAAGGAGTTATTTATATGCTAAGTTCGAAACCAGATCTCCAGACTCAAAGAACAAAGCCCCGAAAGCCTACACGAATCTTCTTTAATAACCCCATAGATTTTCCGTCTGCGTGTTTAGTCCGAGAGGTAGATAGTGCCTCCGATAAGCCATGAAGTGGATGTGATAAATATGAACGCACGCAATGGTCGCGTGCAACCAGATTTGGGGAGCATGAAGCAGAGGTAAAATTTTCCAAACATAATGATACATTTTATTTTTTTACACGGGAGAATAAGAGGAAAATATATTATTTTCTCCTTTACTTTTGAATAGTGGTTCTTTGTAGTACAAGGATTGCGTAGTCTATAATACTCTACATGATATGTGCGGGTGGGTGGGTGCATCATAACAGTGGCGATAATGCACGGCCAAATTTACACGGGTGCAGTGTTCGGCCAATTAAAAAAATATATATACAGCCTAATTTCAGCAGATGAATTGACCAGCCTATTTAGGTGAGTCCATTCACCTAGAATCCTAGATCAACGAATTATGTATCTTAAGAAGACTATGCCATAGATCTAGATGCAGCCAGGCGCGCGCACAGACAAACATACATACAAGCATTCAGTGCTGTGTTTAAGCGATTCTGACAAAAGTAACCAACAATATAAATAAAATATTTGGATCCTTTTCCGTGGAACTGGTTGTCACTTAGTAATCAATCAATTCATCTCATTGCAATCAGTAATTAATCTATCCCTTAGTCTTGCCGACCGTTGGGGCACCACTGATGACCTGACATCCAGCTTCCTCCATTACATTCTGTTCTCTGATAATCTTATCGTATCACTTAGCTTCAGTCCTGTCCACTCTGAAATGTTATCCTCCCATCTTTTTCTTTGTCTTCCTCTCTTTCGCCTTCCTTGCACAGTACCTTGCATGATTGTCTTGGCAAGCCCTGTTGATCGTGTGACATGCCCTTAACATTTCATTTTGCGTTGTTTTTTTTACAATGGCCAATAGCTCTTCATAGGGCCCAATGGCTTGTCTAATTCTGTTTCTCACTTCGTCATTTATGACATAATCTCTATACGAAATGCCAAGCAACCTTCGAAAGCATCTCATTTCATTAGCTTGTATCCTTTCGAGATCCACTGTGAGGGTCCATGACTCACATGTATATTAGAACACAGATACAACCAAGGAGCGCATTAGTCTAATCTTTGAGCTGACTGAGGTGTTTCTGTCTTTCCAAACTGTCTTCAGCCTTGGGAACATGGGAAACAGAAGTGATTGTTCTTGTAAATAACAGTGCAAAAACAAGAGCTTATCATTTAAATAATACCAAATTACTGGGCACATAAGATTAAGAAACAGCAGACTGTCTTTTAAACTACAAAGTAACATAGGAAATAGACTGACAATCTTGCCGAATACCATGTTACATGGAACATAGGAAACACAATAAACTACAGTCATTAGAATTACCAAGTTTCAAGGAATAAGAAACACAAGAGACTGTCATCTCGAATGCCAAATTACAGGGAACTCATATGACTGTTATTTAGGATACCAATTCTCAAGGAGCATGGGGAAACACAACTGTCATTTAGGATACCAAGTCACAAGGAACATGGGGAAATACAACTGTCATTTAGGATACCAAGTCACAAGGAACATGGGGAAACACAACTGTCATTTAGGATACCACGTCACAAGGAACATGGGGAAACACAACTGTCATTTAGGATACAAAGTCACAAGGAACATGGGGAAACACAACTGTCATTTAGGATACAAAGTCACAAGGAACATGGGGAAACACAACTGTCATTTGGGATACCAAGTCACAAGGAACATGGGGAAACACAACTGTCATTTAGGATACCAATTCACAAGGAACACAGAAAACAGTATCATTTAGAGTACAGTGAATATATTTATATATAGGAAAGAAAAACAACCATTCAAAAGGTTGTCAGCTAAGTGGAGATAACAATGGGATAAAATGTTACACATTGTGCACTATATGTCATAAAATGGTTACAGTGCTATCTCAACTTCATGATTAATTTCAGTGGACAGGAAAAAGAAAAGTGATGAAAGATTATATATGTACTAAGCTCCAGTAATATTTTATACCAACAGCTTGTGTCACAAGATTAACACAAACAAATACATTTTGCAGACAGAACTATTATGAGGCAGACAATTATGAGTGTATTATAGCAGAGATGACAATGGTGTTAAGTCTTTATATGCAAGGGAGACTAGGAGTAATTTTTTTTTTTTAAGCTGTTTACTTGCTACTTCACTTATGCTACAATAACTTTTTTTCTTCAACTTGACAGAGTGTGGAAGTGGCTTGTCAGATTGTTTTCCTGCAGGCAATCTCATTGCTCCAGAGCAATTGTGCAGCCAAACAAACCCTGAATTATTTACAATATGCTGACTTTATTCTTTTTCAACTTTTAAGTGAATAAAGCAGTTAACAGTTGCATGTATTAGATCATTAACAAACATATCACCAATACTGAACAATAATCTCAGTGATTCCTGTTTTTAAAGAAAACAAATTAAACGGGCAACTTTTTGAAACTCACTTAATAAGAGTTAATGTCAATTTCTTGTGCCTGGACCAGTAATAAAGCACACTTTAAACAGGATGTGAAACTGGAATCTCATTCTCCAAACAGCCCACTGTCCACTAATGTGAGAGAGTTGACAAGCAGCTTGAAATCTTCGACTGTCCAAGGCACAGTGCTGGTGGTCACATCTTGATGACTGCTACTCTCTGGACTTAGAATGCAATGTTAAATGTAACAAAACATAAGATCAATTTTAAACAAATGATTATAAAACAAATTAATTAAATTTATACTTTTCTCAAGAAATTAAATTAAAACCAGCACCTTTTGTTTCAGACACAAGATTTACTATTAGAATCTAATATCTGTTGGTTTTTAAAAAGAAAAGTATTACATTAAAAAAGGTGTAAAGTTATAATAAGAGTAGAAAATATTTCATTTGTGTGTATATATATATATATTCCTTTTTTTAAATTTATTAATATTGTTCCAAATATCTATTTACAAGTACATCAGTTTGGATTTATTAATTAATGCTATTTTAGGTAAATGTTTACATGAATAGCAATTTAACAAATGTATTCATGTTTTAATTATCTGTTCACATGTACAAAGTCTTTTTTACTTTATTAATGTTTAAATTATCTACTTACAAGTAAAGCAGTTTTGATTTTGTTTCTCTTAAAGCTGCGATGGACTTTGGATGTTAAATTATATAGTAAACCCTAATAATTCAAGCATCATGGAATTCAATAATTCACATGTCTACAAATTCAATAAATCAAGCATCTAGGAATTCAGCAATTCAAATGTCTAGGAATTCAATAAATCAAGCATCTAGGACAGGGTTCGGGAACCTTTATGTCTGAGAGAGCCATGGACACCACATATTTTGAAAATAATTCTGTGAGAGCCATACATTATGTTTAAAACTAAAAATTCAAGTAAATGTGTGCATTTTGCGTAATTTCAACACTAAAAGTACAATAATTATGTCTCTGAATTTTTTTTAATAACATTGTTATGCTGTTGCTAATCAATAATGAGTATTTCTTACCATTAATGCGACTTCTGGTGCTGCATGGCTTTGCTGATGGCTTTGTAGTCTGGTTGATACGTGGTGAGGTTAAGCTTCATGCAGGCGTTGAGACTTTAGTAGACTTTAGCTCATTTGTAGAATGAAATATTGATATGCAATTAATAAGTAGAGTAAAGAAGTCTAAAGAAAGATTTTTTTTTTATAATCGAACATTTGTCTGCGAGCCAGATGCAGCCATCAATAGAGCCACATCTGGCTCGCGAGCCATAGGTTCCCGACCCCTGATCTAGGAATTCAATAATTCAAACATCTAGGAATTCAAGCAACTATGAATTCAATAATTTAAACATTGAGGAACTAAGTATTATTCTTTAATAGTTTAATCAAAATTCTTGTTTGTATTTTTAATTCATGGAGTCTTTTGTGCATATATTAAACAAGCACATATAACTTCTCTCTTGAGTCTGTCACCTTTACCATAGTACAGATTCAAAATTTGTTAAAGAAATTAATGATCTTCTCTTCGCTATGGATGAAAGCAAGATTTTCAATATATTACTCTGCTTGATCTCTTTGCAGCCTCTGACCTATTGCTATGTCATCTCCAGGTCGTGTTTGGCATTTGTGGCATAACCTTATCCATCATGATTAATTAATATAGGTGGTAACCATAAATGGCAAAACTCCAACCAGACCACTTCAACTTTGGTGTACTGCAAGGTTCTGTTCTTAGTCCAGTTGTTTTTGTTTGTTTGTATCTTCTACAGAAAATCTCAAGTTTCAGCCATCATCAAATGTTTCAAGAATTATACTGATGACACAGTTGTTTGAATCAGGCCTTAATAATGTTAAAACTTGTCACCAACATGAGGGAGGGGGTAGTGGTCTAGCCGACGACTCACCAAGTCTGCAGGATGGAAAATAACAAATTCTCACACAGACACCATGATGTTTTGGGGGAAGCGGGGGGAGAATTTTATTCTGAATGTAGGGTAAAGTGTGAGAGCCGGCTGTGTGAGTGCACGCATATAAGGCTGCATGTGTAATATGGATGGACAGGATGAATGGACAAACAACCGCTTTGAATTCCACTCTCAACAACCAACAGATGTTTGAATAAAGGTGCTGATGAGAATTTATTCTAGGAAATATGGGGAATCATGTAGAGAGGAAACATACTTATATAATTTTATTGAGTGACAAACCATAGTCATGAAAGTGTAGCTAAATTAAAGACATCATTTTTGTGTTTATCTGATTTGTGTCTAAATATAAATTTCTCTGATGAGGGGAGACTAAATATACCTATTGGACATTGTAATTATAATCAGTGCCCTGAGGGAATGATTTAATTTTTAAGTGGAAACAATAATTCAGGAAGTTAGAAAACGTAAAATTGATGACTGAATTATTTGCATATAAAAGTATAAATTAATTCAAATTAATCTTTCCACAATTTCATTTTTCTCTTGTGAGACTTGAAAACGGTTTTGCTTCAGATTCACTGCGCTACCAAAAGGCTTTTTTAATAGAACCAGCAGGGATGAAGAAGAGTGATTTACTCAGTCCTCTTTTTATTTGTATATTTGTTATAAGTTATTGTTATAAGAAAACTATTACATGTTGTCATTGTCTTAATTAGACTTGTACTCACAATAACTGTGAGAGTTTTAGACTACAGTTGATTATATTTATTAAAGGAAACGGAGCTAATTTTTCATAGTAGATGAAATTCTGAGAACAGTCCTGGCTATTATTCCTGAGGTGAGTTACTCTGTCAAGTTCTTGCTGAATTAGCTTGGATGTGATGGATAAAATATTTCTTTCAACCAATAAGAGTAAGTATGGAACTATGAGCAAGTGTCAGACCTTGTGACATAGTGTTGGCAGTGCAGGTCACTACATCTTTCAGGAACTTATAAACTAAGCTAATTTTAAACCAATGTTATTGATATATACATGTGGCTCATTCTCTGGGCAAGTGTACCATTCTGTGACACAAAGCGCAAAAAGGAAACTGGATTAAATATAATTATTTAATGCTCATATAAAAACATAAGAAAAGATAAATATTAGGACTGTTGATGTTTTAGGAGTTTCAAATACGTAAACAAACATATGGTTCTGTTGAAAGCTTAGAAAGGTTTAGACATATTTTACAAAAAGAAACAAATTTTAAATAAGCAATAAAATTATCTCATTACAATGAATATATTTTCTTTACTAATCTAAATTATTAACTTAATCTAGATACATATTTATTTTTAAAATGGGTTATAAAACTCTAACTTCGTCACATGGAAATCTTATTTGGCTTCCAGTGACTAAATTATCAACCATCACAAAAGAAGTTCTATTATTCTCAACTAAACATAAAACAGTCTAAGTTATTATGCTGTGAAGATAATATTAAGTAATAAAAAAAGTATTTATTTAAATATAACATTTTAAAATATATATAATAAGCCTATTCATGATTTTTATATATTTGAATGTAATTCACAGGTTTTTCTATCCTTACTAGTTCAGGTATAAAACACCCACACACGGCTATGTGAAATTTTAAATGCAAAAGAAACCACTTGAATATGTACATAAATATGTAAGCTATTTAAGTTGTTTTAATGTTGGTTGTAAAAATTCTTTGAAAAATTATGTACAAGAGAGAGAGGGTGTGCATGCATGCACTGGTCTAAGGGAAATTAATATAGCAGGGTAACACTTCAAATGTTATAAAATAGAATTACTTGCCTTTCTCCACTAATCTAAATTATTAACTTAATCTAGATACATATTTATTTTTAAAATGGGTTATAAAACTCTAACTTCGTCACATGGAAATCTTATTTGGCTTCCAGTGACTAAATTATCAACCATCACAAAAGAAGTTCTATTATTCTCAACTAAACATAAAACAGTCTAAGTTATTATGCTGTGAAGATAATATTAAGTAATAAAAAAAGTATTTATTTAAATATAACATTTTAAAATATATATAATAAGCCTATTCATGATTTTTATATATTTGAATGTAATTCACAGGTTTTTCTATCCTTACTAGTTCAGGTATAAAACACCCACACACGGCTATGTGAAATTTTAAATGCAAAAGAAACCACTTGAATATGTACATAAATATGTAAGCTATTTAAGTTGTTTTAATGTTGGTTGTAAAAATTCTTTGAAAAATTATGTACAAGAGAGAGAGGGTGTGCATGCATGCACTGGTCTAAGGGAAATTAATATAGCAGGGTAACACTTCAAATGTTATAAAATAGAATTACTTGCCTTTCTCCAACAGTCTATACTTCATATTTAATACACAAACTCATAATGTATAATTCAATTACTAGACAAAACAAATTTCTCAGTAGTACAGCATTTGAATATTATATATAAATTTGCCTGTTTAACAATCTCATAAATGATTATGTCAGTATAGTAGTGTATGCCTTAAAAGGTGGTTATTAGTTATATTTTGTACAATTAAACAGAAATTAAAATCTTGCTTTTTTAAAAAATAAAATAAAATAGACTTTTTGCAAGGTACTACAAATTTTAAAATATCTATAAATGATAGTGATCTTGGCAAAATCAATATTCTAATTAATTTCATTCTTTAATAATTATATATTGATAATTTTAACAATGATATAATATTCAGACAAGTTGTTTTTATCATATAAAATTAATTTTACTGATAATAGCACTGATTTGTTCTTGCTCTGGACTTTGTATTTAGAATTCTTTTAATAATTCAATGTTGCACCATTTATGTCAAAAGACTCATAACTTCCAATTAAACTTCACTTTGAAAGAAGGTAAGATTCATTTAATTTACTAATTAACAGCAAAGATATCAATTGTGGTTTTTATACAGTGTCTGATGTCCAGAATTACTGTTTTCTATCAACCAAATTTTTGAATAAACAAATGCAAGTCCAAGTGCACAATTTATATAAAGTCTATTGTTGATTAGATACAAAAGTATTATATATTCTACATTTAGAGTTAGGAATGTATTAAAACCCAGTGCCATCAAACGGGTTAGCAGTTAAAGAATTAGTAAATTTTCACCAGATTTTATTATACTTTTAGATGGAAGTGCTCAGTCAAACCAATGGACTGAAATACCTATACACAGCGGAACTGTTCATATTACAGCTGTATATGTAAAAATTATAAAGACAAAAATTCATACTGAAGATCTGTTTAATGATATTAGCCATCCTCTGAAGTTTAAACACCAAGAGATTAAAATTAAAAGTAAAGCTGGCAATGGGAGAATATTTAGTGATCAGGAGACAGTACCCCAAGAAGTGCCCCTTTGCAGTGCAAACTAACAAAGACAAACATGTTTTGCACCTTTACCCAAGTAATGTGCATTCCTTTGCTATAAATTTGCTCCTCCAAAATCAATTTTTGATGTAATTTATTGTTCCATCTAGACATTTTCACCACTTGTATATATCCTTGCTTGAAAAAGAAATGTGAAAACAAATATTTCTGTCATTTATCATGCAAACAAACAAACAAAATTGTTATCTGAACAGCTAAGTGTCCCCATATCAGGTGCCTGGAACAACTAATCTCCCACACACAATATCACTACTGTCAAGACAAACATGTTTTTCTTTATTTCAAAAGTCAACAAAAACAAACATCAAGAATTAAAGGAAAGCATAATTCGAATTCTTATGGTAATATGACATAGGTTCAGTTAATTATTTTCTTGCAATAACTGGGAAGCATGACGTAATTAAAGCACTGTCTAAGAAGCAGGCCAAAAGTCTGAACCCAACTTAATTATTAGGACCTTTCTGAAGTGACCCTCACCCACTCCTTAGCTCATGAATGTTAAGATTAGTGGCCATGATTTTTAGCACTGAGTTCTTTACAGAAAACTAAGCACCCTTTAGTAATAGTTATAACTTTACCATTAAAAGCATATAATCATATATAGAATTGCATAAAAATCAAATTTGTTTTTAGGAATAAAAAGAAATACATAATTTATACATGCTTACACTGCATTATTTTTCAACATTTTAGTCAGACAAAAGATGCATCATTCTCTTTTAGACAGACTTCTATTTCACTATGTTAAAAAAAAAGGAAAGTTCATCTTTTGCAGGTAAAGAGTCTAGCAAATACAGAAATGGCAGTTTCAAAATTAGACTATTTCCACCTCCTTACCACCAACATCAGTGCAAAACAAAAAAACAACAAAAAAAAGTAAATATAGCTATATATGTACTTACTTAATATTCACAGGATCATTAAATGTGACAAGAATATCTGTGGCATACTGTGGAAGACGGAAAAGTACCATGTGGATGCTAATATCATTTTTCGCATCTTCATTAAATTTGGAAACTCGCTGCTGACCAATGAGCCAATATGCACTAGAACACCTTTTAAAAAAAAAAAAGAGGTAAATAAATAAGATTAAATTAATCCCCTTTCTATTTCATCCTTCCCTATACACACTAACATATCTAACAATATATATTTGTGAACAAGAACCCAATTCCCTTGTAACATTATTTGATATAAACTGTAATCCACTTCCATCATACGGAAGAAATATTGATAAGAAAAATAAAGTGCACAAGTTTTCTTCTTGTAAAAAGCGCAAAATGGAGACTAATCTAATCTCAGCAATCCAAGTCTTTAAGCTAATTTAGATAGATCAAACTCAAGTATTAAAAAAAATAAAGTTGCCAAATGCTGTTAATAGAGATTAACAAATGATATTCAAATGCAGTGAGAAGAAAAGTAAGTGTGGTCAGAAACACAATAGCTTGCAGTCAGATAGATATCATCCCTTCAAATAATAAATGATGGTAACTGCAACATTCTATGTCAAAAACTGTTCATGCATTTCTCTTTTTTTAAAGGGAATCAAAATCCTGTACCTAGTGATTTTATATGGATTAAAAACTGATACTAATAACTGCAGAGAATAAATAATCTTATTATATAGTATCTCAGTGAATTTTATGTGTTTTATTTTCGTAATTGTTGTAGTGACTTCAAGGCGATGTGTTCTTGAAATAAATTTGTTAAGACAGCAAATGCACTGAAAAAAATTATTTGCTTGTGACAATTATTGTCTGCTTACTTTTTCAAGTGGCGAAAAACTCCTCTGCCATAGTTCAAACTAAATATTTTATTTTCTAGCCAATGTACCCAAATGACCTAGTTGAGGCAATGACATATATCTCCTTCTCAACTGAGCAGTAACTCTTACTGAGGGAAAGAGTTCAAAGGAATAGCAGACTAGTCAGGGACTATTTTGAATTATCCACTGTTCTAAAGGATAGCATGTAGAGTAGGGGTGCACAAACATTTTAGGCCAGAGGGCCAAAATTTCCAATTGATAGTATGGAGGGCTGCTACATGGATGGCTCAGTAGAAAAAACAACACAAATAATGAAATATTGTGCTTTAAATTCATAATAATGGTAACATCCAAAAGTCCTCCAGGGGCTGCATAGAGCCCTGTCTCGGGCCACGGTTTGTGCACCCCTGATGTAGAGGATCCTCAGGCAATCAGATTCAAATGTCTGAGATACAACAGTCACCATTGCAGAACAGTTAAAACACACAAATTACAGAGAAATGACCAGTCTGTGATCATTACTGAATTTCTACAAAACTTTTATAAAACAAGCCATCTTGTAGCATCATGCTATTAAAATTATAAACATCACTGAATACAACTTTATTTCTGGTCAGAACTTTTAATTTACAAGGTGAAAGAAATTTGTTACTTGCCAAATAACCAATATTGTGATCAAACTTTTACATCATTTTGTATGGGTGATTCTCTGGAAAGGTGACCCAGATAGGCCATTAAGGGGTCACTTAGTTTGGATGGATGTAAAAAAAATTATTTGTGTTGGAAATTGTCTGAACCTTTGAATTTCTGTTAAAGATAATATTAAATTAAGAAAATATAAAAGCTTTTTGTTTGTTTGTTGTTTTATTTTTATTTTTGGGGTGACCAAAATGCCAAATAAAAACATCGTGGATTTGGGACATGATGCTGGTTGGTGCAAAAACATATGTTGCATACATTTAATATCTAAAAATGAAAACCCAAACACATATAAATTAAGTAAGTACATTCAAATATGCTTATGGGTTTAATAATTTTATAATATAATACACAATGTCACAACAAAAATTTATGAATGCTCGCAACATTTTGTTACTTAAACCATACACACTATTAACATGCTGAATACAAGACCTTCCAACATGCCTAAACTTCAAGTGATTGGTTTATTTTTAGTGTGGATGAATATCATTAGTATTCTTGGGTGATTTTTAACAAAATGCAAGCTGATATTTAGTAAAACAATTTTTATCCATACAAGGTATCTTCATTACCAAAATTTCCCATTACAAGCGAACCACTAAAAAAAAAATGTTTAAAAAAGAATCCCATAAGAGATGAACTATTTTTAATAAAAATAAGTCACAAAGTCATGGCGGAAGATTAAAAATGTGCAAGGATGATGTTTCCGGTGAAGAGACAGATTCATAAAAATAATATCCTTTTTTGTTCAAACAGAAGTAGTACCAGTTACAATCATGCATGTCAGTGCCTATCAAGGTAAGAATCTTTTATGCTGTTAGAATCTTTACATATACAATGTATTTAAAGTTTTGGCATCAAGTGTAAGAGTCTAAATCTGTATAAATTATTTTATTTTCATTTATATTCAATATATTTATTTTTACGTTTTAGATTAAAAATAGATCGCCTCTGATGATGGATGAAAATATATTTCTTACTTGATGAGACTAAAACAAAAGCTTTTAAATCAGATTATCCACTGTAAAAGTGTTTTCTAGAACATTTTCTAGACAGCATAAATGCAGAAGTTCATAAGGTTTGAATATGATGGTTTACTTAGTAAATAAAATGTTTGTTTGAAGCGTTATTTAAAAATTGTAACCATGAAATCAAGTCCCTGGTAGTACTAGTGTTATAAAACATCTGATATAGTGATTATTATTTTGTGGTATTTTAAATTTGTGAAAACATTTTCCATGCTATTGTTTGAATCATTTATTTATTCTTGTTGTTTGTGGAGTTTTTTTACAATATTTTTTTTTTCAGCGCACTGATGCTTAAATGGTGCCTGCTGTAGACTGTGAACCTGAATTTGACAGCGTTAAAAAGTATGTATGGTAAAGTTTTCTTTGTGGCACTTCAAAGAAAAAATGACAGTATTCACTTAACACAGTGAATAAAATTTGGAATAATAACATAATTTTATTAAACAAAAATTCTTGTGTTGTCAGGATTCAACTGGGCAGCTGGGTTCAGGTGAAATATGTTGGGAGGAAAAATGATAAGTACTTCAAGGGTGTTGTGCTAGACATCAGCGGCCAAGATTTAAACATCAAATTTCAACAGGAGAAAGGGGGCTACTACTTATTTGCCAGCTAGATGTAATAGCTACAATGGCACCAAAGATTGAACGCTGTTGTCATCATTTTTTCAATTAATTTGTTTTCACAAGACTGCCCTATTTTTAATAAACATATTTTTCATATAATTTCTGTACAGTTTCTAAATTGCCTAAGAGTGTTTCAATTGTGGTTTGAATTACTGGTATAATGCAATTTGCTTCTTTTCCATGTGATGCTAGTGTTTTGGCTACTGTGTTGCAACTATTCAATAATTGATCCATGATCCTCCTCAGACCTAAGGTTATAACCAGTTTGGTTTTTATTACACTGTTATTTTATTGAATGACATAAAATTTTATAATTATGAGAAATGTTAATTAAAATTAAAAATTACTTTAATGGTACAAATCGGTATATTTCATACTTGTGTAACTACTGTTTGAGGATTCATAATTGAAATTATTACAAATATAATTCTTTAAAAGATATATGTTTTTGTTATTATTATTACAAGTTATATGCAACCAAGCATAGGAAAGTTGATTTTCATTAATATTAACTTTGCAACATATGGAAATATGATTCATTTGGCTGCTGTGTTGCAACAGAATGAACTGGCCTCTACCATCTTTTGACGAACTCCTGTGCAAATACCAATTGATGAAATATAACAATTCTTGCAGTAAAGTGTATCCAAAAGATCTATCTTTTGCTGGTATAAAAAGAAACTATTACTTCTATCTTTTTTTTTTTTTTAACGCGAAAGCAGTGGAAGCCGAAAGCGCCCCCTATATTAATAATAATAATAACTTATTTTTGTACCCTCGTCATACTTATGGGTCACCTTTCTAGAGAATCACCCATATACATTAAAAAAAAAATAATTATGCAATTATCTTGAAGCAATTTAATCACTCTTCTACTTGAAACTATTATTAAATAGCAAACAACTGTGTATATCTTATTTAGTAGTCATCTACATTTATCAAGCGAGATGGATGAGAAAATTCCATTATCAAATAAACCATGCAAAACTTATATGATATTCCACAATAATGATTATTACTTTCTAATCACATTCATTTTTCAGTGGCAAAGCAATAGTCCTCATGTATGATCCAGTGGCACAACCTCTGCCCCTACAGCCCCAGCAGTCTTTGGGGCCCTTCAGCAGAAAGTCAGAAAGAGCCCAAAATTATTTTTTTCAAAAGAAATTGTGCTTGAAATTTGGAAAATATACATATGATCAAGTTTTTGCAAGGCGTCCTGCAAGGTGACTCTGTAGAGTAGAGAGAGAGTGTGTGTGTGTGTGTACGCAAAATATGGGAGGCCATTTTAGATTTCTTGCAGGGGGACCAAAGTTACACTACTGTGTATGACAATTTTACAATCTGGGAGTCTCAATTTTACAGCAGTTCAATAACTAAATATAAATCTATCTGTCAATTTTTTTAAAGCGCATGTCCTCTACTATAAAAAATATAAATATCTGCTTATTCAATTGCTTTTTTTCTTTATTGTCTTGTTTGTGTTTGATTTTGTGTAAGTATCTTTATTTTCATATCTTGAACTAAGGCTGCTAATATTCATTCTAATTAATGATCATTATTGTATTTCATATGATTATAGCATTCATTCATAAAGTTTTTATGGTCAAGTGCATATATGGAATTTAAAAATTTTATTCTATTCAAATTGATAAATGTGACCTGTCACCACAAAAAGATACTTAAGTCGGATTTTGGGGGTATTGAGATATATATATCAATAGAAAGAAAATTGAAAGGGCTTTCTGTTGATATAAAAATAAAGAGTGTAGGACAAAATATGGAAAAGTTATGTTTGTTTGAAGTGCACTACTGTCCGGACGGCCATTTTGAGAAAATCGGCCTCAAAGATTGAACACATTTCTGAGAGGTTTTTCCTTAGCAACCATATATTAATCTGCTTCATTTGCAATCAGAGTTGAAGAAGACACAATAGCTAACACTGTAATAACTATAAACAACAAATATATTGTTACATCATTTACAGACAACAGTCTTTTTAAGCCATAACGATTAGAATTTCTGTATGCGAGAATGATTATTGTGGCTCAGGTGGTGTAGTGGCGATCTGTTTGCACCCACATGACCAGTTTTCACAATCTTTAAGTTCACTGTCTTCACTAGTTTCGCCTGGTCCGCAAATGCTGACATCTGGCTCTTCTATTTCAGTATCACTATCAGTTTCACTGTCATTAAATAACACACTTACACTGGCACCGCTTGTGCCACTGCCAGCTGTCGTCTGCTTCATCTTTTTCGTTGTTCGATCACGCGATTCGCTGTCCATGTCACTTTCAGATGAAAATCCATCAGCTACATCCTCATTAACAAAATAATCAGATATCAAATCTTTAATCTGAATGCTTTCTTTTTCTAAGATGTTGCTTTCTTTACATGAATTCAACAAATTAGCGATTCATTTCTCCATGTTTACATTACGCATTACAGGACGAAACTGTCTCCCTTGTGTGCGTTTCAACCAATCGCGACCGTCTTTTTATGAGAGCATGCTTGGTAACCTTGCAAGCTTTGATAAAACTGTCTGCGGATTGGCTGACGCTTTTCACTTTGTTTACGCCAAGCACAGCCTTATAAAACATTCTGATTAGATGTTATAAATAACCAGTGTCGTCAGCATAAAAATAGGCTTTTGCCTGAGCATTCTGATATACAACATGATGAGGTTCAGCCAGGGATTCTACCGTCTACGATCATCAGATTATAGCACTTTTGGGCCATATTTTTCCTTCGAAGTTAGACAGTAGGTCACAAAAAAATAATAATAAAGCTATTTCTAGTTCGAATTAAGGAAAAACACGCTAGTAATTTGTTGTTCGATGGTTTGGGAACACGCTAAAATGAAAATCTCAATTTCACCCATGTAGACCCCCACCTTCGTTTTTGCCGTTTTTCTTGGCTTAGCCTTGCGCGACTTAAGTATCTTTTTGTGGTGACAGGTCACAAATGTCAACTAATATCCTGAAAATATTATTTTTAAACTTACTCTTTCATTCCAAGCACTGATCTATCTAAAGTATTCACAGCAATCATACACCAATCACTTCCTCCAGCATTGTTATTTAATGCTAAATCTTCAAAATGGGTTCTGGAAAAAAATTAAATAAAAGGTTAATTAAAATATACAAATTTAAAAATAAAAAAAAAAAGTTGAACAATTTATAACAAACATATATTCCATTTTATATACAAATACATAAAATATACAAATTTAAAAATAAAAAGAAAGTTGAACAATTTATAACAAACATATATTCCATTTTAAAATAATGCATCATAAAATGTAGATAATCAATTCCAAACATCAAGTCACAGAAAAATTTTTTTTGGTTATAATGATTTCTAATAAATTATAAATTAGAAGTAATATTCTAATAAGAATTTTTTTGGTTGGAAACTTTGTAATTAATGGAATTTGCCTAAAGAGAAATAAATGTATAAAATTACTTCCGGTGATATTTCTTTTAAAAGCAATTTGGGGGTTGGGGTTGCAATTATGGGATTACCTCCTTTACTACATTAAATTGAGGTCATTTAAATTTTAATTAATTCAAACTAAACACATTAAAAAAATCATACACCCACACATATTTTATTATTCTTTACTGTTATTTATTAGTAATAAATCTCATTTATTTCAAACTAAAATGGTTTAATGTCAATTATTTAATTGTTTCTCCTAGCTAAATTTACAGAAAAGCAAACTAAAGTGGAAAAAAACAGTTATATCACTATATCAACTCCATTCATTGGATCAGCGCTGCATTCCAGGGACCACATAACAATGCATGCCACAAAAACAAATACTGAGACCTTCAATGATGTATTTACAATTTGAATTTCACTACAAAAGGCAAGTTGTGGGTAAAGAAAAAGTTCCATTCTTAAGGATGTTCATAATTCGATTTAGTACACTGTCAGAATTATTAAACTATAAATTATTTTGGAATAATAGTGTGTGTGTGTATGGGGAGGGGGGTCATTAAATATAATTAAAGACAGATTTTATTACTCCTTTAGTAAGTTTTCCACCTATGAAAATACTGTGTGACAGTAAAACGTCTGAGAGAAGATTTGCTACACCCTTATAATCCACCAAGTGAGAAACGAGTGGTGTCTCATGGAAGAATTATTATAAACATAAATTAATATGATTTTTCCATCACTTGTAAATAGTTATGGATGATTAATAATAATAATAATCATAACCAGTAACAAAGGTGCCTGTCACATATTTGACACATAACAAAAAAATAAATTCTGTGTCCAGAGATTCACCTTAAAGCTTCCTCATCCGTTCCCGGTACAAGCTCCATAATGTCAATAAGTATGCTTTGATCTGTTTTGACATGGGCAAAAACTTCCTGATTGTCTGGAATTTCTCTCACTTTGCTTAACACAAACCAAAAATTTTAAACCAGCATACATGCCTTTCAATCTGTCTATAAATACAAGAAATATATTTTTTTAAATAACAAATATATGTAAGTTCTTTAAATGCATACATACAAATAACAAAGGTCATTGCTTAATATTTTATTAGTCTGTGTGGATACATTTTCCTATTAGAAGAAAGGTAATGATGTATGAACATGACAGGAGTTGTCTTTCATAAGCTCGATCAGTGGAGCATTGTTAGATTATATTAAAAATATCCCCAAACTCTATTCAATATCAACATCAATGGCATCTGAGGTCAATTATGGTGACAATAAAAAAAGATCAAGCCCTGCTGAAATGATACTCCAAATAACTAAACATAGAGTAATAATGAATGGAAACCTAAACAGATTTACAAGGTACTAAGAAGTAAGAGATTCCTCAATAATCACACAGTTATGACAGTCTTGTTATTATTTACTGTTATTACATCATTTATACTCAGACTACAGTTTTGTTTATTATGCTTACATGGTATATGACTGTAAAATAATGAAATACAATGTCTAATTTCAGATTAAACATACAGTAAAATATAACAATTGTCAGATTAAGGGTGTGTATAGTGTTCACTAAACACTTACAAATGCATAATATAATGTTGATTGTTTCATAATAATTATAAAATTATTTCTTTATTTTCAATGGGATAAGATTTGGGAAAGTTATGTGAGATATAGGCTTTCACAAATATATCTCACAAATCTTATTAAGAGGCTGGTCAAAGTTAAGCAAACGACCTTAAAGCACATAATTCATTTGCATTTGCAGTCCTGGGTACCAATAGGTTTTAGTATGTTATTTGTTATGCAAATTCTAAAGTTCCTTATTCATTTCCACTATTACATGCACTCGCATGCACGCATGCACGCACGCACGCACACACACACACATAACTAATTGGGACTGAAAATGTAATTTATAAGAAAACCATTTTAAGAAATGCCCACAGTGGTTAATGTAAACCAAAACATATCAGTTCACACAAGAGTTTGTGTTTTGGGGCACTTATAATATTTTATTTTTACAAAGAATAATAATATCATCATTATTTTTTAAGAAATGATTGAACATTTTATTATGCATCAGTGACTTTTATTATCAAGCATTTAAAACCAGAAGTGGGCTTTTGTTGATATAAATCCTCAATCCATGATGCCAGATGTCTTTCCATAATCTTTATTATGACACTCCATCACATAATAATTTTCACTTTCAAGTGCTCTAGTAAAAATCCTGTTTGATTTCCTGTGCATTCTTCAAAATAGGATGATTAATCATTCCGATATCTGAAGAACATGTGCAATGATTATTACATGTTCAAAATCACCTCTTTGCTGAGCCAAATTTAGCATGAGAATCATAATATGCACGTTATTCTTAAACAAGGCACTGTTTCTTAAAATTTGTTTTACACTTATGTCTCCAGCAAGGACAATACTTTTGTAAGAAAAGTGAATCACCAAAAAACAAAAACCCACAAAATGCCTGATGGTGACAGTTTTCTAGTGCTCACCATTTTCTCCCATCATATGCACACATCACCATTGCCAAGTAAGTGCACTCACCATCGGACTTTTTTTTTTTTTTTTTGGGGGGGGGAGGGTTGTTAGAAAACTGTAAATAATGGTTCATGAATGTGATCTCATGAATGCATGGAATTTTGACTTAAGATTATTTACAAAACATTCAGACAGTTTATTCAGGGAATGTTTAACAGACTCCTGTCTGTGGATATATATATTTACATAATCTTTCTATCCTGTTTCCATAATATTAATAATGAGAACCACATTTTCTTTCCTGCTAATAATTAAAAAATATATACACACCACAAGCAAATATACAATGCATATGCCTTCATATGCTGTAATGGTTGATTATTAAATATAATGGTTTACCATGAAATTCGCTTCTTTTTTTTAAATGCCACAATTATAGAAATGTATACCTCATATCTTCAGCATCTAATGGCAAATGTGCGACCAAAGCTCCTCCAAACAATGGATATACCATTGCTTTTGTGTATCTGACAAAATAAATTTTAATCTTAAAATAATGAGTTTGTTATTGTTTTGTTTTTAAAGTGATTATAAGTGTTGTGAATTATTGCACTATTTCTGCAAATTATATGAAACAAATTCATCTAATAACTTATGCAAGAAATCTCAAGAAAACTCCAACACCAAGTTAAAATCAATATGAAAATCATTTATATCAAGATTATGTATATATGTGGAAAAGAAGAAAGATATTTATAAATGAATTAAAAAATGGAGATTAATGTCTACGGATAGGCAATATGAGAAAAAAGGAGACACACACACACTTGTGTTGAAAGTTTTTTTGGATGATTTCTATGACTGACCTTTTTCATGTTCTTTTGAAATGTTTTTAGTGTTGAAGCACTAAGATGTACATGGGCAATGGTTCAAAGGTCTTGCAAATAAAGTCGGACTGATGTAGATCATGTATATTACAATCTACCTAAATATTATTAAAGGTGCAGTATTATTCAATAAGCCGTCTAAGAGTAACACCTAAATAGTGACCATGAGTTACAATGGGTTTTTTTTTTTTAATATAGGCCTTACTCATCACAATTATTTTTAAATAAAATTGTTCTGTTATCAGAACTGATATTTATATTTAAAAGGACTCTAGGTGCCAAAGTATTTCATACAGCAGCAATACCAATTATTTTACACATCATAGAACTTAGAAGTGATTTTGAACGGGTGTTTTATTATTAGTTGATTACTAAATACTACTATTACCAGTATTTTTTTTTTTTAATCATGATGCTGTATTCCTCAAAATTAGTACAAAAGTTGTTCAATACTGAATGTGAAGTGCCTAAATAATTTAATAACCTTTACCTTTAATTTGAACTATATGCACATTACCAACTTAGAAATGTGTGCACCAGTGAGCTGACAAGAACTTTATTAAAGTTGACTATGCCACCGTTGTTTGCGGCGAAAGTAACTCTTGTTGGTGCTTTTGTAATTAAGGAGTTATTCCTCTTCATTCGTGAACTGACTTGGTACCACACATCCCATAAAGAAAATAAATGTAATTCGTTCTCATTTACAGTTTATTTTGCTAGTCCTCGTGTTATTTTATTTTTTTGTCTTAAAGCAGTTAGTTTAACATAAACAATAAAAACATAACTTTTCTGAATACATCTCATAGCTCAGTACTATACAATATATAGCTCAGTACATATTGATGTACGGTCTCGGCGATCCTTGCCTAAGCGTTACTCGTAGCGAAACCTACATCTTGCCTTACTGCAGCGACCACAAGTAAACGCAACATTATCATCGACACAAAGCGATCGAATCAACACTCTCAATGCGGTTAATTTTGTACTGTTGACCAGTATTGTATTGAACTTGACAAATTGCACATTCGTTTTAAGTCAAATAAAAACGTTGATCGCAAATTACGACACTAAATTGACGATATATCCAAAAGTATTACAGCTATGATTATTTTTCTACACAACTTTATTTTATCAGAATACATATTTTGAGCATAAAAGAATTGTAAAATATCAAGTTTAAAAAATGAGTGGGACTACCTAATAATACTGCATCAACCATTTTATACAATTCTACATCAAACAGTAACAGAATGAACTGTTCCTTTTAAACAATTAAAGACTGAAGTCGTCCCTGTAAAGGAGTATTTTAAATGTACGTATAATAAGAATACAAAGGTGGAGACTAACTAGTGTGAACTGTGTACTAAATTCACTTAAAATACCGATGCAAACTTGTGTACTGAATATACTTAAAATACCGTTATAAACATTTTATGCTGAATTAATTTAAAATACTGATACATAATGTATACTGAATACACTTAAATACTGATACAAACATGTTTACTGAATTCACTCAAAATACCGCCGATACAATCATGTATACTGAATTGACTTACTTGACTTACCTCCTTGGGTTCCCCGTGGAACAAAGGGCCTCAACAACAGTTCTCCATCTCAGTCTATTCTGGGCAGCCATGACAGGTTGCACCTCTTCATTTCCTCTTCGCAGAATCGTCTCCAGGTAGTCAGTCTTAGGGCGACCGACCCGTCTCTTTCCCTGGGGGTTCCACTGCAAAGCCTGCTGGGTGATGTCCTGCCGGGGTTTCCGCAGGGTGTGTTCTATCCATCGCCATTTACGCCTGGCAATCTGCTGATTGATGTGATCTTGGTTTGTCTACTGCCACAAATCAGTGTTCTTTAGTTTGTCTATACGAATACTTGGAGTTTGTTGGTAGGGTGCTGGTGACTCTCCAGGTCTCTGAGCCATAGAGGAGGACAGACTTAACGTTGCTGTTAAAAATTCGTCATGTATCAAAATACCAATACAATCATGTACACTAAATTCACTCAAAATACCGATACAAACATGTGTACTGAATTCATAATACAAACATAAGTACTATATTTACTTTAAAATATCGATACAAACGTGTATTGAGCAGGACCGTCTAAACAGTATTATAGGCTCGTGTTATAGGCCTACTAATTCACTTAAAATACTGATACAAATATGTATACTGAATTCACTTACAAAAACTGATACAAATATAAAAACAAATCCACTTGTTTCAGGTTGTTGAAAGTTGTAAAAACTAAAGAAAGTCCGTCTTTCTGCTTCAAACTGCAGACATCGCCTCGATCGGTCACACCGCTTCAACAACCCTGTTGTCATTTTACAGCACACTGAACCAACTGAAAACACTGAACTTCATATATCCAATTCAGTACGATTCCACATCATAAAATAAAAAAGAAGTATTAAAATACAGTTACAAGCATACTTCTTTTTTTTATTACATACAGCTCACATTCATATTCATATATAATTATAGAAACCACGTGCAATGATCCAGGAAGCAGCAATTAATTGTCTACGTGAAAAAATGCAGTGCAAAACTAATTTCGGTTAAATATTTTTTAAACTGTTGATGAGGCACTAAAACGGTCTTTTACCAGCAGGTTGCCTTTTGTTCTGTGATATGAATCCGTGGCGGAATAAATTTGCCTATCCCTGTTTCTAAACTTAACTGTTATATAAATTGTTAAATGTCAAAGTGACATGACCTTGGACACTGCTTATGCTGATATTTTTAAGTGTCAGAGTTGGAGTAAACAAGTCAGGTGAAGAATATGCAAGATATATTGCTGATGCAATCAAAATCAGTTCCAGATGGGAAAGTAGTTTTTCTGACTAATAGTCTTATACTTGCTCATAACAATTTCATCCAATGGGGATGGACCGAAAGTTACTTTGTTGAAGAAGTCCTCTATTCTAATCACTTTGATTTTAACATAACTAAAGTCCGGTCATAAAGGTGACCGTTCGCTTAGAGTAAATTAACTGACTGATAAAGATTTGGTCCTTTTTGCTATTGATCTTTGATTTAAATTGGAGAATGCATTATTTCTGTGTTCACTAATTTGATTACGTTGTACATTATACTTGTGAATTTTGATCAATGCTATATTTCTTATACTACTTGTGTATCAGGCTAACGAATATTGTTGCAGGATTTGTAAGCTGAGAATGTATGTAAAGAGAGAAAGGAGATGAAATATGCCTGAAATTTAGCGCTGCCTTAATTTGACTTTTGCAGAAAGAAGTGTGCCTTCTTTGACGCTTATGATCTGCTTCAGACTGCAGTGACTACTGTACTCTACCAAATCACTTTGGTATGTGTATCCAATGTTGTCATCAAACTTATCAGTAACATGTTGCTGTTAAGTTGATTCCTGTGAATTCCATTTGCGAGTCAATGCAGCGAAAATTGAGGCTTGAGTTTGGTCTTGAGAATTCACGAAAATTTCTTGAACATTCCTTGTGGTGTTTTAAGTAGTGCACATGAAGATTCTAGAATACTCCACGTGATGTGCTTTGATAGTTCATGTGAAGTTCTGGATGATTCTCCAAAGTGTGCTTTGAGAACGCATCGAAGATTATGGAACAGTTGTGTAACGTGCCTAGAAGGGGTACATTGGAGTGTAACATAATAAAAAAGAAAGTGACTTGTTGCAAACGTGTGATTGTAAAACAGTGTCAGCAACACCTGCTATCATCGAAAAGGGTATGTCATTAACATAATTATCTCTCTGAAACTCCACTCTCTTTTTTATTAATGAATTATGTCTATAAACTTTATATGTTGTATATATGATTGTTGATTTAATAAATTTATTGTTTAATTTATTGACTTTCTTGCACATATACGAAAACTTATGCTATAGTAATAGTGGGTGGATGGGAGCTCGTTAAATATAAATAAAAGTAGGATTTTTACTACTCCTCTAGGAAGAGTAGTTTTACGACACCCTTATAATCCGCCAAATGAGAGACATATTGATCTTGAGGGAGAATTATTAATAACTATAAATTAAGATTCTCGATCACTTGTAATTAGTTATGTGTTATTAATTAACAAATAATAATCATAACGAGCGAAGGGTGCCCAGGGAGGTGTCACACAATCGTATCGTTGTGCGGTGTAGGTCTCTGTCACAGGTACAAAACGTTTTCTGTGGCGTTTCCCTACCCCCCCCCCCCCCACACACACACACACACTTCCACCGGTGGGGTGTCGATAATACGAAGCAAATGAAATAATTTTCTACAAATGTCTATATGTATATGAATTCAGTATTATGTTTATATCAGTATTTTAAGTGAATTCAGAATATATATTATTACAGTATTTGTATTTGTACAAGTATTTTAAGATAATTCAGTATACATATATTTTTTTATTAGTATTTTAAGTGAATTCAGTAAATGTCTGTATCATTATTTTTCGTGAATTCAATACGTATATTTATTCAGTATTTTAAGTGAATTTAGTACAAATGTTTGTTATCAGTATTTGAAGTGAATTCAGTGTGTTTGTATCACTATCAGTATCACAGTCAATGTTACTGTACAGTTTGAGGAAAATTACGTACAGCCATTGACTACAGCTTTGGGGCGACAGCAAATGTTATATTATTATTAATGAACTATAAAATACTGTTGTATAGAGATTAATAAAATTATTTAAAGAACGTATATTTCTGAACTTAGGTAACATGAACTCATATTGGCTGGGTAATCGACATTTCGCTGCAGTGCTTGCCGCGGTGTTCAGTATCTTGAATCACATTAATTCTCTCCATGCAACATAATTAGTACATTGTACTTTAAAGATACATTATTGTACACTATGATAACAATAATAATTAACATTTCTGTTGTATTATATATGTAATCGTATTTGGGTTGTTCTATGCGGTATGTTGTTTCTGGTTTGATCGCTTAGTGTCGATACTAATTTATAAACCGTAGTTTTAATAAGCAAATTATTGATATTATAAAAATGCATATCAAATATACCTTAAACATTTTTTATACTTTTGATGAGGTATTTAAACGATCTTTTACTAGCGGTCTGCTTTTTGTTCTATGATGCAGTGGACACGCCGCGGTGCTTACTTTCGGTTGCTCCTGGGGTAAAAAGACGCTCCCGCGACAATTTGTACCATGTCTGAAATACTGATTTCAGATATTTTTAAGCAATCTAAACGATCAAAACATGAAATCAAAGGCAAAGAAGGTGACATTTTTTATGGGTTGGAGGGGGAGGGGATAATTTTCCTTTCCACATATCAAGATTTTAAGTGCTTAACTTCGTTTTACTTGTGATAGTACAATCGATGAGAAACTTTGTAAAGTTTTCTAAGTAGTAAGTGTTTAAACTTATGAATCTTCAAAAAGTTTCAAAACTGTTTATTTTGTTAGTGATAAATTTAGTTTTAGATATATCTCATAATTATATTTAAAGACCGAATGAAGATTATAGTATAAAAGGCTAGGGTTACGGGTACGAACTGGTAATACATTCAAATTCCTGTGTTGAAACTTGAATGACATTTCAAAATTTATGTAAACTAGAAATATGATATGTAACTTTTTTGTTGCCATATTTATGATATTTCATGAGAGTAGAATATGTTTAATGCATTCTATTCATTGGTGACTATAGGTGTTAGGAACTTTTTTATTTTAGGAATCTTATAACAATGAAAACACAATGACCTTATCTATGGTCTGACCACAAGGTATGCTTTTCACTATGCTCATCATCTAATACCTACTTAGTTAATGTTGTATCCATCACACACTTCATTTATTTTATTAGCTTCTGGTTTTAATTTTGAATGTAAGTATGCACACACTCAAATACATATACATGCATTTTCATACCATAATAATAATTCCTAGACCTTATTTTATTTCAAATGCTACTTTTTATTGTATCTGGAGTTGAAAGGTATTTTACTCGTTTTTGTGTATGTTTGGGGATGGTTGTATTTTTTTCAAAGATATGTAATATGTTACTTTTCCTTTTATTTTTCAAAGCTAAATGTGAAGACTTGGCAGTAGTGACAGAACAAGGAGATGGTGGAGCTATCAAGCATACTGAGGATGAACTAAAAGTACTTCAGGAATTTGACTTGTGTTGGCAATATGGACCTTGTATTGGTCAGTTTCTGCTGTTGGTATTTGAGGGTGTGATATAACCACTTAATGAAGATGATTGAACATTGAAGTAAACTATTATATTTATCTATCCCTTAATCTTGTCGACCGTTGGGGCACCACTGATGACCTGACAACCAGTTTCCTCCATTCCATTCTGTTCTCTCGTAATCTTACTGTATTGCTCATTTCTGTTTCCCATTTCCTCATTTGTGACATTATCTCTATAAGAAATGCCAAGCAACCTTCGAAATCATCTCATTTCAGTAGCTTGTATCCTTTTGAGATCTGCTGTGAAAGTCCATGATTCACACTCACAGGCATATAAAAACACAGATACAAGGATCTTTGAGCTGACTGAGATGTTTCTGTCTTTCCAAACTGTCTTCAACCTTGCCATTGCTGTAATGTCAGTGCCATCCTAGACAATATTTCTGGTTTTGAACCTTTGTCTGCCATGATGGCTCCTAAGTACTTGAATTTATTAACTATTTTCAGTTTCTGATCACCAATCATGATGTCATTGCCAATGCCACTTGCCACTGGTGTTGTTGGTCATCAGATTGGTCTTCTCTGCACTGATTATATTTATAGTAAACTCTTAATGATTCCAAAGCATAGGCAACATTCTTTCTCATTTCAGGGTTCTGCCATCTGGAATGAACTGCTTTTTAATATTTTCAAAAAAGCTTTTAAAGCATCTGTTTCCTACATTTTCATGTTCTTCTCTGGTTTTTCTTTATTTCTTATCTGTTTTGCATTTCACTGTGCTTTAGTTCAGTTAGTGTTTATGATTAAGCATCTTATAATTAAATATATGTTCATTGCTTATTTGTCAATTGTATTATGTTCCTTATAGTTATACATTTATTATTTATTCTTCTTATTTTTTGCAATATATATATTACACTACCTATTTATTTAGCCTTACATATTACTGTTTATTTTAGTATTGTACAATGATTTAGAACTTTTAAAAATAATTATTACTGTTCATTAAAGATTATAAAAATTCAGAAATAAAGATATTAATGTACATAATATATTTCAGGGGGTCTGACTTTTTATTTTTAAGACAGTGATCAAGTAACAATTTATCAACCTAAATTAAAAATATTGGCAAATGTGATCTCTACTAACATATCTGTAAATAGGTACCTTGTGTATTTTAGTAATAGATGTTTAAATTGTAATGTGTATCACTTGTATGTTATATAATATTATAAAGTGCTTATTATTTTTTTTATAAAAGGCCACCATCATTATTATTATTGCCTAAAGGCTCATGTTCATTTGACTTCAGAAAATGTAATTTATAAGATGAGGGTTCACAAAGCAGTTTTAAAATATTTTTAAAAAATTTTTTAAATTTAGCGGATGCATGATAGAGAGCCAATGTTGCAAAAGACAAGCAAAATGTTTGATATTTAGAATAAAGGTATCAGTTTCTGACTCTTCAGTTGATGTAGATTTGATCTGTAAATATTTACAAGCAAGAAGTTAAATACATTGATTCTGTACATCAGGTGGCTCTTGAAAGAAAGTTGTTTTTCTTATCCTACATTTATTGAAGAATCCAGGCTACTGTATACATGTATATTAACTTGAAGAGATGTGTATGTTGGCATGGCAGTAAAAGTTCTTGTATCTTTGAACATTTTTCATTGCCACATGATAATCACTTTCTATTTATACTGTTTACAATTGAGCAATCCCTAACCACTCTTTGGGTAAGTGTAGTTTTAAAAACCTCAAGGTTGAGGAACAGTTCAGCAGAGGGTAGAAAGTGCAACTGTCTTGGATAGGAAAAACAACAACTGTCTTGGATAGGAAAAACAACTGTCTGGCAGCTAGAAACTTAGAATAACCTGTCTTTAGTTGTATTTTGTGGTAGGATAATTTTGTAACATAAACTGCAAAATGTGTTATCATGCCATTAATATCTGAGCAGTTGAAGAAAAAAACATTTAATCATTAGCATGTTATTGCTCAGACAAAAGAAACAAAAAAACTCAAAACAATGAAAATCATGTTTCCTTCTTCTGTTTGCAAAAAGTGCTTTTTGCTTATTAGTTGTTAGAATTTGTCAGGAAGAACTATTGAAGTTCAAACCAGCTATTTATACAGACTAAATTTGGGTCAGACAACATCTAAGAGGGATAGATAAATCTGTTCTACCTATTCAGCAGGAAAGCTGGTAAATGTGAATTTTGTTTCACCCTAAGAGATTACAGAAAATATGTCATTATCACACTCATCAAAGCCATCATACAATGTTTTTCATTCACTAAGTACTAACTTAAACACTATAACACTAAAACAGTGCAAGAACAACCCAGTTTAAATTCTGCTGTTGGCAAAACCATGATTGGCTGGGAAGTAGAATATCTTTTAAATATTTTTTTCTGGGGGACAGAACTAGGTGTATGTGCTTAACATTTTTGTAAACATGCAATTGTTGGTATATAAGTTGTATCATGTTTGTACATTTTCACTCTCTGAGTATTTGTTATTTAATTATTGTTCATTTTGACATTGATTTTGACACATTTTATGTAGTCCTAAAATAAGAAATTAAAGTAACATTGTCTCTGCAGATAAAGGAATAAAAAATGTTCTTTCTTTGTAATTTTATCTTTCAATGTTCTGCAGGGATTAGTCGCCTTGATAGATGGGAGAGAGCAGAGAAACATGGCCTTCATCCACCTACCCATGTAAAGGAGATCTTGCTGCGCAACAATGCCAATTTCATTAATCACTCTCAGTGGTATGATTGTTAATTTGCTATATACAGAAATAGCTGAAGGCCTCTGTACTCAATCAAGCATGAGCTTTTGCCAGCACTTTGTTGCAAATATTACTTAACACATAATTTCCCCAACACATGAATAAATAAGTCCACAACTTGACCTTTCTAATATATCTTATATGATATTATCGAAAATTATTGAATGTAAAAATACTTTTCCAGGCTAAAGAATCACACAATGTATGAATACTTGAAGGTGATAAGACTCCAATGACTGCTCTTGTAATTTTTCATAATGAAGTCGAAAAGAAAAGAAAATGATAAATTTAATGGTAGGATGAACAGGTGAAAGAGGTACAGTGCTCAGGCAGACTTGTGAGTCCTTGACTTTAAAAAAAAAAAAGAGCCAAAACAGTAGCGTATGTTCACAAATGTCATGAGGTCATATTGGCAGTATATTTGTCTGCCACCAACCACACTTGTTCACAGCAACAGTTGACTAACACATATGTATGATTGGAAGAAGAGTTAAATGAAATTTGATGTCAAATAGCATTTATTTATTTTTTAAATCTTGTTCTCCTGTAATTTGGGGCCTTTTCCCTTCATCAGGATATCTTTTTTAAATGCCTATTCTGGTCCTTCTTTTTGTTTGTGTTTGTGATACCTGACATGGCCATGGTCATTGAAATATTTAGTTTTATTTCAAACTTTAATTATTTTTCTGCTAATCTTTCTTTTTTTATTTTTTTCAATTCAGCTTATTTATTTTAACTTGTCCTTTGGAAAGCAAAGAGTAAATTCTTTGCGGTCTCTTTCAGACATTCAGAAAATCAGATTTTTCCAAGTAGTGTTAATTTTGTCTGAATTATGACTATAAATTTATAGTAAAAGTTGTGTTTATTCACAAAAATTATTACTGAATTATTTTTTTGTTTTTTATATTTTGTGGCAGCTTGTGGAGTAAATACAACATCTGATGAAATCATGGACATCAACATATTGACTAGTTAAGTCTGAAACCAAACATCTTCAAAAATTGGATAATTGACAATTTTCAAATTTAAATTGTTGTTGTATGTATATTCTATTTTTTAATAATGACCCCATCTTATGTCCGTCTCTGAACTTGTAAAAACACTCAAATAAAAAATTTAAAACCCAGAATGTTTCCTTCCAGACTTAATGTGGCAGTAGATTGTTTTGGTTTTTTAAATGTATTAAAATTTTAAACTAATATCCATTGTCATCCTATCTTAATTAATTTAAGTTTGAATATCTCTAATATTTTTTAATTTATCATTATGATTGATCTTTTCTTTTTAATTTTATTATTTATCATACCATTTATTTATGCTAAGTTAAAGTACTTTCATTTTTTTATATCAAAGAATTTTTTTTAAATGTTAAGACTTATTTTGGAAAATGCAGATTTTTATCCTTGTGGTATCATGTCTGTATGCAGTGTATTTAAATGCTTAACTTCTTGAAATTTTTACACTGAGCAAACATGCATGCAGACAGTAATCTCAGGGGTGTTTTGTTTCTTATTTTATCACTTGTAAAGTGTCAGTAAATTCAGGTATTTTATAAAATTTTTATCAAGAGCTGGAAAAGGCAAAGCAGGATGTGATGTAATCAAAATCCAACGTAACCAGCCAGTTTATGTTTCCAGTACAATGATTGGCAGAAATCAAACATTTGTGACAATATCTGATTGACTTTCAAGGGCTTTTTCAAATTAATTAAATCTATGTAAAACACAAATGCATAAAATGAGATCTGACCACTAAAGCTTCAAAATCTTGCTACTTCAATCATAAATATACTAGAGATCATCTTTGCTTGTTTTTAATTTTAAATATTTTTTAGGTTAATAATTTTTTAATTTTGAAAAAATTATAAGTCATAAAAATGTGAGATTGAATTTCATTAATTTAAAATTTTTCTCATGTAAAGAGGTGATGATAGTAAAAAGTGACAAATTCTCATTTGTTCGATGGACAATCTCACTGAAAATTTCCTTTCTTGTCCACAAGACATAATCTAAATACATGTAGCTGACACAAGACAAAATTTTTAAAAGTTAAAAAATGTGTTTTATGTTGACATCAAAATGTCTTTATTAAAAGGTGACTGATGAAGAAAAAATTCTTACCATGGCATACTCTATTCTTGCCTTCCAGAAATTTTTAGGTTAATTCGAAAACTCTTAATTTTGCATGTTTAATCTGTTATTTAAAACAAGTTCATTTCATTTCTTAATTAGTATTCTAGAAAAACAAACCAAATTTTTAACAATTTGAATTCTCACTTAGACAAATCTAAAATTGTCCCCACCTCTGAATAAATATTTTTGAGCTATTTGCTAACCTTCAGTAATTGATGATGCAGTATATGATATGCTTGTTTTTAAAAAAATAGTGATGATTATTTTAATGCATATGCTTTTTCAGTTTTTGAATTGATATCAGAATCTTCAAATCAAAGATCTGTTCTTGGAGTTTTGCTTACTCTTTCTAAATTTGTGTTATTTTTATGATTTATTTGAAGCTTTTCAAGGTTGACCTTGATAAGATATCAAAATGATTAAAATTGTTACCAATATATTTATGTAATGTTGCTTTATTCGTAGTTCTGTTGTATCACACGTGATTTGAAGTCCTGGAAATGTTTGTATGAAGTATGCAAAATAAACATGACTCAGAAATATGCCTTGTCATCCATAAATGTGTGAACATAAAAAATTTTTTTAAATACTTCTGGGTTTTTTTGTTTTTTTTTATTTTTTAAAAAAATGTTTTAACATATATGCATGTCCAAAGAATTATAGTTATTAAAATGTTACTTCCATATTACAGAGTGTGTTTTTGCATTATTATGCATAATAAAACTTACTAAATAATAATTGCAATCTTTTGTCTGTACCAAAACACCATAACTGTTCAATTTTTGTTTAGTATTAATTATACTACAATATAAAATAGAGTGGTGAACTATTATTTCTTGTGATCTGTTAAAAGGCCCCTTTGTGGACTGTCTTAAGTAACTCCAGTCTAACGTATTTGTAAGCAATAATTAATTCATGAATGAAATTGAATTATATATGTTGGATGTTCAGGAAGATAAAAATATAAAGTGTTCTATAGAGATTTCAGAAAGTAGGAAATGCAAAATCTGTTACAAATTATAAAAGTCCATTGTGACTGTTTTCTACAAAATTGGCCCAACAGTTCTGTCTTTCTTTAGCCGACTCTTTTCTGTCAATAAATAATAGTGATAAAATTTCATTTTTCAACATTCAACTATTTTACATTTCCATTATACTAAATTCTTTCAATATTGCTGGCATCAGCTTACATTCTTTAATTATAATAACCAACATTATTCTATGATATTCCTTCATTATAATAGCTTTTTAGAACATTTAAAGTGAAATTCATCAACTTGCACTAACTCATTTGTCTACTTTTTTTTTAAGGGGGAGGGGGGAGTTTGCATTAAAATAAAATAAATATATAACTGAATGCACATTTTCAAATTGAATACAATTTCTATTGAACAATATGATTACAAGTAATGCTTTGTGAGTGTCCTTCATAGATTTCAAACTGGACCTAAATTTCCATGGGCATTATTATTTATAGCTTGTGAAAAATAAAATTATTGCAATCAATAGTAAGCAAGTGGTTCAGAAGGAATATGGTTTCCTTTGAAATACTGTTTTGCTATATAATGTTGTTAACAGCATAAATGCATTTTCATGCTTAATCTAGTTGCTGTAAAAATATTACAATAACTTATAGTCAGAAAAAAGTAAAAAATGAGACCAATGGCGATATATTTTCATCATTTGTCCTAATTACAATTTTCTACCAATAAGACCCCAAAATTTTTATCTATTGCAGTTGAAGTTTTATAATGCCTGAAACAGAGAGAGGAGTGTATATTGACCCATACCCCCTTTCCCAATTTAAAATCTTTTGAATGGGCTGTTTGGACATTCAATCTTTTAAGTTCACATTGAATAATATTGTTTAGAAATAAAAATTTTTCTCCTTGTTGTTTTTACTTATTTTTCAGTATTATTTCCTTTGCTAAGGGTAAAGGAGTTGATACTGTTCCATGGCACTGGTTCTCTAAGGCATTTCTAACAAAACACATGAGGAATAACATTTTGTAGTATTGCCCTTTAGTGCCTTTATGCTCTACCATCAGAATGACATTTTGGTATTAAGCTATTTAACAAATTAAAATAGTAAGAATGCAGCACCTTGAGCACTAATACTAATTCACAAATACATCATGCCATAGATTCTGACATTTCAGTAGGTTGTTTAACAATAAGTACTGCCTATAGAAAATGTATACATAGATTGATGCTCTTTAAAGGTATTTTTTCTAAATTTAGAGTCTAAGGTCAAGGTTTTGTGTCTTATTGCAGCATTTAGTATATTGCAGATTTCTTATACAGCCTTTAGTGTATGTGATTAAAAGAGTTGATATTGACTGCTTTCAACTAAATGTATACAGTCATAAATTATATTTTATAAAATAACATTTTCTGATAATTTCTAGGATTTTATAGGGATCGTGAGAGTGAAGAGCAAACTTGTATAAGATATTCTGGGCAAAAAGATATTTTTCTACTTCACCTTCTAGTCCACTTAACAAATAAACAAAAATTATAAGATAAATAGTCAATGTGTACTCCCACTAATATATGATCAATAAATAGGTATATACTATCCCAACACTCGTCAGTCATGTTTTCAAACTATATTTCAGTCACCAATCTGTTCAGAAGGCTGGGTCATCAATGTCTGTTAGCTTGGCCTCGAAAATACTTTCTTCCCATCTGGAAAGTTGTTCGATAAAACCTCTGTTTGGGCGTAGTGTTGACAGACAGTCCTTGACATAACTGTAGGCTTTCTTAACACAAAAAGATATAAACATAAAGAATGAATATAAATGAGAAAAAAAGTGTATATATAAATAATAATATATTAAAAGTTCATAAAAGCTAATATTAAAAGACCACATAGGGACCATTAATTTAGCATGTATGCATCAAAAGAGATGTGGTTAAATTAGCTTATAATGATAGTGAGGCCAAGACATTTCTCCACATAAATCAAACAAAACTTAAATAGATTTGTAAATATATACAGTTCTTCATTATTAATATGTAAATTGTTGTCTTATCAAGTGCTTGTATATGAACTTGTGAGACCAAAAAGCATCTCACTCTCTAGTGTAGTAATAATCCTTTCTGTGTCTCAGTATGTCCTGAACCTACATAATAATCCCCTTTGTCAAGGCTTGTTCTGAATACATATAATCATCCATTCCATGATAATATGAGATGTGGCCATCGAATTTTCATTCATCTTTCAGACTGTCAGGACTAGAATCTACCATCAAACTAGCACAAATAGATCGGACTTTAGGTCTTGTTTTCACATCTCACTGTCAGTCCCTCTCTTGTGTGAAGGCTATGGTGATATTATTCAACTTGTCAGATATTTAGCCTGACAGACCACATGACTGTCTCAGTTCATGCCAAGAACAGCCCGAAGCCTGCAGAGCCCAGTTATATTCATTTAGATATATATATATGCTATTTTAATTCATTCATTCCTAGTTTCGTCTTTGTTCACTTGTCATGTCAGACATCACTCTGGTGTTCGCAAGATACTTATGGAATGCCATTAGATGTGTCGTAGAATCGGCACTTTATCTAACACTCTTATGCCATCCGCATTCTGCTGGTATTCTATCTGCCCATCTTGTGTCCACAAGTCACCATTTGCTCCAGGCCACGGACTCAGGCAAATGCAAAGCCTACAGCCTGCACCTCATGCCTAGTCGACAGGTCAATGTGAAAATTGCCTAAACCAGTGGTGCACAAACCAGTGGGGGCCACAATCTGACTTGTCGAAACCGTCAGGGGCCACAAAAAAGTGAAGATCAAAATCATCCCATACAAGACGGACATCACATCTAAGAACACATAAATGACGATTAAGACTATAATTACGACAAAGAAGTTGTATACTAAGACTCATTCTAAAAATGTTATGATACGTCAACTTCACAAAGTCAGTGTGATGGATAGTGCTGCATGTCATCTGCAAGCTTCAAAATGTCCGGCTTGATGTTTGATGTTGAAAGATGCAAAATTGCTTCCAGATTATCATCAGTCAGCTGACCACAGGTGTTGCTTTTGTTCAGTTTCATCTGTGAGAAGCCTGTTTGCAGCAGTATGTGCTGCCTAGTATGCTGGTGTGGACAAGTGCATTATCCAGTCATCATTAAACTGCCGGTTTTCCTTGTCAACTTTTCTTTTATGATTAGCTGCCATTTTGTCACAAAAATATAATCAAAATAAACAGAATGTGGTAGATCAGACACTAAGGCTTAACAGCTACTGACCAACCATATCACAGGAAGGGGCAAGCATGTATGTGTGGGGTTTGCTGCCCATCTTGGTATAGCCTTTTTTCTCTTGCCTCTGTGAGTGTTATGTCAGCGGGCAGACATCTGCACGGAGCGCCTGGAAAAATGGGTCAGGAGGTGCTGCTTTGTTTCAAATCACCCAGTGTATGAGCAAACATTTGACTTTTTCGTTTTGACATGGCGGGTCACTTGGCGACTCTTCGCGGGCCGGAGTTTGTGCACCACTGGCCTAAACTAATACATACATCTCCGTGATAATAGTACATGTATTATAAATTAATAAATAAATAAACATTTTCAGTATTTCAATTTCAACAATTATTTATTACAAAATAATCTACTATTCAAAAATTGAAATGGAGGGTACAAAGACCAATATGGGCATGAGTGAAAGACAGAAAAACTAGATCCAGCAAGTTGCACAGGGCAGTGAGAATTTCTTTTTTATCTTGAATACATATTAAAAAGGAGTCCTGATACTAAGGATAAAAATGGCCTTTCCATCAGACCACAACACAATTCATTATTTGCAGTTTACACCATAAGCATAAGGGTACAAAAAGCAACAACAACAAAATTGTTAAAGATTCTTTTCACTCCTTATTTTGATGGTATGCTGGAATTACCAACTGCAAAACTTGATTTTAAACTATCTTCATCTGGGGTGTTTTTTTGTTGTTGGAAATCATTTTTTTAAATGCAACTAATGTGTATGGGGCTCTAGACCTGCCAAAACATCTTGGGCATTAGAGTTCTGTGATTCTGACACTACTAATAATACTACTTTTGTTTCTGTACAACACCAGAAATTGTCACGTATAAAACTTATTTTTAAAAAAACAGAACATCTAAATGTCTTTCTGATCCCAGTATAACAAATGCACATGTATATAAGATGTAAAAAAAGAAAGAAAAGGGAAGAAGAAAATTTGCCAAACTTAATGCAAGAGAAATTACTCACCTGTAATTGCCACCTGCGTTTTTTCATAATATAAGCGAGGACCACAGTTGCACCTCGACTAATCGCTTGTTTGTCAAAAACCAGCAGTGTACTGTTTGTCGCTAGACATTTTTCTGTTTTTAATAAATAAATATAAATATATTTAAAGTAAGTTTTATAAATAAATGCTTTCAACTAGGAAAAAAATGATGACTAAGCCTGTTTTAAGGGGAGGATGACAGTTTCTAGCATCAGAAATGTCTTTAGGGTGTGCAAGTATTAAAAGAAAAAAGACATTACTTTTAACAACAGATAGGATGTCCTGTGTCCAATGAATTAAATGCCATATATAGGTTAGGAGAAATAACCATGTCAATAATTGTTCTATCATTAGTCCTATGTACTGTCATCATTAACAGAATGATGCTGAACAATTAAAAATACAAGTCATGAAATACACACCACCGACACATGTTAAACAATCATAAATACACACAACCACAGTAATGATCAGAATATCTCATTAACACTTTCACAGTAAATTTAAATACATTCTACCCCATCAAACAAAAACCAACAACAAAATAAAAGTGATAAATTACTGGAAAATATAAATTATTATAATTATACAGTAGTATCCAAATGTTAAAGCTACGACACATTATTTTCTAAAATTATATATAAAAGACATTAACAATTCTCCTTTCTGCAGCTTTAAATTTGGTCTACTGCTATAAATGTACTTGAGAAGTTAATGGTGCCAGTTCACAGACTATGTAGAATGTTATTGTATCAATAGACAAACAAGCATTGGTGAAGGACTAATGTTGGTATGTTGGAAGAGGAGAAAGATGCACCCCCACCCCTATCTCCATAACTTGGGAACAACCAGAATCACATAACATGGTTGCACACCAGATATTACTGAAGGAGCACAAGAGCAGGTCCTCATTTTTATTTTGTCATTTTTGCATGGGAAAGCAAGCCAACACATGACAATATTAGTGAGACATCCACTGTTTCTCTGATGATTTCAACCCCCTCCCCCAACAAGGATAAAGAAGAAAAAGGAGTAACTTACTGCTTCTTTATAATCTGGCATTTTGAATACACGGTTAAATGAGCTAGCACAAATCACTTTTAATATGAGCTCCATTTTGAAATCCCCCACTTTAGAACACCAAACTACATATATTTAAAAGTGGAATGCTAAGTTTAACCATATTAGGCTTTGATATGTTAACAATAAAGATTTTATCATAAATCAATGTCAGTGAAGAGTGTAAAATGTCAGTGAAATGATTTGCAAGCAAATTTGACTCCATTAGTGCTGAATAGGCTGTATCATAAATGGGGACATGTCCTAATGTCTGAGCATCAGAATGGTAAAGGTTAATACTTTTTTTCTATTTACAATTTTAAAAAATCTTTTCTTTATAAAACTAGAATGTAAATAATAATAACTCTCTTCTTTGTTTTTTGTAAATTCAAATTAATGAAAGCCTGTTTCTTTAAAAGTTATAAACAATTTGTAAAACAGTGTCTCTATGTTATCAATTAAGAAATTTCTTCCAGCACAATACAGATGTACAATATACTAGATCCCTGCCAGTAAAATTTGTTTGGGGTGGAGGCAGGAGAAGAATCAAATTTGTTAACCGGTAGTGACAGACAATAATATATTGTTACCAATGAATGTAAAAACCTTGGGAAAGTAACTGAAAAGATCAGCTTCGTTCATGTCTTCCACTTGTATGTGGAGAACTTCAGGCCCAGGCCCAGAAAAGCTGTTTAAATATAAAAAATAAAAATAGTGGAACTCTAATACCATAAAAGATTAAATTGAAAACCATTGTATCAATGAATGAATCTGTGCTGCATCTGAGTACATGTGTTTGTTGTAAAATTAAAGAAAAAATCAATTTATTGAAAAATAAATAAATATATACAGAAATTTACTGAAAAATAAAAATATATTTAGAGAAATTTGTTGAAAAATAAAAAACAATATTAATATAAATAGAGGATCAGTTACAAAACAAAAAAAAATTACTTATAGTTGTTTACTTTGACTAAAATTGCATTTTGAGGTATATAAAGATGTGAGTGATTTTTCTTTGATCAGGCTGGGACGTCATATTCGACTTCCTATATATTTGTAACTATTGTAATAATGCAAAGAAAATCTTAGAGCATGATAAAATAATAATGCTGACCAAACTTCTGTTGTGTTCATTTTTTAAAAATACTATAAATTTTAATTACATCTTATTTGAATGAACTTAGGATATATGTCACAGTTAATCAACATTTTAGTTTCTAACTGGGTTTTCAAACTTACAAGGTTTCTGCTTCAACACAGACATTGATGTGAGCTTTGATTTTCAAGTCTTTCTGAATGTACGGGGCATTTCCTTGTGTCCAGTTTCCCAAGTACAAAAACCCTTTTATAATCTCCACTGGATAAGGTTTGATCTCATCCAATTCCTGTCACATGTAAACAATCAATACAAAATAATAAATAATAATTCCTATTTAAGTTATGCTTCATTAGTTTTATTTTATTTAGTTTATCTATTTGCTATAAAGTCGGCTGCACATTATAATCCACCAAAAGGCAAAGTTATTTCATTAAAATATATTTGCAATTCATGATTCTGTTTAGATATGCAAAGTGTGTTTGCTTTTTCTTTATTGTAAGTCTATTTCTTGTAAGCATCATGTCTTCTTTTAAGTGTGGTTACATATATACATATTTATGATTCTATGATTGTGTGTAAGTCATTTGAATTTGCTGCCTTCATGTGGTTTGTGTGTGTGTGTGTGTGTGTGAATATTACTATGCAATCTGACACAAAATTAAACTGTTACCTGTGGCATAAAAATAATTTTTTGTGTGCGCAAAAAGGGGTACAGGGCTGAGAATTCTTCATATCCGCCTGCAACATTTTAGATCATAACAATTGCATAGCAAATTATATAAACTAAGAATGGAAAATATAATATATACCAACATTACTACAGACTACATTCAGTACAACATCAACATCATAAAAACAATAAATGAAGTGTCAATCCATTGGCAACATTTAAATGTTCACCTCTTCATGAAACATAATTAGTTACCTGCAGTGCAATGTATTACCAAATGTCAAAGCTCCATGCCTCAAGCAAAATGTCTTCAAGTTATGGTAATATACAGTATAGTTTCTCACTGGTACTTATAAATTACAGTTATCAGCACTATTAATTATTAGTTACAAATATTATTTAATCAACCACAAGTTAAAATTATTGTTATAGTAGTTATAAATATTGGGTGGTTACCAATACAAGTTAAAATTATTGTTAAGTGTTAGTTATAAATATTAGCTAGTTACCAACACAAATTATTGTTATAGTATTAATTTAAATATTAGCTAGTTACAAACACAAGTTAAAATGATTGTTTTTATTAGTCAATTACCAACACATGTTAAAATTATTTTTATAATTATTACAAGTTAATAGTTATATTATCCAAGAGTTATCAACAATGTAAGTTATTAGTTATCAACACTATATTAGTTGTAAGTTGTTATCAACCATATAAATTATGGCATATTATAAATTGTAAATTTACTGTTTTTAACAGTATAAGCAATATATAGTTATAAACTAGTTTTCAACACTATTTAGATGGGATTTTAAATAATAATGGTTTACTCTTTAGCAAATCAGGAGCAAATTTTCCCAAATTAATTTAACAAGTGAACAATGTCCTGCTATAATAGAAATTAAAATAAACATGTTCAGATTTTCTTTTAACAGTTATATTTAATGCATTGCTAATACCATCATAACAGATAATACTAATACTTGGATAAATCCTGTTGTTTGTCTTTGATGTTTTTGGTGTAGGGGAAACAAACAACTACATATCTACTCCTTACCTCTTAAAATTTTTACAGTGTTTCTGCTACCAGAGTTCCAGAAAAGTAATCCACAGTCTACTGCAGGAGCTGGAATGTATACCAAATCAAAATGTAAAAAATATGCAGCATTTGCAAGTTTTTAAATATCAACTTTCTTAGACGTTGCTGTTAGTTATACAACACTGGTAAATTTGCTAAATAATAAATGAATGTTCTTCTTATATTCATTCATAATCATACTTTTTAACTATAACAGATATGCCCAATAGTGGCTTTATTAATTTTCTCCACATATTTTCATATGCAATAGGTACACTGAAACCTGCATAATTCAGATATATGCAATTCACATTTCTGATTATTTCTGAAAAATATTTTCTTTAAATATTAATAACAAAATTTCATTCAACCTAAAATGTTTTAAAATTTGATTTTATTCAGATACCTTTGTGGACTTTGGAATGTTGGAATATATGTATCTATTGATTTGGTATGCTACACTTACTCATCTCACACCTCCACGTCTCAGTCGCAGCATAGTTACAAATAAAACCACAAATCAATGTGACATATCGATAGAAGGTACTTGGCTCACACTCATTCAACTCTTATTTATGCCTAGACAGAGTTGGACAGTTTATGTAAAGAAGAGAGAAGAATGAACTAATGATTTTTTTATATGCAACACAAGGGTAGACTGAAACCACAAAATGCTTCTCCAGCTGTAATCTTAAAGAGGTTGTCTTACCAGGAGGGTTGTTGACTGAAGATGGGTGAATGAGTGACTGACTGACAGGTTGAGCAGAATATCTAATCTAGTAGCATAGGTCTAAGATTGTAGTACATTGCTTTGAGCCAGAACTGAGAAAACTAGTAGAAGCTTCTGTGCTCACTTATGTAGGAAGTGTTCCAGCACATGAGACTCAAGCTTTAAAAAAAACAAACTGCTGTCAAATGCTTACATCTTTAAGTAATATGATCCTTTATGTATACTTTAATAATTTGTTACAATGTTTCAGTCTGCTAAATGCTATAATTATTTCACCTGCCATAGCAATTCTACAGCTCTCTTATTCAAACATAATAAAGTACTAAAATTAGCTATCACAAGCTAATATATTATAATGTTGGCTAAAACAAAGTATAATAGTTCTTGTACAGAGACTATCTTAGAATAAATTATTTCTTTTTTATGAATCAGTAAAATAGACAATAGTTGAAAATATCAACTTATATAAAAAAAGATGCAATCAAAAATTATATTATACTATATACATGTGATAAAAGAATGTCTGTTAAGTGTAGGACAAATTAATATAAAGACAATATTAGAAATTATGTTCTTAAAATATTTTTTTTAAAGGCAATTATGGTCATTCCAGATAATGAAATAGAAGATGTGATCTCATCCAAGGTGAAGGGAAATATAGTGTGGCTAAACTAAATGTGCCATATACAGTATTTTTCCACTATGTAGTAGGGGGAGAGGAATGTGAAGTGTTGTCGCAATTGGTTGACAATTACATTTTTAACTGGTTATTTTTATAAAACTTTTCCCTCTTCAACTTGTTATTCCACCATGTTGGATGTTTCGTCCAATCTCAATGAAAGGTCATTACTCAATTTAAATTATAAATAAACCATAATCAAGGTGTTTTAGCCATGGCTTCCTCAGATTGAGCTGCTATAATACAGCCCCTTTATGCAAAGCAATCAAATATAAGCAGTGTTGAGAAATAGAAAAAAAGTATGTAAGAAATTTAGAGTTTTCAAGTACACATATGTTACTTTACAAGTTTTAGGCAAATGGACTACTGTCAGGTATGAATACTTTTAAATATTTAACTCTTAAAAGAAAAGAAGATTGTGTAATTAGAATGTTTATATAATCATCTTGAAACACATATAATTTTGTTTTAAAAAAATAAAAAACAAACATTTGATGACTAATATAATTATAATAAACCTACACATCTCCCCCACCCTTTAAAAATTTTCTACAGTAGTTTATTGCAAATCTATCAATGAACCCCATATCACTCCCATGCAACCAACATTACATGTTAGGCTGTATAGCTTGTGTTTGGTTTCTGTATTTTTTTCAATAAAGAATTTTTAAAATATAAATAATGCGTGATTATTCAAAGATAATGAGATCCTTTGTTCCACAGGGAATCCAAGGAGATAAGTCAAGTAAGTAAGTCAATTCAAAGGTGAATCTAAGCAACTACTGCTTATGTCGATCTATGACATACATACAGCCTGTGAGTGGGTGATATTTTACATTTTATTGGTGTTTCATTTAAACTTACCATTGATGTCTTCAATTACTTGAGTCTTGCTATCATAGATAACAATGTTTTGCTTGCACTCTAGTTCTGCATCATAAGGTATCATAAATGTGCCGTATTCACTCTGCAATCATCAATTAATTATCAAATCCACATGTAAAAAGTCTTGATAACTACTACACACATATGCAGTACACAAATAGGTGCATGCATGTGAGCACTTAATGTAACCTTTTACAAACAGAAACAGACAGAATTATTTACAGATTAATGTGCTTAATTATTAGTTTTGAAAATTATGCAAAAGTTACATGTAAATCATAATTTTGACAAACAAAAAAAAAATAAATATTTTTCTTGGCATATAATATTTCAAGTGTTTATTAGACTATGTATTCCTTAGATTAATATGTGAAGGTGTGTAAATTTAATTATGCAAAATTACATAGACTGAGTGGCAGACAGATGGATAATATAGAAACATGGATGGATGGAATGGATAAGGATGGATGAATCATCAAATAGTTATATATATAAATAGGCAGATAGACAGACTTACATACAGGTAGACAGATAAATATATAGACTAAATAATCTGTTATTGGATCAGGAAAGTTATTAGATGTTTAAAACACTATTCTTTGCAAGTTTTAATCATATCTGTTTGTTGTGAGTAATTTTGTACAACTGTCACAGTTTGTGCAAAAATGTATTTATACTTGAAAGACAGTTGCAGAAAGAATATGCTTGTGTTTGTGAGATACAAAATGTTCCAATACCTTTTGTGCTCTTTTGGCGGTAATAACATGGCTTTCATTGTACTCGTCCCGATTCCGTGCATCTGATATAGATGGTATACACAAGCATACATACAAATAGGCACCCATATACACAATATTATATAAATTAATTGTTTTAATACATCAGCAATTCTAACTAGCTCAAAATGTCTTTAATTATTCTTTTATATATTATATTCATTGCGCTATTATAGTATTAAAATTTAAAGCAGGTATAGAATGACAGATAATGTTATTAATGATTACACACCTCTAAATATCTGTCAACTGATATTCCAAAATTTATATCATACAGTTATTCTCTCAAAATCTCATAAAATAACAACAAACTGAATAATGCATAATATCTAGTGAGAGATGGAGGTGAGGAAGAAGAGAAAAAGTTAGCACAATGAGAGAAAAGGAGAGCAAAAAACAGGAAGGGGAAAGAAAGACGAGGAAGGTGGAGAGAAAGAATGAGGAGAAAGAGGGAGGAAAGAGAAAGAGAGAGGGAGGAGAGAAAAAGAAATTCAATTCTAATTTAAATCTGCATGTTTATAATTATAAAGATGCTTTTCACCTTTTTCAGTAAATGCTAACAAGTTTTGTGTTATGCTGAGATATTTTCTCTTATATGTTTGTGTATTTTCTTCCTCATCATTACACATAGTAAAATTCTCAGTATTCAGCAGTATAATTAAATATATGTACTATGACAAATTTTAAAACTGTTCAACAACTAAATAAATTAACAGAAATATAACATTAACAGATACAGTCACATATAAATAAATAAACAGAAATATAACAGTGACAATAACATATAGTGATGCGATGAGAATCACAATTCTATAATAAAATTAGAGGACCAACTTCAAACATTATAATTGATTTTGGCAGATTCATTATGACTTTCTGAAGTTAAATAACAACGAATATGGTAAAATCTTATCTATTGGATATATAAAATATCTGATATAAATATAAGTGGGAATCTGCAAACTCCAAAAGTAATTTGAATATATATATATATATATATGAGTGAGAGAGAGAGAGAGAGAGAGAGAGAGAGAGAGAGAGAGAGAGAGAGAGAGAGAGAGAGATTATACAATCAACACATACGAAAACAAAGCAGAGCTGTGGTTCTTTAATAAATCGGTATATGAATAGAAACAATGTGTTTGTAAAAAAAAAGCGGTACATGTTTTACAATCAAAAGCACTTTGATACACATACTAATCACAATATCAGTCAGTAGTACACTACATAATGTACAGGATTTTAAACAGGACATATTACCTATAAGAAGAAGATAGTTTGGGTCACTGAGTCTCGAGTATATAGTAGCTTGCTGGAGCATATTATAGAGCATAGTAGGTTTTATCAGTTCTAGTCCATCTAAAGCCATTTTTAAATACACACACAAAATGTATTCTCGTTTTTTCTTAGTGCAAACCTATGTTATCATTCATATTTTGTGGACTGACCACCTAAAATATAAACAAACGTATCCGCAAAGAGATATAGACCATGATTTTATTTATTTGCATTAAAGCAAAGTACAGTAGGACGTGTAGTGTAAAAATTACAATATGTTTATTATTAACTGTAGCAGAGTATTATGGCAATGATAACTAATTTGAAAATTTTTATATTTACACAGGTTTAGAAGGCGTTGTCAAGAGCGTATGAATCTACTTAACTAAGTGCGCAAGACCAACAAAACTTCTTTTTCACAAATTTCCGGTTGTGACTCCATTTCTCGGAAGACTTATTCAAAGTTTCGTCTGCAAACATGTTTTCAAGATTAACGCGTCCTTGTCAACTCATTTGCGTGGTCAGAAAGCAATTTTCGACCAGTAGTAAGGTGGGTTGTAGCTTTTATAAAGCTTATTTTCAACTTTCAGTAAGTTTTATAATAGTAAATTGCGTGTACGTGTTCATTTGTATGTACTAATGTAGTATCAGGTCATTGTCAAGGTCTTCTGGTGAGTTCTGGGCATTTGAATTTAGTCGCTTTACTCATAGAAGTGTTTTCTTTACTTTTTTCATCTATAAATGCGATGTCATTAGTTATCCTGCATTATTATAATATATATATGGTTGTTTTTTGTAGAATTTGCGAGATCGATTTTTAAAATATATATATCAATGCGAAATACATGTGATGCCCCGGTGCCTGTGGAATTCGTGAACATTTTTCAATATTAATAATCTTATGTTTGTGTAAATAAAATATTTACCTATAATTCATTATTGCTAATGAATCATATCAACAACAAAAAGGAAAAGGAAACACTAAACCTTAATCCAAAGTTAATTATAAAAGAAAAATGTATTCTTCATTTACTGGAATAGTGTCCCCTGCTTTAGTGGTCTAAAGATCAAGGTTGAGTTTTAGGAGAAGCCAAGCGTATCCCTCCTCGTCTTTCTTTGAGAACACAGAAGAAAGTAAATGAGTACCGCATGTTTCAATTCAATTTCAACATTTAAAAATGAATAAAATAAAACTATTAAAATAATATCACTTTCAGTTGTGAGAACATTTAAAATAATTTGGACCATTTGTCTCAGATTCACCTGCACAGCATATTTTTTTTTTTACCTTGTTCAGTAGTATTGACCTTGATTTAGCTTGTCCTATTGTGCTTAGACCAACGTTATTACACAATGTGTTTTACTAACTTTGCTTGCATTTGTTGAGAAAAGTAGAAGTCTAACATTATCACAGATTTATGTTTATTTATTTTTAAAATAATTTTTACTCTGTAATTTTGTATTTTATTTTTAATAAACTTGTTTTCATTTGTTCAGTAATACTACTAATAGTAATACTTAATAATCTTGTCAGCACAGATATATATAAAAGACTTTCTACAAAACATTTGTGAACGGATTTATCCAGAGGTATCATAATCAGAAAAGAAATTTGTATTGCTTTGGTTTGTTTTAATATATATATATTTTTAAAATACTATTTAATTTTTTGTTTAAATTTTAGTTTGACTGGCTTTAGTATACCAATTTATATGTATAGACATACTTTTGTTCACTTTTAAAATTTTTGTTTGTTAGATATCATTTGAAATTTAACCTTTTTTCTTGTTCATTTTGGTTATGCTTTTTGTTTTATTTTTAATATTTAGCTACATCCCATCATTATGATCATAATACATAATTTAATTTATTAAGATTGTTTATATATATTCCTTCTCAGGTCTTTTTTACAAGCCAAATTTTATTTTTATTATAGTTTTTGCTTGTAATTATATTTCATATCTTAATTACAAGACATTAAGATATCTTGAAATTTTTATATTGTGTTAGTTGTAGTATAACTGAAACAGTGAAAGTAAATGCATCAGTTTCTGTAAATAGTGATTATTATTCATACATTGGTTGATGATCTAGAAGTATAACTAGAGACCAAGTCTTTTGTCTGAATTGCATTTATAATTATATGCTTAAATCATTAATTACATTGTTTCTATATAGAGTATTTTAAATTCACTAACTTAATTACATTGTTTCTGTATAAAATATTTTAAATTCGCTAACAACTATTTTTATGACACCTACTATCTTTGTTGGTTTTATTTAATTATTATATTTATTTTGTTATTTCTATAAAATAAGTATTAAATTACTAACATTTAAAATGATGACATTGGCATTTGCTGTAAATATATGTCCCTTTATGCATTCAAATTTAAATAATCATGTTAAATAGCTTAGCTTTGGTAGACTTCAGAAGATCTCATTCTCAAAAAAATAAATAAATATTATTCCTAGCAACTATTAATTGACAGAACTGTCACCACAGAATGATAATGTTAATGTATAGTTTTTATTTAAAAAAATATATAGTAATTACAAATAAAAATATCTGTAATCTAAACTGTTGCTGTCACAGTTTCAAACTTTGAAATTGATCTTTTTATACCTGTTTTCATCTGACTTGTGAGTTGTGTAACTTATGATTATCCAGAGATTCTAGTTAATAATGGTGTGGACAAAAGGGAGGTAAGTGTTTAACAAGCAGTATGCCACTGCATACATGTTTTCATTGGTTTAATAAATTAATTCAAAAAAATTAATTGCTAGTTAAATAATACACTTGACCCTTTTCCCCTTTTGCCTTGGAAAATAAATTTATTCACTAAAGGCATAAAGCAGATTACAACAAGCAATAAATATAAATGTAATTTACTCTGTAAATGCATACATTATATTATATATATACACAAAACTTGGGAGCCCTAAATCATTAAATTATAACAGTAGAGATTGGGCAGATTTTGTAATGTGAAAATAGGTAGCCCCAACCAATTTTTTTAATTTGATTCAGAGTAAAATCAAATGTGTTTATATAATAAATAAGTATTCCAACCAATTTTTCAGATTTAATTCAGAGTAAAATAAGTGTGTTTACATAATAGTATTAGATGATATAAGGTTGCTTGTAAAATTCTAACTTCTAAGAGAAAACCTTAACTTTTAAGCATTTTATGAAATATCATTTGAATAATACAAGCTAGTCGGCATCAGTTTATGAGATGAATAAATGCTCATTTTTGATGCACTGTAAAAAGTAGAAATCTTCAGGTATGAAAAGGCAAAGTTAAAATGATAACTGATAGGTATATTCTAAGTGATAAAAATAAGTTCTTTTCAGAGAATATATTATATTTTACAGACTGTGTGCAGACATAGTTCTTCATTATGTAAACGCACTTGTAATCTATTCAGTTTATCTGTCTATCTCTTAGTCTTATCGACCATTGGGGCACCACTGATGACCTGACAGCCAGTTTCCTCCATTACATTCTGTTCTCTTTTAATGTTACTGTATTGCTCAGTTTCAGTCCTGTCCACTCTGAGATGTTATCCTCCAATCTTTTCCTCTGTCTTCCTCTCTTTCACCCTTTTTGCACAGTGCCTTGCGTGATTGTCTTGGCAAGCCCTGTTGATCATGTGACATGCTATTAAGTATTATAAAGTTCATATTCAATACATCATAATATTCGTATAAGTGCTTAAAATGTATTTTTTCCTATATTTAAAAGTAAAACAGTAAAGTACCAAGGAGTTTTAGCCCAATTTTTTCAAAAGACACTGATCTAAATAAAGGCTGATGATATATGAGATCACAGACATCACCAAACAATTAAATTTAACACATTTGGAAGAACGATTACACTTTTACAGAAACAAAATATTAAAAGAAAAAAATTCATGCTCTATCGAGCTTATAATCATTATCTGCTGACTTTAAAAAAAAAAATGTGCATATACTGATAGTTATTGTATAATAATTTATTATCATTGCAATTTGCTTTATTTTATATATATATATGTTTTGTTTTGTTTTTTATATAATTACACATGTTTACAATAGTTTTAAGATTATAATTCTAGCTTGTTGAGGGTTTCTTCTATCATATAATTTATATCAGTTCAGATATCTTTTTAGCATCTAATTCAGTAATTGACAATGTGTGTGTTAATGAATAATAGAATATACATGTTTTAATTATAATTAAGTTGATTAAAGAAACTACATATGTGAATGTACAGAAAGTTATGAAAGTTTTACAACAGTTAAATCAGTATTGAGAACTGCACTTCCACGAGCAGTAAAGTGATTTGCACTGAACATAACATTAACAAACCTGGGTAATTTCAATTATTAATCAATCATTCACTTTATTGAATCATTGTCAAATATAATTTGGGGATACAACACTTTTAGTTAAAGCTTATGTACAGCTTTAATTCTTTCATAATTTTATTTCAGTAAAATAAACAAACTATGCAACTAAAATAAAATAATTTTATTTTTATTTTTTATTTTTTTCAATTAAAAAAAGTATAATGATTAAAAAGTAAAAGTCATCTAAAAAGTAAAAACCAAAATATAATTAACAAACAAATAATAATACTGTTTGTATTTAGATATTAATTCACTAAATGTTTTAAGTTGAAAATTCCATGTTTCTAGATTAATTATTACATGTTCAAGTAATTTTGTTATACATGTACTATGTTTACAATGCATATTAAGTTTAATATTTGCAAAGCAAAGACTCTGAAAAACAAATAATAAGACAGTGTAATATTGAGCATAAAATATAAAATTACTATAAAATAAAGCTAAAGTTTTATTTTTATCAGATTCTGCTTTGTAAATATTTTTTAATTGGTTTGAAATAGAGTAGGGTTGTCGTAAAGAAATAATTAGAAACTAGAACTGAGGATCAATTTCATCAGTCTTGCACTTGTATAGCTGCTAAAATTAATTTGGTATTACTAAATAAACTCAGACACAAGTATAAAGCTATATTTAATGGAAGCAATACTATCTGAATCTGATATAAGCATGACAAGCGTCAAGATTAATTGCTTTCGAGTTTGCTGCAGCTCTACATTTTCTAATAATACACATAGCATGGCCATTGCTAGAACTTGAAGCAGATGCTTTTAAGGTTACCTAAAGGAAATTTTTTGTGCTAAACTGCATCTAAAGGTGCAGTATATTTTAAATACTAGTTTTGTAGAGGAATGTGTCTGTTTTCATTGCACTTTGCCGGTTTCAGCAGGGAAAAATTTATTTAAATGCGACAACGGCAATGATTTCAAAGTAGCCAAGCTCTTAATTGATTACAAAAGCTTTGGTTTTAAAGTTATGCTAATATTAGTAATAAAAATGAATCAGGAGAAAGCTTAGCATTGTACCTTGATATAAGAAAGTCAAGTGAGATTGCGCACAAAAGAAATTCAGACCATAGCAAATTTTTTAATCATGTCAACACCAAGGGCCCATTTTAGCAAAAACATGCCCAACACTTAGTAAGTGTAATTATTTTTCTTTCAAACAATGAACAAGGTTTAAGTACATTAAATAAAATACAACAGCTTGTGAGATAAAGAAATTATCTTTAATTTTATCCAAGGTACATCAGTAAATAGTTGTATTAAAATATCACACTTTGCTACAGAAATTGCACTAAATGCAACTTATTCCTGCAAAACAGTGGCGTTGGGACTACCTAGTGTAAGTAATTTTATAAGATATGCTACCCTCGTAATGTTACTTGTTAGCCATTGATTTAGATACATTATAAGAATTCTGTTCAAAGATTATTTTTGGTTACTTATTTGTGACTGCCTGGCATTTGTTTTTTTGCAATATCTGTATATACTTAAAATTAAATATGTGTCTGGTTTAGTGGACATTAGTCTTCAGATATTTTTAGCATATAAAGAACTAAAACTGAAAAAAACTGATTGTCACATTCTTACCTTAAACAGTAAAGGAATATTTGATTTCAGTTTTCTCTGATGACTATTCTTTTATGTTTTTTTATTTTAATAATGATAATTTTGATAATGACATATTCATCAGCGATCTTGAATGTAGAGGATGAATTAATCAGTCTGAACACCACCTGTATTAGAAGAGAAAAGAAATATTTTTAATTATTCATTTTATATTAACTTTTGTTGAATTGCTACTAATGCAATGAATTATTTTCCAGTAGATTCAACAGAAAAATGACTTTGTTAAATAACTTCATTTGATTATGTTTAAAATTGAGATTATACATTTTTGTTTTTAGTCTCAGACACATAAGGATGCCAAAGTTGCAGTTCTTGGAGCTGCTGGTGGTATTGGACAGCCTCTGTCATTACTGCTAAAACAGTCACCACTAATATCTGAGCTCAGTCTGTATGATATTGCTCACACACCTGGTGTTGCAGCTGACTTGAGTCACATTGAGACCCGTGCTCGAGTGTCTGGTTTTCTGGGCCCTGACCAGCTGAAAAGGTGTCTTGATGGTGCCAATTTGGTGTTAATTCCTGCTGGAGTGCCAAGAAAACCAGGTTAGTGAGACTTATATATTGCAGATTAAATGAAGCAAATAAATAGTCCCACTCTATGTGACATTTGGTATCAATAATCTAAATGGGCATTACTTACTGTTCTGGTTGGTTCAATTAAAACTATTATCAACCAAGGAAAATAGCATCTACTTGCTTGGTTGGTTCAATTAAAACTATTATCAACCTGATTTGAAAAAATGGTGGCAATGTTTACACCCCTGTGTAAAAGTGTTACAGTTCAGGGTACAACTTATTAATCATGATGATTTAATAGTACCTTATGCACACACCTGTACTGAAAATTTTAAAAAAGTAAATAAAAATACTGGAGAACATTGGGAAGTTAAAGAAATAAAATACAGACTGTTTCATAAATCTGCTCTTCATAACTTTTTTTCTTTTTATGGGTCTGTTGTTATACTTTATTAATATGACCCTTGCACCATATACATGTAACTTTTACAATTTTTGTTTTCTTCAATAGTCTCATACATATTTGTTTGATGTTTAATATAGTGGATTTCTACTGTTTTAGGAATGACTCGTGATGATTTGTTTAACACCAATGCTAGTATTGTCAGAGATCTTGTAGACGCCATTGCCAGCACATGTCCAAAAGCATTGATTGGCATCATTACCAATCCGGTAAGTAATTTCATGAGTCATATACTATGATATAGATAGTTAATAATTTTAAAAATGACATGACACAAGTAAAGGTATACATTTCTTCAGAACACAATGATTTTAAAATATTATAACAAAAATTGTGTTATGTTATCAGTATTTAAAATGTGAAATGAGTTGCCAGCATAGAAAGAATTTCTCATTGTTGGGAATTTCATTTCAGAGTGCAGCAGCTGAGAAATCCAATTTGGTTTTATAGATATTTAAAAGATTATCAATAAACAAAGCACATACCATTGCAGTAACGGGTTTAGGCTCTTATAATAATTATAAACATTTTAATTTTTTGTTTTAAATAGCTGCTCTAAGTATGTATGAATTATTGCTTCAGTTTGCATGTGCTCACTTCATGACATATGAACCAAACCACAGTAAGTTTAATTGCATGTTGTTGAATGCGTAAAAATATTTATCAGTATACAGAGATAAGGGTTCACATTTAGTGAGCTTTTCCTAGTGTATTGTTTTTATTTTATGCAAAACCTGTGTTTTGGTCATTTTTAAATGCTATGTGAATTATTTTTTTCTCAACTTCAAGTTGTAAATTTGTGCTATGAACAGTCACTATAAGTGATTTAATGTGCATATAATATGCACTTTAGCATGCTGCGGAATTTTTGTTATTATAATTTTTGGAGGGGGTGGTACAAAATAACTATTCACAGATTCTGTATCAAAAGGTTACTTAGGAGCATTTATAAAAGTTATTAATTAGGAAAATAGACTGTCATGTAGTTAGGAATCAACCTTGTATAGTGTCCGTATAATGGCAGTTTTGAGACTTCACCTTTTTTCCAAAATTAAAAGACAGTTTACCATGTCCAAAGATTGTATATAGCTATGGATTGCAAGTTTTGATCATTGGGGCCTTCACATTTTATTTCTTTCAATGCTAGGTAGGATAATATTTTATTTTTCTTATCATAATGAATATTTGTTAGTACTTTGTCAATGAAAACATATTGATAAGTGAAGTTGAAAATGGAAATCTCGCATGTGTACATAAGCATTTTCAGGTTTATAAATGCAAGTGTCTTTGCAGGATAAATGTGCAGCATTTACTACATTATGAAATTTTTAATATTAACCTTATTATATTTATTTTAAAAGATTATAAACATCTAAAACAAAAACAAAAAATGTTGGGTCATTCATCTGTTTTCCAGTTTGTGTCAGTACAGATAATTGCTACTTTTATCACTAATTGCCATCTGAGTAGCTGTTTGTATTATTGTACAGAAGTTACAAAGTTTGCAAAAGTTTACTCTTAATAGTCTGATTATAAGATTGTTGGAATTTCATTTCATACACATTTGCACAGGATTTTTTCTTATATTAGTGAAAATATAAAATACAAGTGAGATCACAATTACTTACATTTACAATTTAATTACCTTTTTATAATTATAATATTAAAAATAATGCTTCATAACTGTTAAAACATCAAATTTTGAAATTTGGTCCATAACTGCATCTAGTTGAATATTTTCTTGCTAAGCAAGTGCAAGATACAACCATATAAAATTGCAGATAGTTTTAGGTGTGGTTTTGTGCATCGTAATCCCATTGGTTAATCTCAGAATCCTTTATACTGTGTGCACTAGTAATGGTGGTATCCTATGTATTAAAAATGTTTTTGAGCTTTCCAAAATCCTAAATCTGTTTATTTTGATGTTTGTCACATTTTTATGTGTTATTAATGCTTTCATTGAACATTTATGTTCATTAGTTAGTAATTATGAGTCACTTTTAATGGTAATAATGGTAAGACTGAACATTGATTTTTGATTCTCTAGCATGCTACTTGCACACATAGATTCTACTGTTGTTGTTTTTTTTAAAAGTTATTCTTAACCCTATGTGATCAAGCTTCATATAGAAATATTGCTTTAACAGTCATGATTAAACTGTGTTTCAGTTTCTGGGGACATTTGTTATTATTTGATCAACATTATATCTCTAAGTATTTTATGCACCAAGCATAGTTGAAATTATTTTATTCATGCAAAGTGATAAAATTAAACAATAAAATATAATTGCATATATTTTAATCGTGGCAAAAATGGAGCACTATGGTATCAGATATGTTTAAGATTTAATGAAAGAGGATCATTGTTAGTAGTTGATAATTATAAATATATATAAATATATATTATAAATCATTTACTATCTAAAGTTAATTTTTGCATGGGCTATTGAGTTGCTTTATAAGGCCTGTTGGACTTTGAAAAGTGTTGATTGTTTCTTACATTTATTACTCCTATTGAATTATAACTTGAAAAATCCATAATACTCTTCATTTTTATCTGTTTATGATATGTGCAAAATGTTTTTTTTTCACTGTTAAATTTAACAAAATTTAAAATAACAAAATAATGCTGTGTACATTTTTTCTTTGATATCTAGTTGTATGTAAAGCACACATAAAATAGAAGCAAACTATAGTTAATCCAGTATTAATGCTTTCACTTTCAGAATTACATAATCACTAAAAGAATGCTTAACAATAACATATTGTGATGTGATACTAATACATGTAATGTAGCCAAATAATGATTGTGTCATATAGACATACTACAGATTTCTCTTAGTCTTCAGTATTTGAACCCTCTCTGTAAATTAAATAATAAACATTTTTTAGTTGCTTTTCTAGAAATTGTTGAGTGAACTTGTTTGTCAAGTTTTGAAATATGTACTGTTGTCTTTTGATGAATGTCTATTAAAAAAAATTGGGTTCCAAAACATTACTATATAGTATATTTTATGTAATTCTTGCAATGGGGTTACAATGCCTTTTATAATTTATTACAATAAGAAACATCTGAGATGACATTAAACAGATGTTGAATTTAAATATATTTACTAAATGATTAATTTCCTGTCACAATACATTCCATACCAAAATCCCCACTTGATGCAACTTAAAAAAAAAATTGAATTATGTTTATTGCACAATATGTAATTGCTTTTCATAATTCAGGTGAACTCCACAGTACCAATTGCATCAGAGGTATTGAAAAGACGTGGAGTGTATGATCCCAGAAAAGTGTTTGGTGTGACTACTCTTGATGTTGTTCGCTCCAATACATTTATTGCAGAAGCTAAGGTAAATTTTCACTATTACGTAAATGTCCACCATTTTAAGCTTTATTACAGGGTTTACAGTTTTTGGACATTCTATTTATTAGTAATCTGCTTGTAAAAAGTAAAATATTTATGTGTACTTTTTGTTTTTATGGCTATAAATTTTCAATTTAAAAAGAAATAAAGCCCCATTTACACAATAAGGTTTGCTATATTATTCTCTCAGAATTAAACTTTTTAAAATTTGTTTTATATACTTTTAAAAATTACAGCTGGGATGTTTTGATTTTTTTTTTTAAAAAAAACATAATTGTTTAATCTGTACAGCGGCAGGCATAAATGCTCAGCTGACGCCACTGTGTCAGGCTATTTTGACGCTTAACGATAATTGAATGGGCCAGTGTACTAAAAAATTAAAAGCGACTGTAATTATCAATGAATTTTTAAATTTTAAATTACTACCTATTATAGACATACGAAAGAATTTTAAAAGTATTATTTTAAATTTATTTCAAATTCAGAAATAAATAATAAAAAGTTTTTTTTGTTTTTGTTAAACTTGCAAATGTCGGCATCATTTTTTTTTTTACAAGTCTACTAAAAAATTAAAAGCAAGTATATTCCAAAATAATTAAAAGTTTTCTTATCTTTTTGTTGAACTAGCGAACGTTTTCATCATTTTTTTTTTATTTTTTACAAGTCTACTAAAATATTAAAAGCGAGAATAATTTTTAAAAGAATTTGAAAATAAGTATTATAGGTATACTAAGGAATTTTAAAAGTATTTATTTAAATTTATTTAGAATTCAAAAACAAAGAAATAATAAAGTTTTCTTATCTTTTTGTTGAACTTGCGAATGTTTTCACCGTTTTTTTTTTTTACCAATTCTACTAAAAAATTAAAAGCATGTATAATTCTTATAATTCTAAAAAAAATTTCAAAATAAATATTATGGGGGACATTTTAAAAGTAATTATTTAAATTTAATTACTGAACATATTGTGGTTATTATTTCAAATTCAAAAATAAATTAAAAGTTTTCGTACCTTTTTCTTGTGTTGACCTTCGTCAATTTGTTAGTTGTTTCCTTGGATAAAATCCGAAGAAATTGATTTATGTTAATTACCACTTGAATATAATATAAAATAATAATTGTTCTTGTGTAAATATTCACTGTTTCCTAAAGAATTTCATGCTTTTGAACATAACGAAAGTATCACATGATAGCCATGCATGCTTTGCTTTGAGAATGACCGGGTTTTTTTTTATTTTTTTTAATTATCACATGGTCACATCCAAAATTTCAGTAGGCTGGTTGAATTTCATCTACAATTCATTAGAATTAACCACACAATAAAGTTCGTTAGGTATAATCAAGCAAACAACTCAAAATCAGCCTCGAAACTTGCCATGCTTGACAAAAAAATTTGGTTCAAAATGGAGGCTCAACTTCTACAAGAGTGGGGTGGTGGGAAATTTCTGCCCTTTCAATGATATGGCCTTTCTAATAATAGTTATTCAATGATAAAATTTAGAGCAGATTGGCTGCTGAAGCCAAACATATCTTTCTCCTTCACTCAGATTGGTTATTTTTTTAAATGTACTATGTCTTACACTGAGCGAGTGAGAAGCCTTTTCAGGTACCATGACTTATGAAAACATTGTGTTTTGAGGCCTTCTAATGTTTCATGACCACATAACAGGTTAACTGTACTACCAACAAACTTTACATGATTTCTTTGTTTTGTTTTGATTTGTACTTTTATTTACTTATTTTAACCATCATGGCCATTGACTAAGTTATTCAACAGTTATTAATATGGTGTATACTAATTGTCTATTGTTTACAGGGTCTGGATGTGTCAAAAGTGAATGTACCTGTGATTGGTGGTCACAGTGGAGTTACCATCATCCCACTCAGTTCACAGTGTACTCCCCCAGTCTCCTTCCCACAGGTAGGCTGTGCTAGACAGTTGTCAGTTAGACACAATACACTACATGACTGGGATTGATTATTTTCTCACTTCATTCCTTTGTTTTGTCAGTTAGGCTCACCCAAAATAAAATTTATTATTTATCCATTATAATTTGTATGGTTTGTATTGTCTTTTTTTAAATATCTAAAAGTATATCTATATCAGATTCTGGTTTGGCTTTAGCAGGTTTTTACTTTCATGCTAAAGATAATGTGTAAAGCTTTTGTCATTGTTCTAGTTCTTTAGCACTCTTTGAGAATGGCCATTTTCAGCTAAAGTGCTAAATCCTTATTAAATTGACTTTTGTTTAACCCGTTCGCTGTCTTTGGTACAATCTAAAAAACGATGTACAAGCCTCAAAGGTAAAACTGTTTTACCGTGCGCGCGCATCTTCAGTTCGACAGATGATATGTAATTAAAGTAACCAATCAGAAAAAAGATATATGTGAGTTCGCTTCAGCATCCAATTTTGTTCTAAATTTTATCATTGGATACTTTAATGAGAATGCTCATGTGACTGAATTCCCGCCTTTGGTAGCGTCACCCTACTTTCCTTTGTTCAAAGGTGGACGCCATTGTGTGCTTTCATTTTGGGATATTGTTTATCATTCGCCAAGGCAACTTTTGATGTTGATGTTGAAGAATTTGAAGCCACAGATGGATTAGAGTATGACCCATTAGATGAGAGTGATTTTTTTATCACAAGATGAAATTCCAGCCCCTATTGACATTTTTCATGGTCACCATGAGGCGAAAACGAAACCCGGTCTGTCATGGCGTAGCGTGTGTGCGTGGTGCGTGCATCTGTGACCAACGCATGGAGAATCCCCCTTTTACAGTCAGCAGTGGAGTACAAATACCATTTGCAGAAAATGCTACAGTTCTCAATATTTTCCAAACATTTTCCCCAGAAAGTTTTGTGCAAAGAATTGTCAAGTACGCTAATATTTATGCCAGTGTGCGAGTAATGCGACCGATCTTTTCTTCTTAGATCTTCCTTCGTAGGTTCAATTCAAACAATGGCGAGATACAGAGGTAAGTGAACTTTATCAGTGTTTGAGTTTTTTTTATTTTGATGGGAATAGATAGAAAATCTTTTATTGATCATTACTTTACAACAAATGAAACATTTTATAATAACTAAATAAGTCTAATTCGTAAAGTCACGTCAGGCGTAGATCTCGTTTGTGCTAAGCTGTTTACATTTTTCAGATAACCGAGTCCTTGAACATAGCAACAGTATCCAAAAAGTCAAATTCTTTGTTGATCATTTCAGACAAGTATTTTCATCAATTTATGTGCCTGGTGAAAATATTTGTGTGTATGAATCTTTGATGCTTTGGAAAAATCATTTGGGTTTTAGACTGTACATAAAATCAAAACGTGCTAGATTTGGAATCAAATCATACGAAATCTGCGAGAGTACTACAGGGTATGTTTTCGATTTTATTATTTACATGCGGAAAGACACTTGTACACAGAGGAATCAGAGTGAGAAAGTGGTACAAACACTTTTGGAACCCTTGCTAGGGAAATATTACAAGCTGTACACAGATCGCTTTTTCACTAGCCCACCCTAGCATGCACTCTTTTGGAAAAGAACACATACAATTGTGGAACTGTTATGGGGAACAGAAAAGACATGCCAAAAAAATTTCCAAGCACTAAATTCACACCAGGACAAATTTCAATTCTTCATAGTGATGGCATTTCTTGTTTTGCATGGCAAGACAAGAAACTAATTCTCATGCTTAGCACAATGCATCATGACAGTACAATAAAAAATACATGCAAAACAAAAGAACCAATTCTGAAACCAGCATGCATTTGTGATTACAACAAATACATGGATTTGTGTGACAGTAACACAAATGCATATCCAAGCTTGAGAAAAACAATAAACTGGTACAAGAAAGTTTTCTTTCACTCTCTATGTATTCTTCAAGTGGACCTGAAAAATATTTCTGGACATCAGTTGGATTTGTGCTTCATAACTTTGATTACATTTCCAATTGGATTATTTATAAATTATCTTCTTCATTTGGGATTTGTGAAAACAAAGTGTATTCTTCAAGTGGACTTGTGAAAAAATATTCATGGACATCAGTTGGATTTGTGCTTCATAACTTTGACTACATTTCCAATTGGATTATTTATAAATTATCTTCTTCATTTGGGATTTGTGAAAACAAAGTGTATTCTTCAAGTGGACATGTGAAAAAATATTTCTGGACATCAGTTGGATTTGTGCTTCATAACTTTGACTACAACTACTATTTTATTGCCTATTCTACATTTGTATAAGATATAAATCTTCACATCTCTTCTCTTGTTTGGTAGGGGCTGGCATTATATAATTTCAGTGATTTTACTTCATCATTCCTTTGGATCTTTTCAACTTATTTTCTGCATCTGGATTTGCGCTTCACTATCTTTGACTACATCTATCATTACTTCAGCTGAATATATAATTTCAGTAATTTTTCTTCATCATTCCTTTGGAATTTTGAACTGTGACTTATACTTCAAAAAGCTTTCTTCAGATAGATCTCGGACACTGTAGCCATTGAGTACAAGTACGTGGTGTTTGTGTGCTTGATGTTCCATATAATAAACAGTTTTGGGTCAGGCTTCTGATGAGGCGAGACCCTGGATATTTCTCCTAAATATCCTAAACATCGCCGAAACATCCCCACAACACTTGGTGTATAAAACATTCTTCTTGTGTGGATGTAAAGCCTTCATGGAATACGACATCGATGCAGAAATTCTCAAGTTCAAGAAAAAGGTAAGAAAACTTTTTATTTATTTTCAATTTTTAAATCAATTAAAAATATTACTTTATTATTTAATTAGTTTGTCTAGATTAATTTTCAATTAACGTTTTGAATATCTGTGTAAAATGACCGTTGCTTTTCGCGTTTTTTAGGGTAACCTTTAAAAAAATCGTTGGGCGGCAAAAGTGCCTGACACTGTGACGTCGCGCGAGATTTTCATAGCCGACGGCGAACGGGTTAAGGCTTTTGTCACATATCTTCTGCACTCTCTGAGAATGGCAATTTTGGGCTGAAGTGCCAAGTCCTCACTAAATTGCCTTTTTATCATAGCTCTTAAGCATTATTCAGTGCAAGAGTGACATTCACTAAGTTTTGGATTACTGTCATAACTATATTTTTTTTCACATGTATTGTTTGAGTGTGTGCATGTATTCATGCACACCACACACTATGGTCACATCCTGATTTAAGACAAAACTACATGCACAAATTCTATATCCATGCTTTCTAAAATATTCACCTACTTCACAAAATTAACCACTTTGAATCAATCACTTGTAATTTTTGAGATAAAAGTCTTAATTTTATAATTTAAAAACTGTGCAGAGATTATGGATAGTTGATAACATATGTTCTGAAGTTGGCTTTGAGAAAGATTTCACTTGCTCATCTTACTTTTTTTTTATAGTTTATGCTTTGATTTTAAGATTTTGTTTTTATTCAAGGACAGTCTGTTGGTGGATTTATTTTTTCCAGCTGACACCCAGACACGCATCCACTGAGGTTACAGGCTGTGCAAAACTAATGTAACCATAACTGCCTACTGTATGTTTGTCTGGTTAGAGTTAAGGAAGAAACTTATCTTCCATTTTAAAAAAAAAAAATCTTGACTCACAGATTGTATACAAAATGATACGTTTTAAAGAAAAATATTTTTATTGTTGTTTGCTACTGCATTTTTGAACAACAACAAAAAAATAACAACTCGTGTATATCTGGTTACATAACTATAATCTGTATACAGTAATCAAGCTGAAAATCATATTTTATTGCTAACATTTTTATGTCTGATGGCTACAAATAATTTTTCTGAAGTGTATTGTCATTTTTTGATAAATACATTCTCTGTGTAGGATGAGAGGGAAAAGATCACACATAGAATCCAGAATGCTGGCACAGAAGTCGTCAATGCAAAGGCTGGTGCTGTAAGTAAAAAAATTTATACTTTCTCAGTTAGGTAGTGAGATGGGAGTGTGCTTTAACCTGATAACTTTGTATATGTGTATACATTTTTAGTAAAAAAAAGGTTTCCTCTTCCATTGGCAGTTAGAGCTATGTAATGGGCTTATTTATTCCATATCTTTCTTTACTTATTTCCTGACAGGGCTCTGCCACCTTGTCCATGGCATATGCTGCAGCACAGTTTGCATTTAATTTACTAGAAGCCCTGAGTGGAGTGGAAGGTAAAGTGCAGTGTGCTTTTGTACGTTCAGATGAAACTGAGGCCAAGTACTTTGCAACACCAGTCTTGCTTGGAGTGAGTACCTTTGTATTTGCAAGATTGTAACTCATTATTTTTTTTTCTTTATGCACTTTTCAAGTCCAGAGCAATATAAACCTGCTACACTCACATAATAGGCACAAAATTGAACACAATTTTCTTACAGTAAATCATTTGATTTAAAACTGTTACTCTATTCTTTATATGGCATTATAACATTTTTTGATTTACCTTGATGATTTTCTTAATTTAATATACTCTTCATAGCAAATCTTTCACTATGATAAAATTCTTTGCTACCCTCCAAATTTTCACTAGTCCGAAGTGGTTTATGTTGGCAAATATATTATTTACTTTAATTTTTTTTAAAAACTCTTACTATACTGTTATTTTGGGACTTTATGTTGTGTCATTTTTATATTTTTTTATTGTTCTTTAAAATGTTGTATTATGATAAACTTAATACAATAAGCCCAATAATATGAATCAAATAAACTATTGTTTAACAAATATTTTACAGTTTTCATTTCCAAGATTTCACAAAAATTTCATTTATAATGTTACCTCTTATTCCCATAGTCATAATTTGTATCAAGACTTTTCATTTTATTTTTATATGCATAGATTAGAGTTCTTTTAAAAATGTTTCAAAAATAAATACCCATAGAACAAAATAAAAACAAGGCTTTATTTTTTTAAACTGACATTAATTAAAAATATGATGCAAGGTTTATTGTGGGAAGGTTACTTTTTTAGTTATTATCAAATTCAACTCTGAGCTCTTGTCAGGGCAAATGAAAGAATCAAAAAAGTGTTCCTCATCCTTTGAACACCTGTCAAGAGCATGGACAACTTGATTTTTTTTTGTTTTGTTGCAAAATAAACTAGATCTTCAGCAAATTTTATTCAAATTTTAAAATTATTTTCAGTGCAGTTTACTGAGGCATCACGGTTTCATTCAGCCACATTGATATTACTTTTGTTTTGTTTTGTTATATGTCAGAATGTTGAGTTTTATTTTTTTTTGTTTTATTAACTAACTAATTAACTGGATTTTGATGGGTTTTTTTTTAAAGTGTTTTTTTTTTTTAATTGAACTTTAATGTTTTTTTAAATTTGGGGGGTACGTTTATTTGTTTATTTTGTTGAATTATGTAACTTCTAATTGTCAGTTTTAATACCTTAAATACTTTTCTTTTTTTTGAAAACCTAAATCATTTGAAATATTTAACTTTTTGTCTTTGCAGAAGGAAGGTATTGAGAAGAACTTGGGAATGGGCAAACTAACAGATTTTGAAGTGAATTTGTTGAAGGCTGCCATGCCAGAACTGCTTACCAACATCAAGACAGGAGAGGAATTTGTTGCGAAGACATACAAGAAATAGATATAAAGGCTCCATATGCTCGATTCCTTTAAATTATTTAGTGTGGAAAATGGTTGTAGGACAAATTTAAATCTCTTTGTTGTCTACTAGTTAGATGACAAGCTCTCTGCCCAGTTTTGTCTGTATTGTCTTTGAAAAGGTTTTGTAATAGGTATGCTAGCTCATCATTGTTCAACACTTATGAACGACCCTTAGCTCTGAATGGTAGTTGACAAACGATTTTGATGTGATATTGATATTTTGTTAATAATGCACTGAAAGGGTAATATTTGGATGGTGCTGTTTTTTGATAATGGTAACTTTTCCCAAGTTCTAGCTCATTGTTATGTGTTTATTTTACAAAACATGAAAGTTTTGGTAACATAGATGCTGGCCATAAAGTAACATAGATGCTGGCCATATTGACTTTCTTTCCTTTACAGTTGATGTTATGGGAGTTTGAATTTTTTCTAATAATCATATAGCTTATGATTATCAGCTTTATAAATAACTTTTAATTTCAATTAAAAAGATGTTCAAGCAGATTTGACTTAAATTCTCTTTAATTACCTACCAGTATGTTCAAGTTTTAGAATGCTTGTAATTACTCATTAATTACTATGAGTAATATTCTCCACAAAGAAATTGGGTCATCTTCATTAGAAAGAATAAACCTGAAATGGTTTTGAAAGGCATGTATGGAACTTGTGTACTGTTGATTCCTTGGCTGATTGTTAGAAATTGTCATGAGATTGTGTGGATATAAATAGTTGTCGTGTACATTTCTAAACTGTATGCAGATGTTGAGGTCGTTCTGTTTGATACTGATGCAATAAGTAGCTATCCAGATTAAAAATGTGAATGTACACCAAATGTCCTATCTGCTTAGGTTTTCACTTACAATTTAATGCTGACCAATCTTGATTGGAAAACATTTTTTTAAAAATACATGTTGCATTGCTTTTTTAAAAAAAATAAATCAGTTTGGAAAAATCTTCCATTGAAAAAAATAAAGTATTTATCTTTGTAAATTGTTGTTTGTACACTTGTATTGAAAAACAGGTTAGATAGTACAGAGTGCACAAAAAAAAAGGTCTAGGTTTTACTTTACATGATTTACATATCCATTTGACCTTCATAGTCATTTTCATTCTATTTTGTTTCTTTCATTGTCTATCTTGGATCTGAAGACACAGTGCTTGGCCAAATAGTTTACAAAGCATTGACATACACCCATAAACTCCAAATAACCCATTTCTGAAAAAACAATTGGCAGAGATCTCACTATGTTTAAATATGTGTACCATGTGTTAGTGTGAGTGAGAGAAGGCTTTTGCCTACTGATTCCATGCAAGAGAACATGGGTCAGATATTGAAAGTAATGAGAAAACTAACAGGAAAACAAAACCAAATACCCATAGTGAAAAATCTACTCACGTGATTCAACATTTTTCCCCCTCTTTAAAAAAATCATATGTTGACCTCATTAATATTCCTTCAGTTCAGGCATCTACCGTATTATAAGGTAGTGGAGATAATGGAAAATGATAGGTTAGTTATAAAGTGTGCCATATTTTGTAATGATTTGTTTAAAAAATAAATTTTGCATTTAAAAATAGAACCATGGAAATGAATAAAAATAAATATCAGTTAAACCAAACAAGATTTGTATCGTACCAGACATACAAAGAACTTTAATATAAAATTATTGCAGGTTCTGGGTGTTAAGGAACCAGTTTGATGACAGCTAATTAGACTTACTATATATCTATTTGTTACCTAATTTAGGTATAAACTAACTTTGTTGCTTTCTAATTTTGGTGCTTTCAGCATTTCATTTGTTTAAATTTCAATAATTATCTCCCAAGTTGAGTGAAACTGCTGGGTTGATCAGAGCTGCTCTAATTTCACAGCTGCCCACTATAAAGAAAATAGTGATGGACACCTTTGTTTACATTGCTGTTTCACAATAAAGAAGCAATAATACTTTGTACATCAAAACTCTCTGGCACTAGAATTTTAGCTGTATGTTACTAAATGATTTAATTCAACTCTGCTGATTTACCATAGCATAAGATTGCATATTAATGTATGACAGGGAAGGTTATAACTAGATTAGTATGGTAGTTTTGGTGAAATGTGAAAAGTATCTGCGTTGTCAACTAAAGCCAGTTTACAGTTAGTTTTCGTAAAACATCCCAGAAATTAATTAATTTTCCAGACGTTCGTTTGTGTCATAATGATGCATGCTTAATAATTAATTTTCTTCTATGTATGACTGGATGTGTTCCAGCAATACAATGGTACATTATCACTGACCATGAATGACCACTTTCAGAAAACACAGCTGTTGGGTTTTAGTACATAATAGAGTATTTGGCCTCTTTTAGTAATGCTTGTGCACTTCACAGTGGAGAAATTAAAAAGCAAGACATTTAACCATACCCCTCTTCAAAAGCATGCATAACACGTTAGCACAATATTCATATGACATGTTGAGATAAGCAAGTTTTGTTGAGCAGATCTGATATGATAAAAGATTGTGTAAAACTACACCTGAAATTAACATACATATAATTTAACTGATGCTAAAGTTTAATGCCTGGTTCAATATAACTTGTGCAAAACACCTTTCTGGATTCTTTAGTTCATTGTTGGCTTCTATTTCTTTTTCTGCCAAAAGCATCCTTATCGTTTCAAGGGATATTTGCTTTTGTCAATCCGCCCCTCTTCATTTCTCAAGATAACAATCCTGTTCCTTATTGCGAGTTTCAAAAAAATTATTTTAAACCATTTTGAATATAAAACTAACAAAGCAACATAAAAATCTAGAATATAGCTAAATAATTTTTTTAAAAGACAATTATCCGACACAAATCAGGCTCAATAGCCTTTGTCAGGAAAATATGTTTCTGTAATAATAAGAGATGAAATATAAATTTTGTAGTTGTGAAATTCAAAACTAAAACTTATCTCAGTTACTGCTGGTATTAAGTTTTTCTTTAATAATATTTTTCAAACAAGGAATGAAATATAGTTATTAAAATTCAGTGATGTTATAAAGCTTGTTTACAAATAGGTTTTAAGCATTTATTTCAAATCGTGAAATATATTAATTATTATTTAGTCTATCCTGTATACTTTTCCCTGTGACCTGGCACTGAATCCTGTAATTTTTATAGTGGTTTAGCTAAATTAAAGAGTTATTTCCGTTGTCATCAGCTACAGATAACATAATGAGTCTGTTTCCTTTGCGTTAGCTAAAATAACATTGGGTCTACACATATCAATGAATCTTAAAAGTCATTCACATTTAATTCTTTCTATTGATAATTTACTACTCCAATATAATAAAAATAAATTGAAGTCAGATGAAAGGATTACAGCATGTACATGTATGTTTCAGTTTGTACCCCTTCTCATATCATGTGGTGAATGGTAGATTAATAAGCATTATTGCCCAATTGTAAGCATACAGGTTTAAAACTATACTATATCAAAATAAGCAGGCAAAATATTCTGAAGAATTTAAGAATACTTTATATATTTTTACACAGTATACACTGACAAACACAAAATGTCTTTCTGCTGACTGATAATGAATGTAATCTGCTTGCAAAATGTTTCTTCTGATGACTGATAATGAATCTATTTCTGTAATATAAGTTGCTCAAGAAAATCTGTCTGTTCACTTTCTTCTTTCTGAAGTGCACCATACTGTATCCGCAGTCTGCAAATAGAAATATTAAAAAGACATTCTCTAGTCCTACAGTAAAACAAATGTATCAAACCAAAAATGTTTTTAACATTACTAATTAATGATTCAAACTATAATAACTTTACCAGTACTGATAAAAACTGATCTAAATTCAAGCACTTACATTGAAAAGAAAGGTCACTCATTTAGGTATTAAATTATGACTATCTTAAGTAACTGATAGTCTGTGCAATCTATAACCAGTTTGTGATTTCTTGTCTCTTAATAACATTTAAGTAAAGCCTGAAGAATAGTTGTAGCTGCACTTTTTACTATTCAAGAAAGCTCACATCTATTTTTCAACTACAAATTCAGTCTTCATGTCATTGTCTTCTCTGATTAATTCACCTCTAGTCCACCTTTAAATTGTTTTTTATTTTGTCTGTCAACTGTAAGGTTGAGTCCTTTGATGTTTATTTAGTATTATGCTACAAGGTCAATTTAAAATTAAATCATAAATACCAGACTGTCATTAGAGAGCATAAAAAGCAAAATGTATCCATAATTGCTATGGTGTGGGTGTAGGAAAAACAAAAAGAAATTAGAGAATTTTTTCATAAAAGGGTTCCATGAAATATTCAATATTTGAACATAAATATTTTGTGCACCTTGGTTGCTTAAATTGGCATGATTTTCTATATTGTTAGTATTTCATATCGAAATTACCACAAAATATATCTGAACATTGTTAAATTCTATATCTAAATTACCACAAAATATAATCATTTTCATGATGCAGATGTCAATTCTAGTTATTGTTTTGTTTGTACAAAGATTCATATTTTGTTTATATTTTACTATAAGCAAACTAACTTTTGTTTATAATTAATTAAATCTCTTTAAAGGGATTTAAACACAGTAATCTATTTACCTCTCTAGCTGCATTTTTTTCTCTGTAATTAAGGCTTGCAGCTGTTGTTGTTGTGCTTCTCGCTGCTTAGCAATAGACTTTAACAGGTTTCTTGCTCCGATTGCCTGACCATTGGAGACAATACATTATTTTTTCTCGATACAATAGAGGTAAGAAGTCTACAGGCATGTGAGCACACAACTACGTACATTTTTGGAATTTGCATTTTTTTTTTAACCTCTTTTTTCAGACTATTTAATAATGGTGACATAAAGGACAAATTATAGTAATAGTTAAATGTACACATGAGATCAAATGTGTTAGTATTTCTTGAATAGTATACTTGACTGCAGCTATGCTAAGATGCCAGTAGATGCTTCTGTTAGCTCTGTTCCTATTCATAATTATCACATTAGTTTACTCAACACAGTAATGTCCCCTTCCAAGTAGATTTTAAAAATGCCTTTCTCAGTGCCCCAAACCAACACCCAGCCACCTAACATACAAATACTGGAACTCCAAGCTGGCTATGCAAGCAGGTTGCATTCATTGAAAATTTTATATTTTCCTACTATTATTCGTTGTCACAAAGATATAATCATGTTTGTACTATACTGATGATACTTGGAATGTATAACCAAAGAAATAATAAATGTATATCAGTTTAGTAAAACTGATACTATATTTTACATTTAAATAAAATAAACTTTTCAATACTGTTCTTATATAAAATTATAATATATATGCCCTACTAGTCAATTATGAGTTCATGTGATTCTTGATCCAAAAGTATATTTTATACAAGTTTATAAAATATAATGTATTATCTGATATGCCAAATTTATTCTGCTAATGTTTCTTTCCCCAAAAAATTCTATCTATAAGGAAAAAATCTAGAATCTGTTTATATAACAACAAATATTAAATGCTTTACCTCCATATTACAATAGTGGAATTTAAGTTAAATATATTAAATGTTTCATTTCTTAGTTAAATTTTAATCTGATAAGTTTAAATACTTTCTGAGCTAAAAAAATACCTTCATTTTTTCCTTTTCTACTTCTTTGGCAACTCCATCCACCATTTCAATGAAAGTTCCAACAATCTTTTGAAATTCCCCTATTTCTGGTTGAAACATACAATTATTAAAAAGCAGTTTTTAAAAGAAATTAATTTCTGATGCAACTCACTAACTATTGTAAATTTAACCCTCACAATATCTTTTCATCCTTCCTTTGAAATGGACCTATATTCAAATTTATCAGTGGGTGTCACTCCATTCCTGCAAAGTGATCTTATCCTCAGATTTTGAGCTGACTTCCATCTTCCTAAGAACAGCCAATAAGATCCTGGCATCATGGATTCTAAATTCAGATTAAGTATCTTGGAATCTATTGTTGTTTAATACCTGACACTAACTACTCAATTATTTATTTTAAAATATATAAAATCTTTTTTGTTTAGTTTCTCTAAATACTGAATGGTTAATATCACCATATATTTTATGTATTCATTTAAGATATAAGAAATTTTATACATATTTCTGGTGGCTAGGCATCGCTGAGTTAGAATCTTTTTCTGCTGCATAAGCTATTATTGTATTACATACTTTTTATTTTCTGTGTGACACAGAGAAGGCAGATAATATTACAAGATTTAATTAGAAATGTATTTAATTTTAAATTAATAATACTCTTAATTTCATAATCAAATATATTGTTGTACAGAAAAATCCTTCACATATATTTTAAAGAAGTATTTTTCACACGTAATAAAAGAAACGGTATAATTTTATTAAAAAATAAAATAAAAAGAATAAATAGGAAAATTAAGAAAGGTTGAATTTTAACTAATGATATATGAGTAACTTTTATTTTTAGTGTATAGAAACAGTTTTTATGTATTAATTCCAGAGTAACATTAAAAATTTTACTGCAAGTATACAAAAAGCTAAGCTATTTATATTATTGTATATCATCTTAATAAAGCAATTCAAATATGATTATAGTTTATTAATAATAAACATACATGTATGTTACATCCCTCCTGCAAAACAAAAAACGTATTCAATAGAAATGACATATTTGATTACATAAATAAACTGCTTAATTGATATTATAATTCAAACAATAATGAAAGTTTCTTTGAGAGATACATGTATGTGCGTATTTTTTGTCTCAATTCAACAAATATGGAATGAAATTTGCAAGTAGTAAATATTATACTTTCAACAAAGTCCTTGCATTCTTCTTTAAGTTCTCTTGTCTGTTGGGCGATTTCTGGTTCTAAAACTCTAATTTTATTCAGTTCATCGAAGTGCAAACCCGCTTTAGCTAGAGCTTCGTCGGCCATTTTAGCGTTGGTATGCAAAGAGACAAAGCCAGCAAAATATATTTGGTAAACAAAAATAACAAAATAGTGTATTAAGTTGACACAACTCTATTTTATTAGTTAATTGTTTGGAAAATTACGTAAAATGTTTTATTGTCACAAATACGAAACAGTCCAGAGTACTTGCTTAATCTGACTCAAAGCTATTTTAAGCAACCCTGTCATGACGTCAGAGCAATACATACTTAGGTTGTATAAAATCATGAATGCGACGTTTTATTTAGCGTGACAAACTTTACGATAAACGCCAAGTGTGGCGAGAGTTTTCTTTTTAAAATAGCTTAGTCTTTGGTGACTTTACTAAGCGTAGAATCCGGACATTATCGTGGTTTCAGTTTAACTCTGCAATCGCATCGTAAAAATTGCACAATGTCTGGAGATTCACACAAAACTGTCATTAAAGGGACTACATCTAAGTATGTGAAACTCAACGTTGGAGGATCGCTTCACTATACGACCATAGGCACACTTGTGAAACATGACACGATGTTGCGGGCTATGTTCAGTGGACGCATGGAGGTACTCACGGATTCTGAGGGTAAGTGCGTGTACACGTTTGTTTAGGCCAAGTTGAAACTGTTTATAAATTCGGCTGCGACAAAAGAGGAACTCGATAACATAGGCCTATATTCTATGTGTACACAATATACCCTGACATTACTACCCGGTCCCACTCTTCAAACTTTTATTTTCTTTCTCACATGTTGGAGATATATAAATTTTATTATTTTAGTTCAATAATTCTATGGAGAAGGGAAAAAATTACATTAGCCTAGTATTTAGTAATGTAATAGTGATGATCCAAATAAGGATTGATAAAAGAACGATCCAATGTATGTTATGGTTTTCATTGCAGAAAATGATTACATCAAATTCATTCGTAATAATTACTTCAAATGCTAAATCTGTAGGTCATCTTAATACTTGTTCTTAATGCATTATTATTTTATTGTCTCTTTGTTTAGTAGGCCCTAATGTCAGAATCTAGTAACTTCCTCTTAAATCTGTCATTTAGAGATTTTGTCAGAGTTAAAATGACAGCAAGCCTCAAGATCGTTGACCACTAAGGTGATCATTGATGGCATCAGACCCCCCTTTGAGTTGCTTGGTACATGGAGAATTCTCATTTTAACTTGACAATGAACACCGAGAAACCAAAGACCAAACATCATAGGACAAAGCATAGACTGAAGATGAATGGAAAAACTAAGTAAATTTTCAAGGAAATATGTTATACAATTATGTGTGTGTGTGTGTGTGTGTGTGTGTACACAAAAGTCAATGTTCTTGCTAAATAGTCTTCATTAGGACAAATCTTTAGTAATATTCTAATAACAATAACAGAAGATAAAATTATTAGGTGAACATGGTCTGAATGGGAGCCTGCACTAAAAGTGATACCTCTATTACCAGGCAAAAAAAAAAAAATCACAATTTACTGTTGTTACTCCCGCTTTGACAGATATCTTACTTCACTCTCAGCAAATGACTTAAGTAAGATGTGAATTATGATATACTGTAATTTTTTTTTCACATTGAAATACTGTAGAAACAAAACAAAATGTCATTTATCAGAATTATGGCTTTATAGTTTATAAGATTGACAACCCCACCCCCCAAAAAAAAATAAATGAAAAAGAAATGCTTGTATTTGGATAAACTGTGTCATGTCATTTTATCCCCTAAAAAATAATTATAATACTGAATATTAAAATTATAATAAATGTCATTGGGATAAGGTGATTCTTTTATGCCTCATTAGGAATTAGGAAATTCCGCATTTATTTCTTGCAAATCTCACCGATAAAAATACTGATGAAAGTTTACCTAATGACCATAAGTTATATTTGTAAAACACATACAGAAATATAAAGAATTACTTAGTGTATACTTTATTAGTATTGGTAATTAATAGCAATATTAACAAAGTTTGCTTTTAATAAAATGGACCATTAGATATTTAGTAAAGCACAGTGGGTGGGTGTACCATATTTATTTATTAAATTAGATTCATCATCATATATTTTATAACTAATAAGTAATATTAGTTCTGGTGGATTTTCAGGCTGGATCTTGATTGACCGCTGTGGAAAGCATTTTGGATCTATTCTAAACTTTTTACGAGATGGTACTTTAGCATTGCCAGAGAATCGACGTGAACTGTTAGAACTGCAACAAGAGGCCAAGTACTATCTTGTACAAGACTTGTGTAACATGTAAGTATTAGTTAAATGCCCTACAGGTTACACTAAACAGGTTATAATATATATAAAATTTCAAAGTAATAGTCCCACTCCCGGTGGATGTTGCAAAATATACATTTAAAACATGTTTTTGCAAGTTGTTTGATACTACTGATGTACAGTGACAATATACTACTGAGCATAATGACAACACAGAGGACTGAAAGTCTATTAAAGGTAAAATGAACAAAAGAATAAATGCTCTGTGTTAGGTTTCTATTTCATTTTTGACCCCAAAATAATAACATTTATAAAAGTTGCTGGCTACTGAAACGTTACCAGGACATTTATAGAAATGTTGACATTACCTGACTATTTGATTTTTAGAAATATATATATGTATGTTTGAAATGGATTCCTGTTCACTTGATCTTTAAGTACATGTCTGATCTCTCGCTGAAAGTTTCCGATTTCAACATTTGAAAGGAAATAATAAATCATCGTTTATCATGATCAGTTGGAATTTTTCAGCTGAGATAAATAAAGAGACCATTATCATTTTCAAGTGATCTCTCAAAACTAATAATTTTTTATCAGCAGGAAAAACATTAACTCTTCTGTATCATTTGTTTAAAATGCATATTTGCAGTCATTTTATTAATGTTTTTCTTTATAATACAGTTGCTTGTTGTATATTATCATGTTGTGAATTCATTTTAATTTGTAATATTGTCTTCTGTTTTCTTATATGTTAAAGTACTTTGTTTAAAGAACTTGTGTATTTTATGTGCGATTATTTTCAAGAGTTTATATAACTATAAGATTAAGTGCTTTATTATTATTATTATTGTGGAAGATAATTTATTTTTATTGGTTAGGTGTGACTAATTATCTCCATTAAATCACTAGGTGATGTGCAGGCCTGTTACCATATAAAGTATTAATTTAATAGTAATACATAAATTAAATGTACACAAAATATAATGAGACTTTTTTTCTCTGATACTTAATCATCAGATTTCTGCAAAAGGAAAAAAGATCAAATTTCTGTTTCAAAAGTCAATTGCAATTGATTTCTGTCACTGCTTGAGTGGGAGTTACTTAAGCAAGACCCACACAGTATAACTAAGATGACTATCCTGTCACATATATAATCATAAATGTATTACACTAATAGTATATTTAATTTACTTGATTTTATTTCAGCTTTGTTAATTATATTGTCTTCTACATAACTTTTAATTTCATGATTGCTTTTTCTTATTTATTGACTTATCCATGCACCTCTCTTCCAAAATGAAAACGGAAAACAAAAGCAGTTAACCAAGGTTTCACTGTACAGTAATTTCAGTTAGTGATAGATATGGTTTGGAATAGCGAATATTAATGTCAATTTACATTTTCTATGGATGTTATTGTTACTGAAAAAGATGAGAAAACGATGCCTCATTTTAGAACAATTTACAGAATTTTTTTTCTTTTTTCCAGCATTGATGCAGCACTTAAAGTGAGAGAGGAGTTAGAACCAATCTGCAAAGTTCCTCTTATCACCTCATCTCGTGAAGAGCAGCAACTCATTGCTAGCACTTCAAAGGTGAGAGAGCATAAATCATTGAAATTTGGTGGTGTCAAAGTGAGAGAGAATAAATCATTGACATTAGATGGTATCCAAGGAAATTGCACTTAGATTCTTTTTCTTTTAGTTACTTATGAAAGTTACATTTTTGAAGTTGTTGGAATACCCTCATGTTTAAATCTGTTCAAATGCAACCTAATTCAGTAATTGTCCATATTAGGGAGCCCCAGTGATTGCACATTTTTTATAATGAAATATACTTTTTAATGTATAATAACTTTATGTGTTGCTTTTTAGTTTCAAGTAATTCTACTTAATAAGTATTGAGACCACCAGGATTTCAAGCTTTGAGTCTTTTACTTTAAAATGTTTAATTATTATGTCCTAAAATAGTTGTTTGTCCAAACTTTTTTGTTCTTCTAAAGAACTGATTCAGATAAGAAAATTTGCCAGTAAAACTATTTCATGAGTGACTATTAGTAATTCTAATTGTCACAATGTATTACAGTGACTATTACTATTGCATTTTATTTCAATGACTACTACCAACAATCGCATTGTATTTCATTTTCAATGACTATTACCATCCCAGTTTATTTAAATGATAATTACTAATCACATTTTATTTCATTAACTATTAATATTACTAATACATTTTATTTCATTCTCTATTACATTACTAATTATCACATTTTACTTCATGGACAATAGTATACAGACTCTCATGTTTTGTTTCCCAGATTATAACCTTCACATTATATTGCAATGAATATTTCTATCACATTTGATGTCACTATTCCTAGCTAACACATTTTATTTCACTCTTTCTATCATATTTATATCACTGACTGTTTCTCACTATCATATTTCTTTAACTATCTCTAATTTGCACATTTTATTTCTAAGATGTCACATAGAGAGAGATTTTTTAACACTTTTCCAGCAATTTTTAAGAAAAAGATTGTATTTATCCAAAAGCCAAATATCAATTCAAGACTTAAAAGGCAATTATTTAATTTTTTTAAAACACACTTGCCATATTATGTATAACTATAACAGTAAAGGATATTTATAGCACATGCAGTGCACTAAGTGTTAAAATAATACTCTTTACTATAAAGATATACTTATCCACACAATTATTTCAGTGATAAAATTAACAGTTTTTACTTAAAGCAGACTAATTAGAAATAATTTGAAATTAGCATGTAATTATAAGAAATATCATTGCTTTAGTGAATTTCATAATATTGCTGTATTAAAGTTTCCACAAAAAAATACCAGTGGTTACTTATTTTTTGTTGTAAGCAGTGTAAGTTTTTAAGAAAAAAAAAATAGAGCTTTCAAGAATTTAATAAACAAATTTATAACTTAAAAAAATACAAAATATAAAGAATATAATTTGTATTTTTAAGGAATTCATAAATAACTGTCATGATAGATTTTATGCTATAAACTAATAAAGCAAAGCATATTCACTCACCTCATTATGAGATAATAAGATACAGGAAAACTAAAAGTGATACAAATAGTACTACCACATTAGTAGAGTTTAAACAGTTATACTGCTTATTATTTGTAAATGTTGTAGTGATAGTACTTGTACTGTTGTGTTGTAATTGTAAGACTCTACAGCAGGGGTCGGGAACCTTTTTGTCTGAGAGAGCCATGGACACCACATATTTTGAAAAGTAATTCTGTGAGAGCCATACATTATGTTTAAAACTAAAAATTCAAGTAAATGTGTGCATTTTGTGTAATTTCAACACTAAAAGTACAATAATTATGTCTCTGAATTCTTTTTAATAACATTGTTATGCTGTTGCTAATCAATAATGAGTATTTCTTACCATTAATGCGACTTCTGGTGCTGCATGGCTTTGTAGTCTGGTTGATACGTGGTGAGGTTAAGCTTCATGCAGGCGTTGAGACTTTAGTAGACTTTAGCTCATTTGTAGAATGAAATATTGATATGCAATTAATATGTAGATCAAAGGAGTCTAAAGAAATTTTTTTTTTTATAATCAAACATTTGTCTGCGAGCCAGATGCAGCCATCAATAGAGCCACATCTGGCTCGCGAGCCATAGGTTCCCGACCCCTGCTGTACAGCATAAGTCAAGTTTGTGCCTTTTGCTGTTGTCAATAAGGCTCTTCTGCACAAGTCAAGTTTGTTTCTTTGTTACTGTTTGTAAGTGATAACTAAAAGGTATGCCTCAGATATTAGTGTAATTCTCTGAAAAGCATGCATATGTAGCCATTGTTCTATGGCATCATGTGAGATGTCCATGATACTTGATAGACATTAAGGCAGCATTAGTCATTCATAAGGTAAAAATGATTTTTGAGCATGTCATACATGGTTATTTAAACCTGCAAAAGTGTTGTGATCACATAGACTTGTGTTCATAAGAAGTTAATATAAAATGTATTAACTCCATTTCTTAGTGTATAATGATATATATTTTATTACTGTCTTCCTCTGTCATGGTTTCATAAATAATGTAATTATTTATGTTGTATTTTTAAATTTGTTAATTAATGATGAACATATTTCATTTATTTATATTTTTCAATGGAATAGTTTTTGGATATTTTTATGTTTTGCTTTCTATTTCAGCCTGTGGTCAAACTGATTTGTAACAGACACAACAATAAGTATTCTTATACAAGGTAAGAGAAAGATGAGGTTTGAACTTTTCACATTCAGTAGGCACCACATTGTAATTACTGGTTATTGATTCAGCCACCTTATAAATAAACATTTAAACAAGGTTGTAAATCAGCAAAATCCTCTACTTTTTTTTTTTTTTTTTTTTTGTAGATTGCAAGAAGTTTACTGTTATTTAAAAAAAAAAAAGATTGTTCAGTGCTTCACCATCATGTTTGAACTACATTTGTAAACTCTTTACCAGGAAATTTTATTGAATAACCACCCTGCCTACTCTACCAATAATTTCTCTTGAAGAATTGCAGTGCAAAGTCTTTGCCAGGCAGGTTTATTGAAGAACCACATTCATATTCTTGACCAAACAGTTTTATTGGACTAATTATAAAGCAGTTTTTAATATGACATTCTTGACTCAAAATGAACCACTGTGCAAACTCTTTACCAAACAAATTTATTAAAGAAATGCAGTGCAAACTTTCTGCCAAGCAGTTTTTCGAAGAGCTGCATTATCATTTTATGCACTCTTGACAAAGCAATTTTTAATGTGACATTCATGACTTGAGACAAGAAGCTGCCCCATTTCCTGTTCCTGTTGATATGGTATCATTTCCAGGTTCCCACACTCATAAAGTGCTTCATTCATATTCTTCAGTACTTTATAGTTCACTTTCCTTATAGGAAATATTTTCTCAAATAGGATTTGTATTGATAGTTCAACGAAAGATAAAATAAGTGACTGTTTGAAATAATAACTGTTTTACAAAGTTATCTAATGTGCATGGAGACAAAAAGTAATTGTGCTGTATTTACATATTTAATAACCATTTACAACTGTTTTGCAATGTTACCTACACACGAGTTCATGTGAATAGACATAAAAAGTAATTGTGCTGTATTTACATAATTTAATAACCACTAATAACTGTTTTACAAAGTTATCTACCTACTAGTTCATGTGCATGGAGACAAAAAGTAACTGTGCTGTATTTACATATTTAATTTAATAACCATTACTTACAATTTAGTGATTCTCACAATTGTTACTGTGCTGTGCAGACACATACCTTAAGTAGTTTAGATTATTTTAATACTGTGTGCTTATGATTTTGTTAATTACAGTATGCTTAATATAATTGGAGTATGAAAGACCATAGTTGTGTTTGCGTACATGTCTGTGGTGGTGGATAGATGTACACTTGAATACAGAGGGATTGATTGAATAATTTATTTTTATTTTTATTTTACAACTAAAGATTTAGGCAGTTGTGTCTGTCTTGCAGAGAAGATGAGTAGTTACGAAAGAACTTCTATTATAATTATGACAGTTGTCATGTCATGCTTTTGTATACATACCTAGGTTAAAAATAAAATATATGAAACAGTTTTAATTTTTCTCTAAAAATTATAAGTGGTTTTTCTATGTTAAATAAAATAATGTGAAAAGACATTTTGTCCTCTTCTTCTTAATCTTATATTAAAAATTAGTAAAATTTATGCTGTGTGCTATATATCAATATATAAAACAAAGAAGACTTCAAATTACAATTTTATGAATGATATTGTTTTTAACATTTTGTAAAATCCAATATTTTTAAATCTACATTCCATACCTAAAATACAATTTGCATCCTTATTTTAATTTTGTCTTTTATTTTTAGCAACTCAGATGACAACCTTCTAAAAAATATAGAACTCTTTGACAAGTTGTCTCTGCGGTTTAATGGTCGTGTGATGTTCATCAAAGACGTCATTGGTAGCAATGAAATCTGTTGCTGGTCATTCTTTGGTCATGGTGCCAAAATTGCTGAAGTCTGCTGCACTTCAATTGTTTATGGCACTGATAAGAAACATACAAAGGTATGAATGAAACAGTATCTGAGTACAGAACATGAGAGCTCTAGCTGTATTAATTGCCAACCAAGTACCAAATTATTCTTACATAGGTATGCATGAAACACTATCTCAGCACAGAACATGAGGACCCTATCAATAATAAATGTCAAATTATTCTTACATAGGTATGCATGAAACACTATCTCAGCACAGAACATGAGGGCCCTATCAATATTAAATGCCAAAGGTGTGCATGAAACAGCATCTGAGTGCAGAACTTGAAGACTGTAGCTGTATTAATTGCCAATCAAATGCTTACTCATTTTCTTTGGATTTTTTGTTTACTTATTCTTTATAATTTTCTGCCCAACTAGGTCGAGTTTCCAGAAGCCAGAATATTTGAAGAGACGCTGAATGTCCTTTTATATGAACATCGTGGCAAGGGTCCAGATGCCGAGTTGATGCAAGCTACTCGTGGATCAAGGGATGGTGCACAGGGTTACAATAGTGATGAAGATGTTGAAGATAAACTAGATAGAGCTATGCGCAGAAAATGAAATATGCTGTATTTGACTATAGTTATGCTCAAACATAGGAAATTTGTTTAAACTAGACACTGCTCCACAGACTACTAACTTTGAGAGGGTTGTACTATATTGTACATATCCCTCTTGTCAGACTAATTGGGAAATAAGAATATCAGAATCTGTATGATGAGTAGATGTACATTGAAAAAAACATGATTTTCCCCAAGAATACCCTAAGACCATGAAGGGATATTTTTTTTTTTGCATCTCCACATCATTTTATTGGATTGAATTTTTTATATAATATTTATTGAATTTTTTCTTCAAATTTTGCATTTATTTATTAAAATTTTGAAATAGTTCTGTTTTGTTTGTCAATTATAATAAATTATGCAGTGAGTTCCCCCCCTTTTTTTTTTTTTAAATAAAAAAGTATTTACCTTTCTTGCTTTTATGTTGAAGCTACTTAATTGTCTTTCACAGAGTATCATTTCATTGCAGTGGTTGGAATTCGAAGTATTTGTTTCTCCCAGATTGACATATTTTTTTATTTTTAAAAAATCAGATGTACAGCAAAGCAGCTCTGATTAAAAATTTAAACTACATATTTTGACAATAAAACAAATTAATGAGGATTTTACTTTTCATATACTTAATCAATAGTGAGAAGGAAGTTACAGGGATAAAGATAGATTCACACTTTTGCACTGAAACGGGCGTTATCCTTCAAATAAATTATCCCCATGATTTCAGCAACAAAGCTGTAATAGATAAATATAAATTGTATGACAAAGTGCTTCTAAATATGTCACAGCCTGATGCAGGTGAAAAATCTTTGCAAGAGATTGTAATTCAAGTACATTGATGGATGATGCCAGTGAAATGTGTTTCTAAGAGTTATTTATGTCAAACTAAGCTATTTGATGGTTATGAAAAGCAAGACAAAAGAATTTAAATTTGACTGCCCCATGCAGGATAAAAAATTGTTTTAAATGTGAAATGTGTTGTAAGCCCATAATAGTCTGTGGTTGACTGCAAAGTTTGTTATGTTTGTATACTCACCCACACACATATATATAAAATTTGTAATTATTCACTTCTTTTTCTTAAAGAAACCAGTATTATTCAGACAAATCAACTCAGAAAGTTAAATTGTTTCCTGCATGACTAGTCCTCAGATGAAAAGGGTGCTTTGCAAAATGAATTCATGACGTTTATAAAAATGAGGTGCAATTGTTTGTACCTGTTATAAAGAAAATGTTCAAGCAAATCTTATTAGTAGTTTATAAAGAATTAAGTGAATTTAATAAAATACTGTTATATGAAACATCTTAATTTTGTATCTTTGCATGTAATAACCAGACAGCTGTTTTGTTCATTCTTTGGCTTGGTTGTTTAGTATTAAATCTTAGTAGTATGGAGGGCACGAGATACAGTTTTTTGCTGTTATCAGTCTTTTGGTTAGAACCCTCTCTGTATTGGTGGAGTGTTGTAATTACATGTGAAAGTTATGTTATTGTTCATTAATCAAAATTTAATATACCCAATTTATTGACTGTGTAAGCAATACTTATATACTGCCATTATCATATAAATAACTTATTTATGTGAAATGCACTGTATATATTTTTATAAATGTTTCTTCACGTGTCAACAAAATGAAATAGATCAAGCTATGAACATGGTTTGGTTTTTTTTTGGTTTTTTTTAAAAAAAAAATTGTGCTTGTTTTATTCTTTTCTTAAAATGTTTTATTTTGGATTCTTGATGTAAATGCTTTAATTATTTGCTAAGTTTTTAAAGTTGTAATAATATTAATCAGGCAATCATTGTATATTTGAATCATTAATGTAAAACATATTTCTTTAATTGGGCACAGTATGGCAAAGATTCATACTGTATTACTGCATGCATCTTTATCTCTCTGAGTTGTGAACTGTCATACATAATTTCTTAGAGGGTTTCACCAGTAAATTCCTCTACGGGTAGGTTCACAAAACACCAACACTTACCTAAAAATAAGTGACATTTTTATTTTTTCAGGAATGACTGAAATATTATTCAATTAAAAATTACATCTGTTTAGAATTTTGACAATGTCAGGATTATAACATTCTTTATCGCAATTGACAACTGTCCAAACATTTATTTCAGTATTGAAATCTTTGTAATGTTGTACTTAAAGAACCTTGATTACATAATTTTTTTCAAATTCTGTTATTTGATTTTTTGAATAAAAAACATTAATTAGCAATTGGATGTAGATTAAAATTACTGCCTTGAATATAACTATTACCATACAACTCCATAAATGGAATGTATATTTGTACTTTAAATGATTTTATGGTCTATGTCTATTAGGATTATGTAGAAGTAAATTTATGCCAACTATATAAATTTCTTAAATTTATAAACCAAGCAATGAAGATAAATACAATTTTTTTTAACTCCCGCAGACAAACTGATTGCAAATATCAGTTGTTTCCTAGTATCGGTCTAATTCTCCTGGCTGACCAGTGATCAAGGTTTAATTCCTTCTTTCAAAAAACTACAACCTTGTAAAATTTCTGTATGAAATATGAAGAAATGATCTGCTGTTTGTATAAAAAGGACTAAATGCATGTTCTTTTATATTTTATGATTTGTTCACTTATTTTCAATTTCCATTTAAAATCGAAAGCTAAATTTTATTAATTCAGCTTGCATCTGATGAGCACTTTGATGATTTTTCCTGCTACTTACATCATTCTTAATGATGCTGCATATTCCACCCAAAAGCATGCTTTAAATTGATGTAGGTAACTGTGTTGGTACTGTTGTTTTTGAAGAGTTGTAAAGTGTTTACATGTTCCTATACCTGTCTTGGAAATATGAAACCAGTTTTATAATCTTTACAAACATACAATATACATTAAAAGTACTAAATTCAGATATGATTTTTAATTCACAACTTCCATTTAATTCAAACCCAAAAGTTGAAGTCCCACTTTTTTTTATTATTAGAATATGGCTCCTTCAAACTATTTTTCTGAACTAAACCACTTTAAAATGGACAAGCTTTACTTTGTATTTTGTGGACAGTTATATTTTATATTCAATTTTAGATCTGAAAATAAATTAAAAATAAACACAAAATGATTTTAAAGTTACTATAAATAAATATTCACTACTCTAATATGTTGAGTACCTAATTTAATAATGCTTACAAGACTTTAGATATTTCTTTACTAAAACATTTTTTTTTTTTTTTTAATAAAGATTATAATGAAACTGTATTGTATAATACAATTTAATATAACAAATACTTGAATTATTGTTCATATGACTGTGTGTGATAATACATATTCAGACCTATTTTGTTATTTAGACTTGCAAACTTTCTTTTAGCAACACAAAAATGAAACAAAAATTCATAATTCAAAAATAAATTCAGAAAGTGTATTTACTAAAATAGAAAATCTTTTTCATATGGAATAAAATTAAACCAAACTAACAAACCAACTTTTTACATCAAATTAATAACAGTGAATGTACATAACTAATTTTGAATACCTGGATCTACAAAAATCTAAAATATCACATTAGTGATTAAACCACTCAAAGGAGTATCACAAAAATAATTAATAAACCTAATTATACTGCAAAAACTAGTTAATAGAACTCAATAGAGGTCTTGCTTTCTGTGTGCACATGCCCCCAATCCCACCTTAATAAGCTATGCAACAATGGTAACATACTCTGTGTGCACATGCCCCCACTCCCACCTTAATATGCTATGCAACAATGGTAACATACTCTGTGGGCACATGCCCCTACTCCCACCTTAATAAGCTATCCAACAATGCTAACACACTCTGTGGGCAGATTCAAGTTATCAGTCAGTGTTACCTGAAGGTTGGTCAAGTTACTTTTTTTTTTTTTTACTTAAGTTGTATATTTTTTAAATAAAGAAACAAAACATATTAAATATAAATTAAATGAACAAATAATACATACTGAAATTTTATCAAAGGTGATTTGTTCTTTTAGTTATACAACACAATGCAAGGTCTATGTTTATATGACTGCATTTTTAAGTGAAAATATACTTTTTATACTCCAGTTACTATTTAAAAAGTTTAACAACAATATTATTAATGTCTTGAAATCTATCTATACACTTAAGATGAGGTGAAAATTGTTAATGTAATTTTTATAAAGTGCTTGAAAAACAATTACATTAGAGATAACTCATGTAATTCTTAACAAAATATGGAGAAATGTAAAATGGACAATGCAGCCATCAAAGGCATTAATACAAGGGATACAACAGTTTTGCTTAAGTTTACCAATATATAAAATAAAATAGTGAACAAAGATCAAACATGATATCATCTCATTAAAAACAAAGGTATAAATGAGCAGGATCGGAATTTAAGTATGATAGATTATCTATTGGTGATTCCTTTAAACACAAGCTAATGCAGTATACATCAAAGGAAAACAACGAATAAAATGTTTTAGGATTTTGCAAGTCTGGTGCATTGGCGAACAAAAAATAATGAGGCAAAAAATTGTAGCGCCAAAGCTGGTGAAATCTGCTCAAATTTATACTTCATCTACTAAAGCCTATGTGGTCAAGATGTGGGAATTTTAGTTCTGAGCTTCAAATCTGATTAGAGTTAAATCTAATCAGTGTTTTAAATTTTCTGAATCACATGCTACAATAATGCTACTTAATACAAATATTCTACTCTCTGAAGTAAAAATAGACTAAAAATATATCATTCAGATAAACATTGTATAGCATTGCAAAATATTAATTTTTAACAATCATGTTTCACTGACCCTGAAACTGCTGGAAATCTCATATACTAGAGAAAGGAAACAGGAGTAAATTACCATAAATGGGGTAAAAAAAAGAAAATTTTGGGAGTAATGAAGGCTATAGACAACCAAATAAAGCATTGTGAGGTCATTTAACTCATTCACTTATTGTTTTGCTCTCCCTTCAATTTTTAATAGATTCCTATTTTTATTAATGTAACTCCCATTGACAATTAAGTCACCTGACTTTATCAAAGATAACATTTGATTTCAGCTAGTCTTTAAAAATATCAGTTATGATCTTGACTCCCAACTAGGAGCACGCTAGCCCAGTCGGTCCCCAATATTTATTCCATGGTACGTGACTTGAGTTTTGGTGGTGATGTAATCTTATGAAAGAAGCCACATAGTATTGGTGAAGAACTGGTTAAACCTGCTACTGTGAAAGTGGCATAAATCATGTTTGGCCAGAAAGAAGCCATGTGAGTTCAGTGCCTTGTCTACAAGCGTTGTGAAAGAGAGAATTTTTATCTTTGCAGAAAATGTGAGGGAACAAGTGATTTCTTCAGTCAAAGAGAACAAACATTTTGCTGTTCAACTTGATGAGACTACAGACATCAGTAACAATTTGCAGCTGATGGTGTACGTTCAATACAATTGTTGATGCAATTGAAAAAGAAATGTTCTGTTTTTCTCTTGATTTGAGAACTTGTGGAGTTGATGTCTTCAACAAGGATAATGTGTACTTCAAAACACCAAGTGCTGATTTAAAGTGGGAAGAGAGTATTGGCAAGTCTGTTGAAGGACCTTTAGCCATGTAGGGTTATGTTACTGGCTTTTCAGCTTTGGCCTAAAAGCAGAATCAAAAGCTTGAAGTTACCCACTGAATGATTCAATACCAGCTATTGCTGGAAGTTATCATTCATGATGTAATCAAGATTGTCAATGCTGTCATAGGGCATATACTAAACTTGCATCTATTTCGTGATTTATTCAGGCCTCCTTTTTCATACTTAAATGAGGTGGCTTTCACATGGCAATATTCTGAATCTCAGATCTGAAGTAAAAATCTTTCTGGTGGATCAAAAACATGCCCTTGCAGATAAGTTGAGATACTCCACTTGGCTTGCACACCTTACATATTTAACTGACATCTTTGGGCATGTGAATTCATTGAACAAGGAACTGCAAGGGAAAAACATCAATGTCCTTTTAGCAAGAGAAAAGATTTCATTATTTGGATCAAAGCTTCTGTTCTGGAAGCAGAAAGTGGAACGAAACAAGATAGCCACCTTTCCAAAACTGGCAGAGTTATTGGAAGATTGTGAAGATCTCAGTCTTTGTGACATTAAGAAGTTAGTTACAAGGTGTGGTGGAGTAAATTTGCCTGTCCCTGTTTCTAGACTTAAACAAAGTACAGAAATAGGTTGGACTCCAAAGACAGCATCTAAGTTACTCTAACAACAAAAAGCCCTGATGTTTTATCAAAAATGAAACGGCATCGTCTTCCCCAAACCTTAAGATGTTTGAATGAAATTCTTCAGTTCTTCAATCCATTTTATTAATTTTGTATGTGTACTATTCTTTTGACAGCATTTGTGTCTTTTTAAGTCTCTTCTTAGTTCTTGACTTTTGAGTGCAGTTATTCATTTTAAGAGCAATTAGCTTGCTTTTGTTCACTGTGAAGTCTGGGGGTAGTTACAGATTTTGAGTAATACCCCAAAAAGTTCCCCGACCCCTGTACTACTACTAGAGATTAACATTGAATCTGTAAATCTCATATACAAGAGTATTATCAAGGAAATCTCAGTATACTAGAGTATTATCAAGGAAATCTCAGTATACTAGAGTATTATCAAGGAAATCTCAGTATACTAGAGTATTATCAAGGAAATCTCAATATACTAGACTATCATCATGCAATCTGTAAATCTCACTAATTACAATATTTTTGTGCAATCCAAAAAAACTCATTATACTAGAGTATCATCCTGCAAATGGAAACCTCATTTGAGTATTTCTGTGCAATCACTGTTCAGGCAAAGATTGATCTGGCATGAAAAATATCCACATGTTTTGTGGTTCTCTAATCACATTTACAATTACAAAGTAAACTGTCTGTCAAGTACTAACTTTAGTAACAAAAACTTTCTAAAGGTAATTTATAAAACAACTGAAACAATTATATAAATAATATTTTCAAATGTAAAATCCACCAAAAGTTAAACTATAAACTCTTGTACAAAAGACAGTATCTAACAGGAGAGAAAAATATAACAGAAAACTGTTCAAGCTACAGTTTCCTTTCTGTGATTGATTTAATGAACTTGTTCTTTGTTATGAATATAAAAATATCAGAAGCATGAAGCTAGTATAGTACACCCCAATTAACCATGTGTTCAAGCATCTGAAAATAGCATATAGATGATAATAGTTTCATAGATTTGTAACCATTTTTAATTTAATAGAATTATTTGTCTCTAAAAATGTTCAATGTTCATTCATCATGTGACAGTTCTTTCAGCTGTGAAGAGCAGTTACAGGATTTATCCCCCACCCCACCCCACAGAAGCCATGGCAACAGCTGGTGATTGAAATTATCTTTTTAAACTGTGTTAACCAGGCTTCTACAAAAGAAAAGAAAAGAAAGAATGTTTAATTTTTTTAATTTAGAACACAACCTCTTATCCAGAATCTAGAACAACCAGAAGTCTGGAATACAAAATGACATGCATTAGAATGATTAAATTGTTAAAGTAAAATTCAGTGTTTTAAGATGTATATTAGATCTTGACTGTGAAAGCTTTAAAATATATACATATTGGTAATATACATCAGAAATTGCTCCAGCCATTCATGTGAGCAGCAAAATGATAGTGCTACAGTGTATTTTTTAAGTAGCAGTGTCAGTACTCATAAGTGCAAATTGCTCGATTCAGCAAAAAGCACAAGTCCTAGTGTTATTTAAGGACGTAGGATGTCTCTTGAGATTCATTTATATATAAACCACTCATTTTCACTGAAATAAAAAACAATTTGAAGCCTGAAGCCATTATCAACATGATGACTCTATTCAAATGCTCGACCACTCTTTGTGGTAAAACTTCTCAAAGTCTATAACATTTGCCATTTATTTATATATTTACATTTTATTTACCCCTAAATCTGAAACCATCATTCAATTGTTAATCCAAAATATTCGGCCCAGGGTAAAAAATCTGGAATGGTCAGGCCCAAAGATTTCCACATGAGAAGTATTGTATAATAATTATAACATCTCTTGAAAAAATATCTAAGTGATTAATGGGGTAGTTCTCTCACTTAATCACCACTGTACTACCCTTTTATCCTTTCTCACACAGATGAAATTACAAAAGCATTACAATTTCATGTACCATATTTAGTATCTATAATAATTTAAGAATCCTTAAATGTACAAGCACAAGCAAAGCTATTTGCTTACAGTTGGTGGTGATTCTTTTTATTCAACATTTTACTGGTATAAGTTCCACAGCACAATCCCATTTTTATTTTAGTGTTGGACTTTTACTTTCATAGCCATATTTAAGTAATTTTCACTTTCAAAGGAATATTTAGATAATTTTTTCACTTTCAAAGCAACATTTATGTGGCAATTTAGTAAAGCAAAAGCAAAATGCATATACTACTTGAGCAAAAGATACGCATTTCAGTTCCACTGAACATTTCACTAGTTATATACATTATCTTGCAATATCTGTCTAGTCTCATCTAAGAGGATTTCTGTTGCTGCATATAAACACGCGTCATTTGCCACTGCCATGGGGCACCTTCTGTTCTCGCTGGGTTCCAAGCACTTCCTTTTCTAGTTCCCACAAGTCAATTTTCTTTTCCCTGATGGCATTCTTTAAAAGACAAGCAAACAAGAAATATTTACAAAAGTAGTCCTATGTTTAGTAATAGCGAACATGGTATCATACAGCACAAGACAGTTTCGGAGTGTGTTCTAAATATTCATCACAGAATAAGGCAAAAATAAACCCACATAAGAAGTATAATTTTTAAGTGATTAGAAATAATGAGAAGAAATGAAGGAAGAGCAATCTACTCTGTTAAATATTTCTCTTTCTTTCTATCTGCCTGGAAATATATATATACATGTCTTTAAGTCTCCCTCCATCTGTAACTAGTGTAAGAATCTAAATCTCCCTCTCTGTAAGTATTTCTCTATCTGTCTCAATAATGGAATGTGTATAAAAATAAAAAGTGTACTGCCTCATCATTTGTTAAAAATTTTTAATTTCTGATTTAACTACACACCAAAATGTTTCAAGGAACCCAAGAATGTTACTGCTAAACAGCACTTGAAAAGACATGAAACCCATATAAGTTATACATCAAAGAAGCAAGCTTATTCAGCTCTTGCAACATTTTATGAACAAAGAAAGAAGCCAAGCGGTGGCAAAGGAATGATGGCAGATCTGTTTATATTTATATTCTAATGTATTGATCGAAAAACTAGTAAATAATAATTGTTACCAAATATGTCAATCAGCCTATATATGCATGCTCTTGTCTGCATTATTTGCTAACTACTACCACGACTGAAGACTTAATAAATCTTAACTCATAGATATATGCTCAAAGTGCGGTAAAATAATTATAACTATAAGAAGAAAGGTTATGCTAACTAGTCAACTCTTAAGGTCCTATAAGTCTGTCAAGTTATAGGGAATCTTTTTAAATGGATACTTAAGAATATTTTCTTATCTATTGAGATTTAATCTAAACTTGTTATATGTATCATGATGGAAAGGCGTTTTAATTTTAAAAAATTAAATATGCATTAAACACAACAAAAAATTAAATATTATTTGAATTACTAAAATATGTGCAGACCTGGAGGCTTCTAACATGTTAAAACATAATAACAAACCAAAAGGTAATAAAGTACTGTAAAATGATCCTACATACAGAATATAACAATATATACAAAATACATATCTTTACAGAAACAGGGGCAAATAAATAAAATGAAATTAAGAATATAAAGTTTGAACAAACAATGAGAGAAGAGCTACTGCTATTCTATTCTTGATGATTAAAAAAAGATGTCTTGAGAGCCAGCTTGAAAATGACCATAGCCTCTTGTTATTTTAACACAAAAGGCAGCACATTCTAGATAGAAGGACCCTATTCAGCAAATAAAGGCAGACCATACAACTTGTACTTTGCTTTCAAAATGTCAAAAAGACCTTTGTATGATGAGTGCAAGCTTCTAGCTATATAGGAATGGAATTGTGTAGAAAGGCATAAAAATGGAAAAAACACAGTAGTCAGCTAACAGGTAATCTGAGAAGAAGTGGAGTGACATGATTGGTTCTTAGTTCTAAGAATAATTTTGGCTTTAGTGTTTTGAACCTGATGAAGTCTCTTCAAAAGACATAAAGGTTGACCAGAGAAGAACTCACAAGTCAAGAGAGTACTACACACACACACACACACACACACTAAGAGTTTGTATAGCATCACATGTGGGAAACCTTCAAGTTATGCTGCTCTTTAGGTACTGAATGACCCAATTTAATGAGAGTCACCAATATTCAATGACTCTGGCAGAGTTCAGGATTTAAAAATCTTTTTGGAGCAACAAGCATGGTTTCTGTAGCATCATCATTCATTTGTAACAAATTACTTTACCATTCAAGACTTGGCATTATAAACACGTTTCTGAACACTTTTCATGGTGGAACTAATTTCATCTGAATTACTATATTTGTACTACAGTTGAGTTTCATCAGTATACAACTGGTGGGTACCATCAGCATGATTGGTAACCACTAACATTGGACCAGGGCTGATTACATAATGAAAATAACTGGTCCAAGAAAGAGCCATGGGGCACCATAACAGAAATTGGCTGGGCTGGAATGTTTACTATGCTGACAAAATCTGTATTTTTTTTGCATGAATATTATCTGAACCAAGATGAAACACTACCATGGATGCCTAGCAAAAAAGTAGCATATGCTGAAGCAATATGTATGGTCAACAGTGAAAAATCTGAGATATATCAGGCAGTATCAGAACTGAAATGTTTCCATCATTCATAAAACAGAGAAGGCCATGAACAACTTTTAAAAAGGCAGTTTCAATGCTGTGAAAGAATTAATAAGCTAACTAAAAATTGCTGAAAGAAATATGGTGATTTAGGTGACACGCTAAATTAGTAAAAAAAAAAAAAAATCAACTTTCTCTAAAAACGATGTAAAGCTTGTCCATAGTTTTCAAAGTCATTACAGTCAGGTTAATTTTCTCAAAAGGAGACTGACAACAGATATTTTTAAAAGATACTGGGAAATGGTAGAAAGAGAAATACTTAACAATGTTCACCAGAGCAGGCAGTAGAGCACATGAGCATTTAAAAAGTAAAGGTTCTTTTTTACTCAAAGAATGTTTGCAGAAAATCATAGGTTGTAAATGGATACTGTTTAAGTACAAATAAGTGGTTCATTAACTGCTGAATTTTATTTTGTTGTTGTTAACTTATTTGTATTTTTACCTTCACACATTCCTGATAGACGCGAAACTGAGGAGCACAAGTGTCCTCGATGCTACCTTTGAGAAATTTCTCAGCAAACCACTTATTAAAACATTCTTCATACATTTTCTTAAGCTCTATACAGTCTTCTCCGACACTGTTCATGATTGAAAATTCTTGCTAGATTTCTTTTTAATATTTAAATTTGTTATGATTATCTCGATGTGAAATGTTTTCCGTATTTTCGCGGCGGATGTTATGTTGTTTTACAGCTTTTCATCACACTTATTTTGTGTTCTCTCTAGTTCCTGCAAATAGTTCTTATATTTATGCATTTTTCCTAAATACAGATTAACTAATATAATTGATATAGAAATTGTAACATTTTTAAAAAGTAAATATTTACGCTCAGTGAACATTTTTTCGAAAGATGTTGCATACATTATAAGGAACCTAGTCTGAGTTTATTCATACTCTGTAGCAGACGCTCAAAAAAGGGTCGAAATTTCAGGAACTCAAGCCCAAAATGCAATATCAGCTTTTACGTTTTACCAAACATTTATTTAATGTAAAGCATTTATCGTCAAAGGTTAGTAAATGTGACACACACGGTCTCTGATCATATTTTATATTTTTTGTAGAGCGAGACACATTCTCGGACGCTAGTTATTTATGGCTTCTTGGTACTTTTTTAAAAATTGAAGATAGCTACGGGCTTTTGTGTAGACTAAGAAAATCAAGGAATGGGACATTAAACCAAATGAGAATTATTTGCTAACTGAAGACTGAATCCCATCTAGTATAAATAAGAGTATTTATATATTTATTGTAACCCTAATACGAATGCCCAGTAGCTTTTGGCAATGGCTACAGATTTCTTTCACACTAGCCCTAGTAAAGTAGTAATTCTCTCAACTTACATGATTATACATAATCGTGTTAGAAAATGGCCTGCAATATCTTGATGATAATACCATGCTTCTAGTTCTAACCAGAGTAATTACTTTTACCAGCAAAATTCAAGGAGGAGCACATCATTACTGTTACACTGACCATATTCCCACAAAATGTTGGACTAGTTTCTAGCATTGTTCTAAACAACCTTTTGCAGTATAATTTATGTTTAACATGAGCTAGGAAGATATTAAGAAAGTGGAACATATTTTAGTATACTCTATTCGCTTGTGTGATTAACGTTATAGCAAAGTGTTTCGCAATGTGAGACAAAGGCAGAAATGTCACAAAATAGTTCTATACTTGGTTAAGAAAACTGAAAACAATGTAAATACACATGTATCTATACTTACAGAAAATTAAAAATCCTGCCAGTGAGAAACACTTAAGTGCTATTAACAAGTCCTATAAATCTTTGTAAATAATTTTTATTTAAACTAACTTTAGGAACTTCTCCTTAAATATATTCGTTTATTCTTAATAAAACATGGTATTACAAAAAAATTATAATTTAAAAAATCTTAAAACTAAAAGGGAATAAATTATCTTAAAATTAAGATTACAGATTTTTAAAAAATTAAGATTACACAAAATACTGAATTGTGCCAAGATGTGACATAAGAATAATATATCTATAGTTATATTTTTATTTTCCAGGTACCAGAAAAACCAACATGGATTCCAGTGGACACAACGAAACTTCCAGGGGTAATTTCTTTTGACATTTGTTGCAATACATCTTTTTTAATTTTCATTTAATTGGAGAACTGTTAATAAGAAATATTAATTTAAGCAACAGCATCCTTTTTAGATTTCTTCAAACTAAAACTATATTAAGGTAAAAGAAATATATTCTCTCATTTTATTTTTAACCAAATAGCTAAGTATTTGTCAAGTTAATGCAGTTTGTAATACAAATGCATGGCCTGTATATTTATCTGAACTTAGCATGCTCAGTTAAATAATTTTGTATTTGATGATTAGCTTTACGAGTGCGCCTGACTCATTTATTTCCATCATCAAGAAAAACTCTTGATGATTAGTTGTTTTTATGAGTACAATAGTCTCTTGATCATCTGGGGCTATTTTAAAAAAATTGTAGGGGCGGGTAAGAGAGTGAAAGGAGAAGTGTTGGATTATATGGTGAATGACAGTGATTGTTTAAAATGTTTTAAGTCTATCTGTTTTTCATTTCATCCATAATATGTGACATGTTGTTGAATAGGTTGAAGATATATCCCGGAACTTGGTAGAACATTTAGAAAGATTGTCTTTGGTGGAGTTCAGCAATGAGGAAGGCCTGAAACGACTGCAGGCAGCCATATCATCTGCTAACCAGCTGTATATGGTAAATACAGATGGAGTGGAGCCCATGGATAGTGTGCTAGAGGACAGGTTAGAGTTGTTAACCTTGCTAGCAGTTAAAAATGTCCTGTTCAAATTCAAATGGAACAGAGATAACTACCATTAAATTGGTTAGAAACTTGAGGGTATAGAGAAAGACTGACAACTAAATTGAAAGGATATTATTATTAAAGCTGAATATTTAAATGTGAATTGAATAATTAATTGTCCTTATAAAAGTATGAATAGAAAATGAATAAGAACACTTTAGAGTGAATACATATTTTCTTTTTTGTAAAATATAATACACAGTATATTAGTGAATATATGTACTTCCTCATATGCAATTTTTTTATAAATAAAATGCAATAAAACACAATAAAATATTATAATCATTAAAATATCAACAGTGTACAGATTCATAATCTGTCATTACACCATTTATTTTAAGACTTCCAGATTTGTAGCTGGATTGTGACTCGATGTCTTATGTCATTTGAGTCACTTATTTATTTTTTAATATTAATGGTATGGACATGTTTTCTAGCATTTTTAAATATTTATTTCCAAAACTGTATGGTGAAATTTCAGTCATCTTTGTGTGTGTGTGTGTATTAATAAAGATGACATGAAAAAGCACTTAATCTTTTAAATGCACTTAGTGCTTTACAATAATTGCACTCAGAGTCTTCAAAAACACAATGAATCCACACAAGAAATGACATTTTATATCAATTTGCATTTTCAAAAGAGAAATGTAAATAAAGTGAATTTACAAATGTACAGCTAAACAAAGACAAGACTCTTAACATAAGTAACAAGCATGACAGTTGTATCATCATTTTTAACATACAATTCATCGTCAAAGACTTATTTAGTTATTATCAGAATCCTGTATCTGTACACTTGGATTGTATAAGGAGCAATTGGGACACCATAAAATGTTCGTTTACCATTAACTGACACAATTTGTTTTATTATGTGCATGAATACACATACAGTTGTATTCTTATAGTGCTGTCACTGTGAATGTGTGCATGTAGCATCTTTAGTTCAAAGGGTATACACATATGACTATTTGAATATTGTGTACTTACTTCCCCACCCCTATTCCAAACTGTTGCTGTAGAATGCTTTAGAATTGCCTGCCCTTTACACCAATAAACCCAGTGAACTATCCCCAAGACACAGCAGTACCTATTTCAGACTTCAACATTGCTGTTGTGGTTAATTCGGTTCAGCTCTTGATCATATTGATGCAAGGTTTTATTTCTTTTCTCTTAATGTTCAGTCTGATGTAAAGGTGATTTTCACTTGAAGTTGCTTGCTAATGTAAGGGGTGCTTTCGGCTTCCGCGCTGGGTGAGGGGGTTGTGGGGGAAAGGGAGGGGGGTGGTTTAGCCCACTGGCTACGTCAACCTAGTTTCTGTTATCTATCATTTCCAAATGGTCAGCTCTCCGCAAAGTTGTTTTTACTGTTTATCTCATGCCTGGCCGGTCAGAGTCTTCTGTTTTCTTGGTCACTCTGAGCTCTTGTTTTTTGTTGTTGTTTTTTTTCCTTTTAAAAAACAAAAACCCAACACCCTTCTTGTCTTTTCCTTCCTCCCTCTTTTTATTTTTTATTGTCCTCTTTTTTTCTTTTATATTATTTAATACTTCTACTTATTATTATTTTTTTCCTTTTTGTTTCCTTTCTCCTTTTAATCTTTTATCATTTCGCTTATTATTTGTTCTGTTTTACTTGTTTATTTCTTTACTCTAGTTTTTTAATTTAATTTTTAAATTTGTCTGGTTATAATAATTTAATTAGTTGTTTTTATATATCCAATATTATTTCCTTTTTATTTTGTGAATTTTGTCGTTTGAATTTAGGTGGTCCTCCCAATCATTACTTTAGTCGACCATTTGTGGGGCAGTTTCACTTGAGGTGGAATTATTTAGTGTTTTATATTAACAATTCAACTGAGTTACCTACAGTAGTGAACATGGTGTCTTTAGAGATATGTCTTTTTCCTTCCTTTTTTAAAAGCAAAAGTATTGTCTATTTTCTTCAATATAACATACTTTTCCATTTTTTTTTATAGCTTGAAGTACTGTTTATTGCAGAGCACTCTATCTTCGTGCTGATGAAGTGACTGAAGGAAACTGTAAAGAAGAGATCCTTTCCAATGCTAGCAGATTAGAAGAAGACTTTTTTGTTGCGCCACCTGGTATGTACTTCGCTATGTGGTTGATGTATGTAAAAATATCTTTTAGTTCTTTCAAAATTTGCACAATTGATTTGTGCTAAAGAAATTAAGGTAGAGTTATGTTTAATGCTTTGACAAGTTTACAACATTTAGACACTAAACATATATACACTATTTTTGTCTCCTTTGGGTTATATTTATGAATATGTTTATTTGCTAGTTTCAAACTAATTTTCACAGGCTGAGCAATGTTATGATCTTTAAACTACCTTATTGTGGTTTTACTATTTTAAATGTTATTTTCGTTCCATAAGGACATACCTGTTAGTAGTTTCACCATAGTTATTTCCCTTTTCCTCACAATTTGCTAGGTAAATTTGAAATATTATTAAATTAGTCTTTATCCAAATTCATCACCCACAGTAACATACTTTTTGTATGAAACTGTAGCAATTTAAATTTTTTAAAAACCGTTATTTATATATTATTTCTTTCTCTTGTCTGCTCACATCAGAAAAATTTACTTTCAGGAAATATTCCTCTCAAGAAGAAAGAGCAGCATTATAAAGACAAGCTCACTTGAGCCTCAGGGACTCGAGTTTCACAGAATTTACTTCTACAATATTTTTTAACATATGGCACTTACTTAAAAGAAAGGACTGCATCCAAAGACTTTCAGGATTGAAATAAAAATTTTGTACATTTAGATTCTATGCTTATTTTTTTAACCCATTTCATTACGTCTTCCTTTGTAAATACACATTTTATTCTATATACCAGTCATTCGATCAAAAAGACAATTATCTCAATTACTCTGCCACTCTACTTTGATTTTTATGTCATAGTGGAGACCAGTATTTGAGTAAAGTGATTTCTGAGCAAAGAAGCAGAGTAAAGTATTTATTGCTTGCTCTGTGCCGAAGTCTCAGGTACATTATTCAGTCTTACTAGGAACGAAGTACTTGCATATTTAAAACACTGTTATGCTTACAAAACTTAGCTCTAAAAAACATAGTCCTTAATAATTTATTTTAATTTAACCATTATTTTGTTACAAGCTTTTATTTCATATTCTCTTATTCTATTGCAAGAGTTCAATACTTGAAAGTACTATAATCATTATGTATATACCTACTGTATTGATCAAACAGCTTGGAACCATAGAATCTGCCAAGTTACACAGTATGAAAGAAAATAGAAATCACTATTATTGATTGAATTATCGTCTAATTCTTTAAACACCTATGAAAGGCTACGATGATTTCTAGACTTCTGAAAACTAGTGTCATTTGAAATACTGGTCAGTGAAAAAAATATTAAATGTATTTCCAATACATCAGATGTCCATGAAAATCAGACAGAAATATCCTCAGCTGGGCATTGATGTTTTGCATGACTATTAAAGTATTTAAAATTAATAAGTACACTGAAAGTATACATTGCAGACTGTGAATCTGGTTCAGTAATTAAAACTAACAGAACATCTTTATCAAAATTGAGTTCTTAGCATATCCTATTTTCATTTATAACATTAAGTGTATCCTGAGATATAAATTTTTAATTCGAGATATTCAGTATATCCTAGGATATAATAGTTTCATTTGGGATAGTAACTAAGTTACATCTCATTTGGAAATAAGGAATTCCATATGTATATAACCCACAGTTCTTGTCATTTAACAAGTTCAGAGACCTTAAGATTGCAGTCTTAGTTTTCTTTAGGAAATTAATCTTTCCTTATCTCATAGACTTCTTGTAATAGACATTCCATTGAGCCTAAAACTAAAAGAATTGTTTTTTAAAGTTTTATAATTAAATCAAGTTGCAAGAGGTCAAAGTGCAGCATTGCCCTAATGAAATGAGGTCAGAATTCATTGTTTAATTTATTTATGCCTTGAAAAATATGAATTTAACTTAATATGGTGTTAGTTCTATATCATGTGCAAGTGACAAAAATTGAAAAAAAAATTACTATTATCCAGGCTTCGAACACATCTTGCATTCCTATGTGACACAACTTTAAAATCAAAAGGCACTTTTGCTTCACATAATGTCAGAATTAAGGTGTGCAGTGTTTTGAAATGTGGACCTCAAACTACATTTAAGTTTGCATACAATAACCACCATTTCTTGGCTTTTATTGAGATTACAATTAGTTGGGAAATCATTTGGTAAAAAAAAAGTTTTTTTAAAAAAAAGATTGTCAAAAATACTTCAGTAATCCCATAAATATGTTGGATCAAAGTTCATACAAATTCCTTGATGTCAGGAACCTCTTTTGTAATTTCAGTTGGGGGTTGTCTTTCTGGGAGTAAAAGGATAAACATTCATTGTTTTGTGATTAAACATCAAGTTGGGGATCTCTTGGGAGCACAAGGATAATCATGCATTGTTTTACAAGTGATTAAATGTCTGGATAAAAAGAAAATCAACCAGGCTGCCAAGCACATTTTTAAAAAGTCTAGGTGTTAGATCTCTTAAATGACCCATTTGTTATTTTGAAATTTGATACATTGTCAGTTAGAGTAAATGAAGAACATTATAGTCCTTATCCAGCTGATACCAGTGTTCTAGAAATCAGCACTTAGTTGTGTTAAGTTAGAGATGAGTAAAGAATAGTGTGGGGTGATGCAACTCAACTCTGTTGCCTCAAACATGCAGCTTATCCAGCCGTTGACAAGAGCCAATTAACATGATTGTGTATATGCAAACTGCATATATTGAAACAATTTTACCATAGTATAATACTGATAAGCACTGCAGTGTTTGTCACAAGTTGACTGTAAGGTATGCAAAATTTTTCTCACTTATTACTGTGAAAGAATCACCACATATTAGTCAATTACTCATACTGTCATGATCCATCAACACAGTCTAGCCAGAATAGCACTAATTGGACCAATAAAAGAAAGCTAATTGGAGCCACACACGGAAACCCCCAAGTACAAACCCACAGACTTTGCAAAGGGAATAAAACTTGCCATTTCTAATACTCTTTAGAAGCAATGCATGGACAGTCAAATACAAGCATAAAAATATATATTGTGTTCTCCTGAGAAGCAAAGGCCTTATTCTAGCCATCTACAAATGCATGTTCATTTTGCATAGCCTAGTTGCTGATTATGGTAAGAATTGGTTTAATTAAAGACATAACTGTAATAATTCCTTATTTCCTAAGTAGTGACTGTGTTAAAGTATGTAATCATTAGTACCTGACTTGAAACCATGATCGATAATCGATGATTCAATAATTATTGCTTTTTAATTACATTATCTGTAACTTAGAACTATTCTTTGTTGATAGATGACAAAGCATGGTAATGGTAATATCAATTATTTGTTGGGTATTTTATATTTTTGCTTGTTAATTTCACATTCACAAGTGAATCCTAATTAGTATAAATAATATCTAAAGGCAAGAAAATTAAACACTGTGTGAAAGCCTTTTAGGCCTGTTTGCTTAATAAGAGTAACTGTTACAAAGCTACACTCCAACTCATTAGAAGTTTTGCGACAACTCCATCCTGCTAGGGCAGCATCCAAGTGAGTGTAGATGAGATGAGCTTTAATGGACAGACCTGCTGTTGTAGCACCAGCCAGTCAATGGTCCTACAAGACACACCTATCACAACCAGATTCATCAAGATAACTAGATGTTAGTCTTAAGTCAGCAACCAAAAACTCTAATCACATCATATAGTTTTATTACTTTGATTAGTCTAGTACTCCCTTTTCCAACAAGCAACTTTTAATTTAGTTTTCCCAATTATTTTTCAAATTAGTGCAACATATTAAAATCATATCTTTTACATTTTATACTATACTTGCCTTTTTGTAATTTCATTTAGTAATATCAAAGGGGACATAACTCTTTGGAGGCTTGTTAATTAACCATTTCCTGTCATTTCTATTTACTCTCATCGACTCGTGAAACAATTTTGAGTTAGTCTAATACTATTTAGACCAGGAATCTCAAACACGCAGCCTGTGAAGCATTTCAGGATTTTCATTAATTTCATTCTTTGAGGTCATTTTGAAAGTAGCAATTAACATTTGGTTAGGAGTTAACCATCCTAAGGTAATTAAACTACTAAACACATTTTAAAAATAAATTAGATGTTGAATCTCTTAATTAATGTCTAATGTGAAAACTAAATGATGAGAAAATAGTTTCATAAGTAAATGTAGTATTTGAATACAGCCATCCATTGGAAAAACAGTTTAATTCACAGCAAACTGATATAAATTATACACTGCTGATCTAAGATAGAATCCAAGCAAAAAGGCTTTAAAATTAAATATTTGAAAAACACATGCTGCCAAATACTGTAAGATGTTGACAGAATCAAAATCTACATGATCTATTAATTATTATTTCTATGGAAAATCCTATGCAAATGCCAGATAGTCTTATTCCATTGATTGATCTGTAACAACTCTGGGTTACTTTCTAAATTCAAGACAGCAATGTATATAAACATAACAACCCATGAAAATCCCATTCACAATTTGTGAGCTTAGAAAATAACAAGTAGTATATCATAAGGCAAAATTTTTATCCCAAAAATTTCATTTTCAATCAACTTTTAAGAAAATAATATAAGGGTATAGACAGCAGAAGCCATTGTGATAAAAAAATTTTATTAACTTTTTGCATTGTTCAATATCTTCTCTTTCAGGAGTACATATTTTCTTAATGTACAAAATGCATTTATTTTTTTAACCCATATTTGCTGAAAATTTTATTTCTTAAAGCTGAAAATAAAAGTAAAAATGCAATATTTTAACTCCTGATTGCCAGCAAAATTTGTATTGTAGAACACAGCATAAAATTAAAAAAAAGAGAGGATTGCCTATCTTACATTATAATCATTAAAATACTGTCTCAAACCAGTTTTACAAAACTGGTTCTTGAGAAAACCCTCACTTCTCCTAACAGACTGATTGATCAGATTTAGTTTTGTAGTCTTTATTTTATTTCAAAATACTTTTTTTCCAAAAGACTTTTATTTATCTGTTAAGCAACACAGCAAGGCCCCTTTTAAATAGTTGTAATTAGTTCATGTTCCTGAAATTTGGTGTAATACTTCCTCATATATACAGTTAAAAAAGTTGTGCATGGATGAAAGCCTATAAGCTTAATTATTTTATTTTTATATGCATTTTTAAAATTCTACTTTTCACCCCAAACATTTTTGACGGGTACAAACAAAAAAAAAATCAACTTTTTTTCCCTTAAAATTTTTAAGAGGCATGCGTAACTTGGGGGGTACTTGTCAAGTAGAAAATAAAAAAACCTATATTATTTTGTCAATTGTGTATTAAATATTTTATGAATATTTTAACAAATGGTCAAATAATTACTAACATTAAAAAAATAATTAATAAGATGAAAACTAAACAAGACATTATAAATCTGGCAACTGTTTTTGCTTTAATATACAAAGGGCAACATTCCAAGAAGGAAAACACTCAACCTACAGCCTTTATTCTTGGTATGTAGTAGTGGCCTTAATTACTGGCAATGAAATTCACTAGCGTTTCAGACTCGACGCAGTTTTTGATTGCAGACTATAGAATTAGAATATACTTTTACACCTTGAATGTGTGCCTGGTGCAGACTGGAGGCATATTCGTCACATAGATACCTACTCTTTTTGGCGTGCTGTTGACTGCATCTGTTCTGAAGTAACTGATCAATGTTTCGGCTCACTTTAGATTCAGAAGCAGGGCTATTCAGTCAGTTGTTTTGTAGTAGAGTCGGTAAAATGTGTTAACTTCAAATTTTACAGTACTCTAGACTGAGACAGATCCATGCATAACCCGTTCATTGGTGTCAGGATGAAACGGTCGTGCATGCATGCAGGCTTAGTGTAAACGTACTTGCCATTCTAATTTTAACCAGTCTGAAGTAAATGTGTACTGCCTCAGCAGCCAATGTGTTCTCATTTTTTCATTGGATACTCAGGTCATTCAAAAAGGAGTCCTCCCACAACAATTCATGCTCAGTACCGCTTGGCAGCCATTTTGAACGTTTCTTTGATAGCCTGGCAAGATTGGAGGCTGATTGTGTTCACTGCTTTACCCTACCTAATAAAATGAACTGTGTGGCTGATTCTAATGAACTGTTGATTAAATTCAACTAGCCCTACTGGAATTTTTAATCTGACCTTGTGAGAATACCACCAAAACCAGTCAACATTTGTCGAAGTACCACATGGATTCATGTGGTTTTCATTGTGTGCAAAAAGCATGGAGCTTTTGCTCGAAAAAAAACATTTTACGTTATTTTTCACATCTGAAAAAAAAATGAAAATTATTTTGGAACTTTTCTTCAAAAAGAGTGGTGTTATTGGATTTATTTTCATGGATTTGGGCAAGTTCTACAAAAAGGTAATACAATTTTTTCTAATTATTATTAATTTTTTAATTAATAATAAAAAAAAAAAAGATCATATAATTTTCAATTTAAAATAAAAGAAAAGAAAATGCTTAATTTTTTTATTTTTGAACTTGAAATTAATCCAAAATTATACTTTTTTAATTAATTAATGTCTATAATAAGTAGTAATTAAAATTTTTAAAATCCATTGTTAATTACAGTTGGTTTTAATTTTTTAGCAAACTGACCCATTCAATTATCACTTCGCAGCGATCGGTGTAGACGACGACTGAATTAAAGGGGGATAAAAAAAGAACTTTGAAATAACAAGTATAAGTGAAATAACATCTCAAGGTAGTTCTTTATTAATTTAGTATATTTTAAGCAACAGAAGTAACTTTGAGAAGTTATTGAAATAGTGAGCATGCATCGAAAAAATCTATATAAATCAGAAGTTCACACGAAAGGTATGCAATAGGAAGATAAGATGATAGCCTCATTGCTATATGTAAGCATTCAATCATCTTCATCAACAAGGCCATGAAGATTTTCAAAAATATCTAGACACAGGATTGGATCAGACGTCAGCACCTAAATTGAAAAATTTCAGAAACTCCCATCATGTACTGAAAAAGTTTTAAAATGAAATCTATAAAAACCACTTCATTTACACCTGTACCATACTCATATACAAAACTCCATAAAAGCATATTTTATGACATATGGTATTAGTAATGAACTAGTTTGAATCAGGAGTGAACTTCTAAAATTTCCAGAGATTGACTGACTCCACTACTCTATTAAAAAGAGTCAACTGCTTCATGCAGCAAGTACCTGTCCCCATCAGATATCATATGACTGATGTGGGTATCACGTATTGTGTTAGTTTCTCCGGGCTTTGTTTTAGATTCATTCTTTTTCATTTTGTAAATTTGTTTAAATCAGGTCATTTATCCATTGCCCACTTCAATAGCTAGTTATGGATGTGTATTGTGCAGATATTAACTCTTCAAATGCAAATAAAAAAGCAAGATTGCAGTAGCTGATTTATATGCTAGATTTTTTAATTTTACACAAAGATATAGTCAAGGGCTTTTTAGTGTACTGGAATCTATTACTATATATTCAATGTAAATAGTTGTTGTCATTCACACCCCACCCCGATGTTGACATTCTTTCACTATCGAGTTGTAATAGCAAATTGAGTTACTCACTGCAACAATTTTCAAGGGTTGTATATACAGTTTAAATAAAGCAGGTTTATTAAGTTTAGAAGCACTAAGAATATTTTTATCATCATATTTCATACTGACAGCATTACCTTTGAAACATTCATGCCCACACAATCATCATAGCAAGCAGTAATAAAAAAAAAATATTCCAGAATCATTATCATTTATTTGATTACCTGAAAAATACAAAAACAAGAAAGTGAATGGGCACATGGATGAGACACTTACCAGAAATTCTCCTACTGACAGGATGCATGTGAAATCCATATGAATCCAGCATGAAAAAATTTCCATCCAAATCCTAAGAAAGTATCATCCCAAAGATCCCTCCTGAATATGATCCCGCATCCATGATAGAAGCTACCTGAAGAATTCCTACATTTAAGTTTTCAGAAAAATTAAAAACAATTTTAAAAAAAAGGCTGGTTCCAGATCCAATCCAAAAGATTATTTTAACTTTCCAATGCAGAGTGGTGCAGGGATTTTGCAAAAGGTAACTTTCCAAGCACATAAAGCTGTAGAATCCATGTCAAACTATTCCATGAAAGACTGCCTTCAAATCCAGTATATTATCTAAGATCCAAGAAAGATCCATTGCACAAAATTAAAAACTAGAAAGTAATTCACTATGTCTGCAAACTAAATGAATGGTAAATAAAATAGATGAGTTAGCAACCCCACTCCACTCCCAAAAATTAAAAGTCAACATATTTCCACAACTCATAAAATTACGAGACCCAAGTGCATTAAGGGGAGGATCCGTAGACGTATTTACCAAATTCTTAACAGTCTACATGCAAACCCACCAATAAAACTTTTAGACTTATCAAACACCTCCCATGCACTTCATTTAAACTAAACTGATATAGTCGAACTGTACTGTCAGACATCCACACATGGCATGATTTAATAATGTAAGCCAATCCTCCCTATATTTACACTAGGGAAACAAATGCTGTCATAATCTGAATTTCCTATCCTTTAATTAGATTCAATCCAAATCCCATTTTTTGTGCAATGGATCCTTGAATTTCAAGATTTAAAAAAAAAAAAAGAAACTCCATCCAGATTTGAAGGTTAATTTGCTTTTTTGGAAGATCCTTGCCAAGCCAGGATTATCCAATTAAGACTCCATGATGGATCCTATCCTTATAAGGTAAATGATCCAATGGGGAAAGAATGAGAGATCCTACAGCATCTGAATCCTTTTCCCAGCCATCCATTTAAATCCATATCTTTGCTTTGTTGCAACTGAACAAAGGAAATAAAAAAAGAGTGAATTAGAATTTGCCAGTAAAACAACCAGGTTTGTGACATGCATTATGCCCATTTTTTTTCTAATAATTTTTTCAATGCTCAAAAACATACAACTTTTTACATCTGCTTTCAGAGGACCGGCTGTTATCTTTTTATTTTAAAGTAACCCCATCTCTTTAGGGGGAGAAAAAATGTAAAAACTGTCACAATGGTCTTTACTATTGGATTTAAAAAGCATTGCACCCTATATCGTGAACATCAAGATAATACTGTTAATTTGTATGAGTACGTTAAGAGCTCAACATGAAACTAACAAAAAAACAGTTTATGATCCTTAGAACACTGGAAATGCAATTATATTCCCCAAAAACTTCCACTGGGAATGCATAAAATTTTAGTACAAAATGTTACTGTCAACTGAAGCGTCAAATGTCAATTCAGGGGTTGACAAAACACATAGAAAATACTGTCTAGTACATCAAACAGCTTAGTACATTGCTCTGAAAGTCATATATGAAAGTTTTCCAGCCTGAAAGGAATACAATTAAAAGCAAAGAACTTAAAATAACAGAGGAGGTATTGACCACTTAAAAAATAATTTGGAGGAGGTATTGGCCATTGAAAAAACAATTTCACCCCATAACAAAAGTGGTGTGCATTGTTTATAAAAAAAGGAGGGAATTTTCCCATGCATGATGCGCAGGAGCCAAAACGTTCTAAGATCTTTGAATATTAAAATCCCAAGTAAACTTTAACTGCTTTCTTTTAATCTGGGCAGAAAGATGGGTTTTGAGGATGGAACCAACTTCGACATTATTTACCATTTGGCCAATCAAATCAGCCAATCCTTTCCTCAGATCTGATGGGTTTGAATCCTGAGGATAGATCGACCAGCCATCCATTCCCCTCCAATCCAATGAAGCCCAGATTACTCTCAAACTCAGAGAAGTCATCATGCCACCTCCTCCTCCATGTCCAACTCATACCTCTAATTCTGCTGCCTGATCCTATTCGCATCTGCAAAATGGGATGGCAAGCTAAGTTTTTATTAACTTAAACCAGCTTCACAATGTACGCTAGCTAAGAATTTTCCACAAAGGATTACAGATAAGTATGTTTTAAAATGTTTTAGTACAAAATCATTATTTTTTATAAGCCGAACAATAAGAAGTAATCAAGTTTTAAACCAAATAAAGTCAGTGATGAATTAAAACTAATATGGTGAACGCGAACGAGAGAATGAACGTGAGCGTGATCTCATAGGGGAATATCGTGGGCTTCCTCGAGAACGCTTCTGTGATGTGCTTCTACTACGTGAGTGAGACCTGCCTCTTGAATCTTCCTTAACCCTGATGTAGGAAACTTCACCCTAAAAAAGAAAAATATAAATAAATAAATAAGTGTACAATACTGCCAAAGCAGAAAAAAATTAATCAAGAGGCAATAATCTAACAAAAAAATATTTAAACTATGAAACTTTCAACCACACATTTTTAAAAGTGAAGACATACCCACATACACAATGCTAAAGTTCCGCAAATGCACAATAAGAAATTTAAACATTATACCTGAGACACCACTTAAGTGATATGTATTACTGACACTTGAAGGAATTTTTAAAAAATCATAAGCAACTAATCTGGTTTTGATAATCTATTAATCCTCTATGGACTTATGAGCCAAAACTATTATCAAAAATATCTTGCAAAGTTTTATGTGTAATTCTGATGCTAAAGTAAATAAATTGCTTGCTAGGTTGAAACATGCTTTAGATAACTCCATTTCAAAAAATTTAATTCTAGATGTACTATTAGCTATAATTATTTTTACTTATAGTGTATTATTATAGTGTATTATTATTTGAGACATGCCAGTTATTTCTGTTTGTTCATCATGGCAACTTTACTTATTAGGCATCTAAAGAATTTTTTTAATCTAAAAATTACAATCTGGATGACCTGGAAGTAAAAAAATTAAAGAAATCCAACAGTATTAAAATTTGTATTAGCTATTCAATACAATTAATAAAGAAATATATAAATGGTATGGGCAAAATTGCTTTTATACAATAACTGTTCACAAGAAAAATACTTCAACATACCTACTTATAACTAATAATAATAGTTTTACAACCAAACTAATTACAACCAAATTCTATTAAAAAAATATATATATACACAATACTAAACAGTTCCAACAAAATCTAACAATCTTAATAATTATAATATATATGTATATGTCTGATTTAAAATTTGTCTAATAAAATATCCAATTTTGACTTACTCGATATTTTCCCAAACTTTTAAACAAATTTTTCTCTAAGGATGTCATGAACAAAACAATAAATCTAATGGAACCAGTAGGTGATATCATGAGAAGGAAACTCAATTTAGGTTTTAAAAAATCCAAACGCTCACAAAATTCAAATAGTTAAATAAAATAATTCAATACCAAACAAAAACACCTTGATTATTGTACTGTTAAACAGTTAAGCTTACTTTTGTCTGAAAACAATCTAAAATCATCTGATATATGTCATTGCCTGCAAAAACCCGGCTAGTCACTATAATCAATTTTGCTCCAAAGCCATTTGTAGTTGTAATTTTTTTTTTAAATCAATTTTGGCATTACTTTAAAAATCACTTTATTATGGTGCTTCACCTTCTTCATTCCTAGTTTGTCCAATTCATTTTAGGATTGAAACTTTATTTCTTAGTGGTTAGTTGTGATATCTTGGGTGGTAATTAATTCACTTTAGAAGCTAGGTATCGAGCTGATATCAACTCGAAGTAAGCTTTGTTGGCGTGCACCACTTGCATGTTGTCTGCTGCATTAGCTAGTGTTTTAGACAATAATATTGACAGCTCTGATGTAGCAGCAGTAGGGCTGTCAATTTTTTCTAAAAAGCTGCCTAGGTTTCCATCCAGATTTTGAACAGGTACTAGTTCAAAAATTAGCATAGTCTCCATCGCAACTCGTGATCTCTACACAAAGCTACTTAACCATTAGGTATGCGTTCTATTTCACACAGTAGCCAATGGTATGCATTTAGTGACTTACTACAGTCGAACCTGGTTATGTCGCTGGCTTGGGGGTTTGCCAAAAAGCGGAGAGATAACCAAAAACCAATATAGCAGCAATATATTACAGTACTGTGACATGCCTGAAATTACTTTATGTACATGTTGTGCATTAATAAATGAAAAAGTACATGCATGTGTATTTGGTGATTTCTTACACAACAGCGATGCCGCAATTTGTTTGATTATGCGATCCGCATGCTATAAAAATGTACATACATGTACGTTTGCTAACAACAAAAGGCTTATGTACACACAGTTACTATGGTTTCTTTACAAAGTCTAGAATGATTTGTTGCTTTTTGCCTTTAACAATCTGCTTGAAAACAAATGCTTCACTATTACATGTAACATGTGCTTGAAATTTCTTTATGTAATGAGAATATACATGCACATGTTTTGAGTGATTTTTTACACAATGGTGTTGCAGCGATTTGTTTGATGACGCGATCAACATACTATAAAAATGTACATACACTGTACATGTTTGCTAACAACAAAAGGCGTATGTGCAACAACTAACAGCAGATTTACCAGTGTACAATAAAAATGTACAAACCTTTCATTATATTCTCCAACATTGCAAACACAAAGATCGCTCACAAAATCAAAAAAAAAAAAAACCTTTGGGGTGTACACTGTAGTTTGTTTTTACAAAAAGCTAACCAGTGTCAAAATTAAATTGATGAGTCATTTAGCTCTGAAAAGTATTGTACACACAGTTACTTCAAAAGTGGGCTAATTAAAATAAAAGAGGTGTGAGCCAGTTGAAGTGCATCAATAACTAACATTTTCAAAAGCCAGCGATTAGTCCCTAGGATCAAGATAACTGATGTTAAGTGGCGATTTTGGCCCTCTTTGTGCTCGAGATACACGCACATGCACAAAGAAAGAAAGAAAGAGACATTGTACAATGTATTAGTGTTCGGCGACATAAAAGAATCGACATAACTGATGAGAAAATGCTAAGACAAAGAGAGAATTTAGCATACTGTTGATTCTCAATACAAACCTTTCATTATACTGTACTTGTATTCTCCAACATTGCAAACACAAAGATTGCTCACAAAATCACAACAAACCTGCAGTGTGTACACTGTAGTTCATTTTTACAAACAGCTAACCAGTATCAAAATTAAATTTGCGAGTCCTTTCGCTCTGACACAGCTCTGAAAAGTATTGTACATGCGGTTACTTCATTAATTAACATAAAAGAGGTGCAAGCCAGTTAAAGGGCATTAGTGTGCCTATTCTGCCCATGGCAGGACCGCACCCAATGAGGGAAACATTGCCCTTACATGTATTAAGTTTAAGCAGCAGATTGTTAACAAGCCGTGACCATTTATCGTTAGCGAGATTTCGAAGTAGCATCGATAACTAACATTTTGAAAAGCCACCGATTAGTCACGTGGCTGGAGATCACCAATGTTAAGTGCAATTTTGTCCCTCTTTTGTGCTCGAGATATTAGGGTTCGGCAACATAAAAGAATCAACATAACCGATGAGAAAATGCTAAGACAAAGAGGAATTTTAAAAAAAGATTCTGAATTTTAATAAATTAGAAAAACCCACCTTTGAATTGTTTTTACTTTAGCCGGGTTTTTGCATAGAACACATATGAAAATTGTATAAAACGATACCTCATGAGAGCGGAATTTTGTATCATCTAATTTTCGGACAGCATATTTCATGTCTTCACGACGAAGAAACTCAACAACACCAGTGCCATCTTTAAATACATCAGCATAACACACATCTCCAGCTTCCCGCATGTGATCTTTCAAATCCTGCCAGCTGCCTGTAGGAGGAAGACCTGCACAGAAACAATTTAATAAAGCAGATGCTTATGCAACATACAATATACTGACACCTATTTATTAATTTGTAATAGATCACCTCACTCTAGTCTAAAGCTAATGCACATTATTTAGCAAAGCAATGCAATTGATTAAAACTTCAATGAAAGCAGAGAAATTCAAGGACGATTTTGAAAATCTATTTAAAACAATCAAAATGCCAGAGTTAAAGTTTATTGGATTTTCAAAAGCTGTTTACTAACTAGACTAAAAATAAGTTCAGCAATGAAGGATGGGGTGAATCTAATTTGGGAATTATGCACTCGACTTAAAAGCAAGAGAAGTATATGATTACTTATTTACAATGTTACATACTGCTATAAAAGACCCCATAAGTCTGTTTAGGACAGTGCCATTACTGATCACTGAAGACTGCTGTTAAAAAAAAAAAGGAATATTATAACCTGTTAGAATATGAACAGTTTTAATTCTAGAATTCCATGAATTGCAAATGTGCTAGAAGAAACTGCAAATGACTACCACTCAGTCTCTGACTTAAAGAGTTTCGCGATTTTTCAAAGGACGGTATATGGCGCTGCCCAAGGTTTGACCTTGAAACTGGTTACGAACCATTAAAGGTATAATTAACTTGAAAACTATAAATACATCTAATTCTAATTACCTGAAACAAGAACCCTGTTTTCAGACCTTCGTGAAGGGGGCCCACCCCGACCACCACCTCCTCCACCACCTCCTCCCCTTCCACGAAACCTTCCTCCCATTCCACTTCCTCGTGGAAACTCCACGCGTAACGTGTAGCCGTCGTAGTTGTATCCGTCTCTCTGGCGAACTGCATCTTCTGCATCTCTGATTTTTATCCAAACAAAATAAATAGCTCTCAGATTACAAATAAAACAATGATAAAATATTATATAATATTAAATTATCTAGGTATTTATTAGAGTTTGTGAATATATATAAATTAGTTACCTCGGATCCTCGAATTCAACGAAAGCGAAGGGTGGACCTTTCCTATTTTTTAAGTCAACGAAAATTATTTTCCCAAATCGGTAGAACAGATCTTCGATATCTCTTGTTCGTATGTCTGGTGGCAAATTCCCAACATAAACTCTGCTGTCATTGCGAGCCATAACTACTGTTTAATTTTGTTGCAAATATCAGTTTATCAAAAATGACAAAGATGGCGGGCAACGCTCTACAGGATATCTAAATCATATTCATGCGCTAGTGAAATATGAAAACTTAAACTGAACAAAAGTGTATTTATTTTAAAAGATATGTTTAATAGAATATTTTATGTGTTTTCTATGCGTTAAAATAACAAATAAAGGAAAACGAAACTTCAAATAGACTATATAAACACTGAACTTTTTACCGGAAGCCGGACGAATGGCATATGCATGCGAAGATCTTTGGCCAAGCCTCGCTTTCGATCACAAGACGCGCTTCCCTGTGTGTGTGTGTGTGTGTGTGTGTGTGTGTGTGTGTCAGTGTCAGAAATGAGAAGAACTATGTATGAGATAATACTTTAAACAAATTCAAAATACCTATTTCTTTGCTTGAACTGAATAGACGGGCTGCTGGTAGAAGTTGTTTTTTTAATAAAATTATTACCATTCTTAAAACTGTTTAATCGTCACTCACTCTTGTAGTATTTGTTTCTGTTTGTTTATTCTCTGCATTGTATATCAATCAAGCGTTTTGAAATTTTATGTTGCATTTGATTTTGTTTTTGTTTGCGACTATCTTGCATCTAAGGAAGAACTCGGTTAACACAAAAATACAAATTATAAAAATCGTGAAATACATTCTGTTTAAAATGGACGCAAACCCCTGCCAATGTATAGTGCCATTTTGGCTTAGCGAAATAATAACCCAGCTAGCACAAATCATTTGCCCAGTGTCGTGCTTGTTTGTTGGTCCAACAGCTCAAATGCGAATCGGTTCAACGTTATCAAATGTACATTTGCCAACACATCCATTACCCAATGTTAACAACTGTTTGCCAACGTTGGCCCAACATTTTGTTTCAATGTATGCACAACAGCCAATCCTTTCCCAACCTTATTTTACTGCTCCCCAACGTTGACCCATTTTATTTCAATGTACAATAGCCAACCCTTTCCCAACATTCTTTGACCGTTTGCCAACATTCCCAAACTCTTTTCAACCCTTTCCCAGCATTCCCCCAATCATCTTTTACCATTCACCAACATTTACCCAACTCTCCATCGATCAATACAAATGTATGCATGAGTTCCAACCATTTTTATTAATCAAAGAAAAAAAGACATTTATATGTATTAATTTGTAAAATTTGCAGAGCATGCGGTTCATTGAACATAAATAATCCACAAGATAAAGGCATACATAATACATTTCCTGTGTAACAAAAACAGGTAGAGAGTTGTATTATATTGCTTCATCACATCAAATTAAACAATCATTTGAATTGTAACAGCCAGTAATATTAGAATGCCTCCCAAAGAATACACTGAAACAGTTTTAAGTCCATTGAAGAAATTAAGATAATTATTGTTTAAATATTTATTAAAATTTCATTAAATAAAAAAGCTTCATTAAGATTTTAAATAAATAGCAAAACAGGATAATTATACATTTTAATGATAATTATATCATCAATGTTCACTTATTTTAAAAATTACTAATGGCATTAAAATTACAAATACACTTGTTTCATAAAAAATTTCTATCCATCATCACAAATGTATGAAATGCATGATATTCAACCCCTTTAATTAATCAAAAGAAGATAGGACATAAATTGTATTAATTGTAAAAAAATTTCAGTATCTTTCAGAGTAAGCAGTTTAATTGACTTAAGCCAGGGGTCTCAAACTTGCGGCCAGCGGGCCAATTGCGGCCCACCAGAAGATATTTTGTGGCCCCCACTTGATATTAAAGTTAAGTGATAGTGCGGCCCGCACGTTTTTCTCATACACCCTGGGAGTTTTATAGTTTTTGTCACCTGTTTGCTACCATACCTCAGGATCTGCCATTTCCCAGCATGTAAGGCACTCATGGATTCTGGCACACCATACAGTGGTGAGAAGTATGTTACAGAAAAGAATTTGATCACAGGTTTGCAGATTTCAAGAAACACAGAACCACCTTTCAAATATTTGCTGACCCTTTCTTCAATGTGGAAGATATCCCTCCTGTGCTTCAAATGGATCTAATTGACATAAGTGTAATTCTGAACTCAAAGCCAAGTTCAGGGAGGTGAGTGGAAAAGCAGACAGTTTGACAGTTTTTGAGAGAATTGCCCCTTACCTTCCCTGAGCTTTCCAGGATGTTCAAGCGGACCAAGTGCCTTTTGGGGAGCACCTATCTGTGTGAATAGCTCTTCTCCACCATGAACTTGAATAAGTCAAAATTCAAGGACAAAGTTACTGATGAGCATCTTCAAGCCATACTGAGGGTCACAGTGGCTTCCTCCCTGAAGCCAAATGTGTCTGAGCTGTGTAAGAAGAAGTGTTGCCAGGTCTCTGGCAGCAGGGAATAATGATGAGGCCCAGCTTCACCCAGATTCTACTTCCAGTGGCCCCCAGGCAAAATGAGTTTGAGACCCCTGACTTAAGCAATCCAATATATTTCCAGCACAATGAATACAGATAGAGAGCTGTAGTATATTGCAACATCAACAAATTAAAACAATCATTTGAATTGTAAAATACAAATATTAGAATGTCCCAAAAGAATATACTGAAACAGTTCTAAGTTTGAAAAGTCCAGTGAAAAAATTTATTAAAAATATTGTTTCAATATTTATTAAAATTTCAGTAAAAACAAAACATTTTAATTTGGGGGTTTTAAATAAATAGCAAAGGGAGAAATTTTTATATTTTTACATTATTAGTTTTTACTTATTTTTAAAATTATCAATGACAATAAAATTAAATATAATTGTTTCCTAAAAAAATATTTCTTTCTTCACAAATTTATGCATGAGATTCAATCATTTCAATTGAAAATGATGTTATTATCAGAGCAGGCAGTTCAATTAACATAAACAATCCACAAGATAAAGGCATACATAATGCATTTCCAGTATAACTTTACAAGTAGAGAGTGTACTAGATTGCAACATCATAAAATCTTATCAAATTAAAGACAATCATTTGAAAGGTAACATATTAATAATATTTATTAAAATTTAAGTAAAAACAAAACGTCTTATTAATTTTAAGTTTTGAAGAAATAGCAAAGGGAGATAATTATAATTTTCACAAACTGTCATTAGTTTTCACTTATTTTTAAAATTATTAATGGCGTTAAAATTACAAATATACTTGATTCATAAAATATATTTCTATAATATTTTTTTATAATTTTAAAGTTAGCTGGAAATATTATCTTATATTGAATATACACTTTTACAGTGCTGACAAAAAGTTGGGTCATGTTAAATAAAAGCATAGCAATATTAATACCAATGATATAAATAAATCGCTAAACAATCTTACTCATTAAAATTAAACAAGGATATGGCCAGAGTAACTCTTTTTAAAAGTGTTTTTTATTTTTTAATCTTCGAATATTTTATAGGGAAACTACTCTTTATATTTTAGTTAAATGAGAAAAGAATTAAAACCATGCATCTTTTATTATGCTTTCAATCTGATGGTTGGTGATACATCTTCCATCTTTATTCTGTTGTACAGCTTCTAAAATAAAAAGTGAAATAAAGACACATTACAAACTACCTTTTAAAAAAGATGCAGATGAGGTAAAATCTTATGAAACAGATTTATATTTTTTCATAAACATTTTATAAAAAAAAAAAACCACTATCATTTCCAAATTTGCATTATTTGATTAATGAAGTAAATATAATAAAGTTTTTCCACAAAAACATTATAAAAATCATTATCAGCAGGATCTAAATTCTAAGAAAGTAGTTCTGTTTATAGGACAAAATAATGGACATTACACATTTCCTCAAAGAAATATTAAAATTTGTCTATATATGTAAATTTAATAGATTGTGAAGGCTATGACAGTTTCATTCTATTTATTTCATGACCAGTGTCTTTCATAAATTAAAAAATATATACTGTGTTAGCCAGTTTCACTTCATCAAATGATCAATGCATGCTAGCCCTCAGCAAGACAAGTAGCTAATACTAAGTAATTTAGTATTGTTAAGTTTCCATGACCTTGGGTGGTGAACCATTAATTAATGAAACCTCTATCCTTTGTATTATTTTAAACAAAAACAACAGATGAAGAAAGTATGCTGCTGATGATGGTTACAAGTGATTTTGCTATTGATGGATAAATGCATAAGTTAACATTAAATGCACCAAAGCTAGTTTGCAGTGATAACTGAACAAAGTGGAGATATGGTAACAAATATGAGTTTTTAGTACTTCTTCCAATTTTTTAAAAATCAAAGAAATGAATCTACCAAACCAGGAATTCACCAAAAAAAAGCTGAGAAGTTTGTGCCTACTTAAATTAAAGAAATAATGCATAATAATATAATGGACATAAATTCTATAAATGTGAGCTGGTATTCATAATACATACTACATTCAACTCAATACTTGCAAAGGCCAATTTAATTTCAAGAGATTCCAGCTCTTCCAATCTTCCAATGTTGTTAATGTGATGTCAGGAAGACTTCCAGAAGTAGTCCACATTATTTGACATAAGTGCTGATCTGAACATGTGCTTCATCTGTTTCTGCTCTTCATGGAAAGATCTTAATTTGAGTTTCTAAAGCAAAACAAAAATTATATGTAACAGATTTTTAAAAAATTACAATGACAATATAATGTCCTTTTTAACCTGCAAGTCATTTCACTTTTAAAGTCAATAATAAGAGAATTTGCCAGTCACATGAAAATAATCTGCATAAATATCCCTTACATAGGTAAACAATATAATTATATCAAAACTTGTTCAATGAATTATCTTTAAAGATTCACTAGCTTGAAAGAATTAAGAATTTAGACTGCTTTCTTTCTTGAAATAAAATTGGTGAAAAGATTTTATACTTAAAAAAATATTATCAGGGAAATTAATTAAGTGGTTTTGCTTGCTTGCTTATCTCCTTGGATTCCCTGTGGAACAAAGGGCCTCAACAAATGTTCTCCAGTGCACTCGATTCTGGGCAGTCTTTTCAGTGCACCTCATGACAGGTTGCAGCTCTTCATTTCCTCTGCACAGGATCATTTCCCAGTGATCTTAGACGACTTAGAGTGACCAACCCATCTCTTTCCCTGGATGTTCCACTGCAAAGCCTGCCTGGTGATGTCCAGGAGGTTTCTGCAGGGTGTCTTATCCATCGCCATTTCTGCCTGGCAATAGAGTGGACATAACTGATATTTAAATTTTAGTATACTTGTAAATAAAACCCATGCTAAACTAAACAGTTACAATTTTATTAGGGTTTACCATATTTTTTGGTGGTATAATTTGAGCCTTGAGTCTTACATATATACATAAAGTATTAGCAAACTCTTTGTTTGCCTTTGCTCTTGTTTAATGTCATTCAATGCATGAAGAATGTTTCTGCCAAAATCTAAACAGAAAACAAAATCAACATACTTTAGTATAACAATTCACTAGTCCAGGCACACACAAAATGCACATTATTTTGCTGCAAATAAGACATCACAAACTCATGACATCATGCTGTTAAAATTATAGCATTAATGAAAAACCAAATCTGAGAAATCTGCTGAGATGTGTGCACAGATTATATTTTGGTAAGTATTATACATGTACTAAATATTTTGTTCATACCAAAACTGCTACTTATGGGAGTGTATGTGCAAAATCTCAGGAAAATCAGACATTTATTGTGGAAAATAACTGGAAGACAGCACAATCGTCATTTTTCGTAAACTTTCACCATACAGAAAATGAATGTTTTTCTACCTAAAAGCACTCAGTACCCCCTCCCCCCCCCCAGTTTTGTAGGGATAACGCTCTCTTTCAGCTTCTTGTTCATCAGCATCTAGTCATCTGTGTCTCCTAGCCTGACGAAGAGCCTTGGAAGCCAAAAGTGTCTGTAGCTGTGCATTATTCATACGTACAACATCAGCTTCTTCACAGAACTTGCAACAGAACTGTCCTGGATATATGTCCATCATCCTCAAAATAGCTATCATTGAACAAGGTTACTACCACTGCCGCATGGAACTAATATGGGTTCTATAACTTCTAGGCGGGCGACATTTTACTAACAACACTTAGTGGGCGACAGGTGGCTAACGTCAACTAGCTACTGACATATGAATAGCAACAACTGGCGAACGGCAAGTGACTTGTGCATAATACGATATACGACATTTTGCTAAACAACAGAAAAAACGTAAGTAATTACCTGATTTATTCTACAGATATAAGTTATGTGTAAGCCAGTTGTGCAAGCCTCTTGTCGCCCGCCCACCTGTCTGGCCACCCTAATAGGGTGAAGGAGCATCCAGATTAGTCTTGAGAATAGCAGCTCATCAGTGTTCTAGAGCGTGCAAGAGAAACATGTGAAACTGACGAACGAACAGTAGTCGGGAGAGTTACAAAAATTCAATATACGAACGGAATGTTTTCTTTCACTCTTTAAAATTGTATTTTACTAATTATACACAACATGTACTTGCAGATTCATAGAAATATATTGTATTGTTTCAGTTTGCCCACTATATACTTTTATAAAACACGTACTTGACAGCTATGAAAACCAGGGGAGAATATACAAAATATACATTTTGTTTCATAAGTTCAGTCCCATTCTTTGCAAACATTTGTTAGATTTTCTTTTCTTTTAAAACATTATACTGTTATTTGTTGTTTAGTTTTTTTTTTATGAATGACAATACATTTTATTCTACGATCTTCTAAAACATTGGTTGTGAATTACGTCACCAGAACTGACAACGTGTAGGCTATCTTCAGTTTATAGGTATTTTAAAATACACTCAGATCTTGTATAACGCCATTAAATGTGCATATGGCACACATACACACACACACCAACACATACACACACACACACACACACACACACACACACACACACACACACACACACACACACAAAGAATAACAGTTTTATCATTTCCTTTTTAATAATAAACACATTCATTTATTCGGTACCTGAAAAAATAATTCCTTATGTAGAGAGCACAGTTCTTTCACTCCCTGTATAATATTAAAATTATGGGCTAATTTTATTCAATGCTTAAATTAATTTTACTAAAGCCACTTGTTTTCTTTGCCTTCGTTTATTTAATTTATTTAGTGGTTTAACAAATGTTGCCTCAGTTTAAATTTAATTTATTTAGTGGTTTAACAATTTTTGCCTCAGTTTATTTAAATTATTTAGTAATTTTTGCCTCAGTTTACTAGTACTCCCTTTTATTCTTCATAATTGCAAGCTGCTACTTGTTATAGCTGAGTTGATTTTGTTACAAAGTTTTGTTTGACTTTTGGCTTTGTTCCACGTGTTATGAAAACTCATTATTTTGTCCTCATATATTTTGACGTTAAATAAATAAATAAATGAAAGGGACATCACTACGAGTAAAAACAAGGTCTACACGAAATCCGAAAACTGCGGTTCTGAGCTGACGAGTCTGAAGGCGAGCCTAACGGAGAGCTGCGCATCTCACTTAAAAAAAAAAATAATAATAATAATCTCTGGTTAACATTCGTATTATGGCGAATGCCAGTCACAGTAGAGTGAAGTGTGCTAGCTGTAGTCTCCTGGATTGATGATGGCGACGACGATGATGATGGTGGTAGTGACGACGACGACAATGGCCTTTGTTTACCAGACGGCACTGAGTGTTGTTATACTCGTCATCTAATTCCTTCTCTGAAATATATTTATATAAGACATGGCCCCACCCCGAATCGATAACACCTTCTTTGCAGGAGGCGAGGTGGGATGGGGGGGGGGAGGGAAAGAGAGGCGGTGTCAATGCATTACTGCTTCCCGAGCGATCAGCATCTGATAGTCTCAGTGTCAGTAACCTATCTCACAGCACGTCTATCCAGGTGGTTGCACAAGATATGAAAGTATTGCCAGGTCCGAGCCGAGCTTTGTATGGCTAGACTTTAAGGCTCTCGGAGACATTTAGATAGTTTCCTCGCTTCTCAACAGAATACAGTGCAGAATCACTGATTTGAACAAAAATATCATCATGCACGAATGATAAACGATTTACTACTTCCTGGAAACCACTCATGGATAAGATATTCATGACGGCTCCTAATCAGTGACAGCCGAAGAGAGCAAACCAGAGGCGCTCTCCATTATAAAGAATTGACATATATTTAAATAAAACCCTAAAAGCCCAACTGGAAATCGTACTTAGGTTGATATTGAAACTTAAAATTTCGGAACTGAAATCTTCCTTGTGAAAAGTAATCCAGGGTTTCTTGTTCTGAGTTAACGTCGTTGCATGTTTACCATTTCTGGTGTTGTGAATAATATACAAACAACTGTGATTCACTGGTTTGTTTCCGTCTCTAAAATCATTTTTACGGAAATTATTTATAATAAAGCATAATCAAATTATTCCGTTAATTATAATGCCGAAGTTACAGTGTGCGATATAAATCGTTCACGTTTACTTCACCACTAGACACGGTTATAAATACTTTACCACAAGACACAAATACATATACTTTACCACTAGACACGTTTATATATATTTTACCCAAAAAACACAATTACCTATATGTGGGAGAGTAAATTTGCCTATCACTATTTAAAATTTAATTGTTATATAAATTGTTTAAATGTCAGAGTAAATCCGACCTTAGGCACTCCTTATAACGGTATTTTGAGTGTCCGAGTTGGAAGAAAACAACTTGAGTCGAGAATGTGCTAGAAATTGCTGATGTAATGCAACAAGTGAGTAGTTTTGTTATCCAATGGTTATAGATTAAAAACGGATTTGTCTTCTCCTTTAGTAAGAAGTTTTCCACGTACGGATCGTACGGCCGTAAATGTTTATCTTTAATGTTGTGGAAGAGATAAATGTTTACAATGCCCGCATATCTTCCAAGTGAGAGAGACGAATGATGTCTGCTGGAGGATCATTAATAAAATACATTAAGATTCTCATCACTTGCAATTAGTTTGGATGACTAATTAATTAATAATAATAATATCCATTAACTAAGTGGCATTGGCGTCATAATATACTTTACCACTAGACACTTATATATATATATATACACTTTACCGCAAGACACAGTTGCATATACTTTACCACAAGGCACAATTATACTTACTTTACCACTAGACACCGATATATATATATAAGATGGTGTGTTCTGTGTCACACTAGCGGATGTTGGCTACAATTTAGTTCATGCCCTAATGTCGCACTGGTTGATTGTTGTATAGTACATGTCCTAATGTCGCACTAGTTGATTGTTGTATAGTTCATGCCCTAATGTCGCACTGGTTGATTGTTGTATAGTACATGTCCTAATGTCGCACTAGTTGACTGTTGTATAGTACATGTCCTAATGTCGCACTGGTTGATTGTTGTATAGTACATGTCCTAATGTCGCACTAGTTGACTATTGGCTACAGTATAGTACATGTATTAATGTCGCACTAGATGACTGTTGTATAGTATATGTTCCTAATGTCGCACTAGTTGACTGTTCGCTACACTATAGTACATGTCCTAATGTCGCACTAGTTGACTGTTCGCTACACTATAGTACATGTCCTTATGTTGCACTAGTTGCCTGAATGCTATCATATAGTACATGTACTAATGTCACACTTACGGACTGCTGGCTACTGTATAGAGTACATGCTCTGTGTGCCGCACTAGCGGACTGCTGGCTATTGCATATAGTATATGCTGTGTGTCGCACTAACTGATTGCTGGCTATTGTATATAGTACATGCTCTGTGTGTCGTAGTAACCGATTTTGCTGGATATTGTATACATAACAAATTCTAGTGCAAGTTCTATGACGCACTGACAGAATCTATAGTTTTGTTATTTTAGAAAACAGATACTCTTTGATATCATTAACAGTAGATTTTATTTACTTTATTGACAATTTCAACTATCTTTCTTTCATTTGTGTTCGCTTAACCCTGTTAATCTTATAACTTTATATAAAGTAATGATTTAACGACGCACGCTTTACGCGAAATATAGACTAGTCTTTTTCTGCAATAGCCGTACATTATATATAGCATCCACAAGCAGAAACTAATTAATAATGTAAAATAAATTGTATAGGGATTATCATCACAATCGTCGTCTTTATTATTGTGATGGTAGTGGGTTTTTTTGTGTTGTTATTTGTATTATTATCGGCGATGGTGCTGTTGGTATATTTTATCTCTTTGGTGTGTTCTGCAACTCTGGTGACAGTATCATTAGAGTGTTTAGTAGTTGAGTCCCTTTGTGAAAGGAAGGTAACTTCTTTCGTACCCGTTATAATGTAACATGCTTTAATTTACTGACTTCCATTTGTTATAATTTAAAATTCAAGTTTATTTAACTAGTAAGCGTTCGAGTGGATGCATGCGCACTCGAGGATGTACGTGCGTGCGTGCGTTGTTATTGTGATTCGACAAAGGCTGCAAACCGGATACTTTCCCTTCTGTAAAAATGAATTGTTCATGACTATATTGAGCATCATTCACCGCGATTAAAGTAAAGGGAAATAACTCATTTTGCACAAAGTATGATCGAGATATGTTAATTCCCTTGCATTATATTTGTGCCGGTTACTGTGTAAAAAAAAAAGAAAGTAAAATGCAGGAATTTCCTGCTTAGCGCTCTTGATTCGTTCTTGAAAACTCAGGCGTTAATCGAAAAACGCTAAACAAAAAATTATTTTTCGTAAGAGTTAATATAAATCAAATTCATTTGTTCCCAAGGTCCATTATCACTGTTTGTACCTGTTTGATTTACACGCTTTGGTGCCCTACTGAAGGGTATACACTCTCATAAAACAGAGAATACATATAGAGTTTATAGACTATAGAGAGAGTTGAAGTTCTGATGTAAAATGGCATTACTCGCCATGTCTGTTACGCATGCGCAGCACAACCGTGACTCTGTGCATACCAGCTCGAGCGTGCGTTTACAGTACAGGAATTTAGCGTTTAGAATGAGATATAATTTAAGTGTATAACAGTCATATGGCATAAAAATAGAAAGAGTTTTATAATGAAAAAAGCGTTGTCGAAGAGCGTAAGACCGGGGGATTTTTGTACATGTAAATGTGGCAATACATTGGGAATTTTCATCAGACTATGAGGGGGAATTCTTTTCAAAAAACAAGAAAACAGAAAAAGAAAAAGAAAGGAAGACCTAAGCCTAAAGATTTTCAGCTATTAGTTCTGCTGTTTGCTTTTTATTTGTCTGGTTTGCTTAAACGATATTTTCCTTTTAAACAATAAAAAAATGTAATGTCTGTTAGGTTATACAATGTTACAAAATTTAACTTTCTGATTAGAATGGAAAATAACGTCAGTAAATTGATTCTGTCTGATCAGTGATCAACATGGAAAACCGAACAGGGAGAAACCGACATGTTCTATTTTTATTATTATTTTATTTTTGTACTTGGAATATAGCAAAAACAAGATTAACAAGTTCTTTAACAGGTACTTGAAGCCACCAAGCAAATAATAATCTAATACTAGCGCAAGTAGCCAATGAAAAACAGTCTCTTTTGTTAATGCACACTTATCTAATACAAGTAACCAATGAAAAACAGTCTCTTTTGTTAATGCACACTTATCTAGTACAAGTAGCCAATGAAAAACAGTCTCTTTTGTTAATGCACACTTATCTAGTACAAGTAGCCAATGAAAAACAGTCTCTTTTGTTAATGCACACTTATCTAGTACAAGTAGCCAATGAAAAACAGTCTCTTTTGTTAATGCACACTTTTCTAGTGCGAGTGGCCAATGAAAAGATGTCTTCTTTTTTTTTTAAATGTACACTTATTTAAATCCGTGCTACGCAGCTGGTGACGTCACATAATTAGGTTGACAGGCTACTCATCGGACTGTTTAATCTAAAGATAAATTGTTACCTTCAGTGAGCACTCTTCCAACATATAATGCTCAAGTGACTCTTTAATATTAAGGGGCTTCTTAAGCACTATTACTTATTATAAGTGGCTGATTAATTACTACACTTACTGCCTAATTTCATACCAATAATGCTGCTACTACTTACTACTGTTTCTAGTGCTACTATTGCTTACTTCTACTGTTCTATGTCTACTTCTTACTACTATTTCAATGACCGCTACTACTTACTACTACTAAACTATTTCTGCTACTTACAACTGCTGCTTTATTTTCTACTTCTTACTACTTGTGACAGAGTAAATTTGCCTGTCCTTATCTTTAATTTTAAATTGTTATATATATTGCTAAATTTTCAGAGTAACCCGCCTTGGGCACTCCTTATGGTATTATTTTTGAAAGTGTCTGGTTTGAAGTATATAGCTCTAGGCAAGAATATTCTAGATTGCTGATGTAATGCAAACTGAGTGAGTAGTTTTCCATTATCCAATAATTATGATTTACGAGAACGAGACCAGCCAATTAACTGAGATTAAAGAATTCACTTGAAAATTCTACTCACTCATCACGTTGATTGAGAGTGGCAAAGGAGAAAGTTTTGTTCCTGGCTCTTTTGTTCTCTTCTCTCTTTCTCCTATTTCACTTTTTCTTCACCTCTCCCTGTTTTTATTTTTCTTTCTTTTACTGCTCTGTTTCTCTCTCTTGTTTCTGCCCCCCCCCCCGTTTTTCTTTCTCCTTCTCTGTCTTTTCTATATTTGTATCTCTTTTTGCTTCTCTCTTTTCCCTGTCTTGTCTTTATTTTATCTATTTCTCCTTCTTCCTCATTTTCATCTCGTTGTTCGTTCATTCTGTCATCATTTCTTTTTCTCTCCGTTTAATCCTCCACCCTTCCGTCTGTGCTGCTGCTCCCTTATTTTTTAACTTTCTGATTACTTCTACTGTTCTATGTTTACTTCTTACTACTATTTCAATGACCGCTACTACTTACTACTACTAAACGATTTCTGCTACTCTCTCTCTCTCTCTCTCTCTCTCTCTCTCTCTCTCTCTCTCTCCCCCTCCCTGTTCTCTATTTTATTTTCGTTTTACGTTTCTAGCTTTACAGTAGAGCATTTATTTTTTTCAACACTCTTTCGAGATTAGAAGCAAATACATACTTTGGTAAACTGTGGAAGATTTTCTTCTTTCCTTAATTAATTAATTTTATCTGAGCCAATATTTAAAACATTGGTTCACACCTTTAGACCACTATAAACCATTGCAAAAGTTTATCTGTTTTAAGTAATTTTGACGAATGAAAGCATTTACCTTTTAGCAATGTAAATCACTTTAAAACTATTTCCTTTCGCAAGGAATTTATTAATACTGAATGCAGTTTATAGAATAAATTACTCATTAAAAGTAAAAGCCATAATTAAATACATTTAATTTTCATTATTTAAAGTGAGTACGTGCCCGCTATTAATTTCGCTTCAGCATACTGGTTTAGCCCGTCCCCTATGTATTTGCAATGTGTCGTAATAATTTATCAATGCATTTGTATACATTTTCACCCTGAGACAGGCGTCTGCTGGGACTAATGAAAGATACAAATGCACGGGCTACAAGGGCTACAACTCTCGTTCACTAACGAATTTTGTGGGATTTATTGCCTCCCACCAATCGTCACTGTCAGTGGTTTTGCGCTTCGGCTGTTATCGTCCACACAGCGAGACGAGACGCGACGAGATAGCGGAATACCCCTGTGAGTGCGCAGGCGTGCAAATACAGAAGGAGTGCGGGTCAAGGAGTGCTTGACTATAGATGCGCAGCTTCACTGAGAGCGGGGCAAAGGAGTACGGCTCTACGTTGCCGTCAACACAGCCAGGCGGAGACAAGATAATGGAGCGCTGTGCGCATAGGAACGCGGGTCACGGAGTGCAGACACAGAAGTGCATCTTTCGGAGGTCAGTTCAAGGACTGCCGTCTATAAGAAGGCGGGTCAGGGAGTGTGTTTATAGGGAGACAGGTGCGAAGGAATGCATCTACAAGAGGGCAGATCCTTTCCCGGCATCTATCTATAGGAGGGCATGCCAGGAATTGCATTTGCGGTTTTGGGCGGGGGTGGGGGTGGAGAATCAGGTCGAACGTACAACATCCCAATTGAAGGTGTGAATCCACATATAGGCAGACAAAAGGAGTGCATCTACAGGAGGGCACAAATACTGCATTTACATTAGGACAGGTCACAATTACAGGAGGGCACTTTTAGGAACGCAGCCATAGGAATCCAGGTACTAAGAGCGCATTTTAAGGAATGCACCTACTACAAAACGGCAGATCAATTAGTGCGTTTACGGGGGTGGAGTGGGTTGTGCATGACTGCACATACTTTAGTGAAAGTCTCAATTACTGGAGGGCACTTCTTCAAAGAATGCTGGAAGGGTGCGTGGGCAGATGAAAGAATGCACCTACACGTAAGAATATCAAATAGTGCATCATTAGGAGAGTATGCTAAAGGCTGCATTTACAGGAGGGTAGAACAGGAAGTGCAAATTTAGGAGGGCAAGCAAATGTACAGAAAGGCAGGTCAGCAAATCCATCTAATATAAAGTCATATCTACTAGTAATCTAAAAGCGGATATTTCAAGGATTACATCTTTCCTTCAGGACAGGTCAAGGATTGCTCATATAGAAGAGCAGGTCATGGAGTGCATCGACAAGAGGGCAGGTCTAAGAGAGCACATGCAAGAGGACAGGTCAAGAAGGTTGCATCTAGAAGAGAGCAGATAGTTTATTTACAGGACAGGTAAATGAGTGTATCTCCTGAGGGTCATGTCGTGAGTGCAGCAAGACAAGGAATGAATTTGCCGGCGGACACGTTAGGAACACATCTGTAGAGTACAAATCAATGAGTGCATTTACAGGACAGGTCAAGGAGTTCATTTGCAGTTGAACATAATATATATGTGTAAAGCGGGGAGGTCAAGGAGTGCACTATATAGGTCCAGAAGACCAAGCCACAGAGTGAATGAGCAGGACAGGTCAAGGTAGGAAAATATAGCAAAGCAGGCCAAAGACAGAGGAAGTCAGGTCAAAGAGTGGAAAATTAGGGGTGTACATGAAAGAGTACATTTATAGGAGGAGAGATCAGGGATGTAAATACAGGAAGGCAAGGTCAAGAACCGTATCTACTGGAAGACATGAAGAGTACATCTACAAAAAGAACAAGTCAAGTAGTGTAACTAATGGAGGGTGGGTCAAATAGTATATTTACAAGAGGGCAAGTCAAGTAGTGTAATTAATGGAGGGTGGAATAAATATAATATTTAAAGGAAGTCAAGTAGAGGGTGGGTCAAACAGTATATTTACGGGTGTGCAGCTGCAAGAAGACAGATCAAGGTGTATACCGTCAAGGGGACAAACCAATGAGTACATTTACAGAAAGGCAAGATAGACATTTACAGGAGTGGAAGATAGACATCCACAGGCAAGATAGACATGTACAGAAGGGCAAGATAGGCATTTACAGAGGGGCTAGATAGACATTTACAGGAGAGCAAATAGACATTTACAGGAGGGCAAGCAAGATGGACATTTAGAGAAAGACAAGATAGACATTTACAGGACAAAATAGACATTTAAAGGAGGACAAGACAGACATTTACAGGAGGACAATATATACATACAGTAGGCAAGATAGACATTTAGGAGAGCAAGATAGACATTTACAGGAGGGCAAGATAAACATTTACAGAAAGGCAAGATAGGTATTTACAGAAGGGCAACTTCAGAGCACAGTTAGTACATGGGCACATCAGGATCGGCACCTGCAGGAGCACAGTCAAGGAGTAGTTTTGCATAATGGTTGGTCAAGGAGTGCATTTCATGAGAGCAAATCTGCAGTTGCATGATCCATGACATGCACTCCTGCATGGAAGGCACTCTCAGCACGACACTTAAGGAGCAGTTTTAAAAGAGTGCTGGTCAAGGAGTGCTATGCTGAAAAGTTCATTGAGTGTAGACACAACAGAACAGGCCAGGGGGTGGTGGTCAGCTAAAGGACGGTAGGTTTAAGAGTGTATCTACAAGAGGGCAGGGCAAGTGGGTGTCAAATATAGGAAAGGCAAGTCAAAGGGTGCATCTACAAGCGGGAAGGTCGGGTGTGTATGTCAAGTATAGGACGTAGATTTATGGGGTCAGGGGGTTCTCAAATAGTGGAGGGCAAGTCAAAGGGTGCATCAGTCTGTGACACTCTGACAGCATTGAAAAAAAACACAAAATTGATTAGTGATGAAAGACAAGCAGCTTAGTTCCCCCACCTTTTTTTTCTTTTTCCACGCTCGCTGCAGCCCTTCCTTGACTTGCTGAGACAGACAGATTGACCATCCAAGCACTAAAAAAAAAATAGTTATGGACATTTACGTGTTGCGTGTGCCCATAGCAGAATCCAAGATAGACTCACGGATGTCTAAAAACTAGTGAACTTTCGAACAATTTTAAATTTCGTTTTCACGTATTAATGACCAAAGGCATTTGTGCCCAGAATCGCCAAATCATGAGAAAACTTAATGAAATCGCCAGTTGGATCTTGAATGCCAATATTGTCAGATAAACCACCCCACTCTTCGAAAGACTGCTAACTAGGGGCATGTTGCTGTTTTGTTCATTATTATTACGCTGTGTATTGTTGAATGCTGCTGTTTTGTTCTAATGGCTGCAGCACTGCCAGATTGCAGGAGTGTCTCATTTTCATGTGTACAGGTGCTGTGAAGTATGCACATGCTTGATTTGGTAATATCAAGAAATGTAACATAACGTATGTGAAGCACTGATTGACTGACCGAGTTTTGTCTTTACCCTTAGTACACTTCACTATATTATGTCCGACTGAATGGATGGATGAACATATGCACAGAGCATGCTAAATGACAGTTGACAGGTAGCGAAGGGCCCTACCACTTTATTCCGGAAACCGTCACCTAATCTCATGGATCCATCCATCGTTAGACCCTACTGGATGGCATGTTGTGAGTACTAGTTGGTATCAATCTTAAAGTGCCCTGAGTTTTCTCCACTAACAGTTAATGCCACAGATGACCGAGCAATAATCACCACCTGCTTCTGTACAGGTCGCAGTATGGACAGTGTTCACTCTGTGTACATGGCACACTCTACAGCCATTGCTTACATTATGGACACTATCCCTTTACAGACAATGCCACTCTGCACACAGCTCACACTGGATTTTGTTCACTCCATGTACATGACACACTCTAAGACATTGCTCACACTATGGACACTGTCCACTCTACAGACAATTCCATTTAACACACACTGTCCACTGCTCTCTCTAGAAACATTGCTCAAACTTCAAATATTGCTTAATCTGTAATCTGTGGACACTGCCCACTCTACAGACACTGTTCACACAATAGATACTGCCCACTCTACAGACCATGCCCATTCAACACTTATATTCCAGTGTTTGTTTAGAGACCCTCTCTCAGCATGAGGATTTAAAGATTGTTAATTTTTAACATTACACCAAGCTGATGACAGACTGGTTGCCAGACTCACCCTTCACCCTTAATCAATTCTCTCAGTTTAGATATTAATTACAGGGACAGATGAATTTGTGTAATATTGCGTGAATTGGGCATATTATCATAATAACAACTAATTATGTGTACAAAACATTCACATTTGACTCCGGCCCCTAGCCCAATTCCTTTCAGTCTTCCTCTCTATAATAGTCAACTTCTGTTATTATGATAACAAAAATATAAAAAGTTAATTTTTAACAATTTAACAAATTATTGAATCCATACATCAGAGCATTCAAATACGAAGGTCATTAGAACTACCTATTCTGTCTTTAAATGTCCATATAGATTGTAACACAAGTTTCTGATCTCAGAGTCTACCAGACGCCCACTTATCGTTCATCAGTAGTTATTAGAGAAGTCCCTTTGGCAATTCACACATAAACAGTTCATCGTTGAATGCATAACTCACCACACTTGAATAGTGTACCTCAGCATCAGGTCCTCAGCTCAATAGCCATGGAACTCAGCATCAACTGAAATGCCAACCTGGAATTCCCAAACTGAATTCCAAACAACATGGAACCAACATGGATCCAAAATGAAAACCAGGAAAAAACCTGCTCTGAAACAATAGCAATTATTTCCATGAGCGATAAACCTATAGTTTGCTGATCCATAAATAGCAGCAGCAAACAAAGAGGTGTCCCATTACAATTTACCTCAATTCGTATTTATACAAGGAAGATATAAAATGATTAAACCATACACATGCATGTTACAGTTAGAATGAAAATATATCACACACAAGTGGGTTATAAGTATTACATTAGAAAAATGTTTTGAACTTGCACATCATTTTACAATTGTCAATTTAATCATTTTACTTCAGATAAAATAGCTTACCACAATATCATTATACATTTCAATAATTCATTACAATTATGGGGCACATGTTAATTTGGTCACTCTATTCTCTGGCCACACATCAGGAGAAAATAGCAACAAATTCATATCAATCACAATAAAATACACAGAACCACACTACAACATTCTTAATAAGATATAGTTAACAAATATTAAGAAATAGATGTGTTACCTTGTCTGAATATTTAGTGGGCTTATCTTTGATTTACAGAATATGTGCAGCCTGTGTAAGTCTAAGCAAAGTCTTCTTGTGAATAATTTCCCACTTTGGTTTCATGCTATTTATGCACATCTATGAATTATAGGCAGAAACTTGTTGTTCGAGCATTGGGTTTAAACAACAACCCCTTTATCTGCTATTGTTCAAGGTATTATGTAATCTGCTTATAATGATTGGCATTTCCTTTCTTAACACGCAATCACTCCGTATTTGCTTGTAATCTGCTATGGCGTGACACATACAATTACTTAACTTGGCTGCAATCGCTAGTGCAAAGATATGCATAATACAAAAGATGAAAAACATCAAAAGAGTTTAACACTACAATGAAAATAAATTTTAGATTGGAGGTTAGGCATAATTTGATCTTGACCCATAATAAACACAAACTGTTCACACTATGGACTATCACTAACTGACACTGTTTACACTATTGGCCTTGCCTACTCGATAGACACTTGTTACACTATTGGCCTTGCCTACTCTATAGGCACAGGTCACACTATAGACACTACCCACTCTGTACATAGCTGCTGACTAATTTTCACTGTTCACACTCAGAATACCGCCAAATCTATGCACACAACCATCTGAAAAAAATCGTAGTATAAAATTCTCAATGGTGGTCCCATTAATTTTACTTTCAAATGTAGAGTTATTCTTTTCCTGTGTATGCAAAGACAAGACTATTTACTACATAATATCCAGCTTTAAACATAGTTTTGGTCATTTGTCCTTAATGTCAGTGTGATGTTTATTTTATTCTTTCGTTGTTTTGCTTTAGAGACTCAAATTAAGATCTTTCCATGAAGAGCAGAAACAGATGAAGCACATGTTCAGATCAGTATTTATGTCAAATAGTCTCACGCTTGTTTCTAACAAATTCATCCAATGGGGATGGACCAAAAGTTATTTTATTGAAGAAAGTTTATATTCTAATCAATTTGAATTTGATGAAACTCGAGTTGGTTCATAAAGGCAATCAGTAGTTTATTGTAAGTTAACTGACTAATGAGGAAAGAATAGTCTTAGAAATATTTCATACATGTTTGCTATTATCTAAGATTTGAATTGGAGAATGCTTTGTGTAACTGAACCATTATTTCCATTTTCACTAATTTGTTTGCGTTGTACATTATACTTGTGAATTTTGATCGATGCTATATTTCTTATGCTGTGTGTGTATTGGGCTAACGAAATCATTGCAGGATTTTTAAGTTGAGAAAGTTTGTAAGAGAGAAAGGAGTTATAGAGATGAAATAAGCCTGAAATTTAGCACTGCCTTAATTTGACTTTTGCAGAAAAAAGTGTGTCTTTTTCTTCAGTTTTCAGTGATTACTGAACTCTACCTGATCACTCTGGTGTGTGCATCCAGCATTATCATCGAACGTATCAGTAACATGTTGCTATAAGTTGATTCCTGTAAATATTGTTCGAGAGCTAATAAAGCAAAAATGGTGGCTTAAATTTGGTCTCGAGAATTCACGAAGATTATTTTGAACAGTCCTCAAGGTGTGTTGAGCAGCATACACGAAAATTTGGGAACATTCCTTCTGATGTGCTTGATAGTGCAAAGGAAATTATGGACAATTCTAAACCATGTGCTTGGAGAGCATCGAAGATTCTGGAAGAGTTGTCTAACATGTCTAGAAGGGGTATGTGGGACCATCATCTAAATAAGAAAGGCAATGACTTGTTGCAATGGAATGATTGTGTGACAGCAGCCATCTTTGACACGGCTATACACATTGACCATAATTATTTCTCTAAAACTCCACTCTCATGTCTATGACAAATAATGCCTATAAATTTGATTATATATATATTTCATTAGACTGATGATGTCTATGTTAGGATAAATTGAAAGATTGTCTAGCATTAATCGAACATTGTTGTGAAGTGATGTAAATGTCAATGATTGTATTTGTTATATGCATATTTGATTGTTGATTTAATAAATTTATTGTTAAATTATTGACCTTCTTACCTGTATTGATAACCATATGTTGGAGAGATGGTGGATGGCTGGGGGCTCGCTCAATATAGATTAAAGACGGATTTATCTTCTCATTTGGTAAGAAGTTTTCCAACTAAAGAAATATTGTGTGACGCTGAATGTTTGTCTTTAATGTTGTGGAAGAGAGGAAACTTTTACAGCGCCCGCATATCCGCCAAGTGAGAGAGACGAGTGGTGTCTTCTGGAGAATTATTAACATAAATTAAGATTCTCATCACTTGTAATTAATTACGGATAATTAGAATAATAAAAATATGCATAACTAGGGTGGCATTGTGTCACAAGTGCATAGAGAGGAAGGCAGGTCATGGAGTACATCCACAGTTCACGTCAAGGAATACTTTTATAGTAAGGGAGGGGGTGGGGTGCATCAAAAAAGTGCATCTTCATAAGAGCAGACCATCGAGTGTAAATTGAGGAGGGCATTCAAGGCCATAACATACTTGTACAGGTGGAAGTGTCAAAATGTCAAGAGAACACGTCAGGGTGTGCAACAGGTGATGGATAAGCTGGGGAGTGCTTTTACAAAAGGACAAGTCAGGAGTTGTGTTTTCAGAAAGGTAGGTCAAGGACAGTATTTCAAGAATGCAAACAGTAAAGTATACATCTACAGAGTGCTGCTTCAACGGGTGCATTTACAGGAAGGCGGTCAAGTACTGCAAATACAGGACAGCAGATCAAGAAGCGAATTGACAGTTTGAAGAACGTGGGATGGGTGGACGGTGGAATTTGAAGAAAATCAATACTTGCAAGGGCTCGGGGTCAAGGACTGCCTTAATGCATACGGCCGCGGTCAAATGCATCGACTGGAGGTCAGGTCGAGGAGTGCAATTTTGTCCGATACGAGATTTCGGCATGTCAGGCCAGAATATCCCCGCCATTCAGATAAAAGGAGAGTGTCTACGCTGCAATTGGCTTGCGAGGCGAAGCGGAATGGGATAATGAAACGTCATGAATAGAGATCGAAGGAATGCCTGTGTAAATAGATAATCTCTGTTGTTATTTCGACGAGGTGAAATGAGATTATGGCGTCCCCAGAGTAGAGATCGCAAATATTAAGAATACACCTCCGTCTTGTGATCACCACTGCAATAAGGGATGGTGATGTGCTATGAGTAGAGATCGCAAATATTAAGAATACATCTCCGTCTTGTGATCACCACTGCAATACGGGATGGTGATGTGCTATGAGTAGAGATCGCATGAGTTTAGCTGCAAGGAGTGGCGCCTCTCACAGGTAAACATGTGAGTCAGTGATGCAGAGATTCTTCATCGGACTCGACACTCTTCGTCGACAATGGGCCCGAGTTCCAATCCCATTCAAGGAGACAGATATAGTAGCGAATCTTCACCAACCCCTAGCTCAAGGGTGGTGGGCTTCGTGCTTAATCTATCGTGGAATGGTGACGATGAGCCAGACGCCGTGAGCAGCAGACCGTTACAGTTAACAGCGGCAACAAGTAGGTCACTGTATAAGGAAGCTTTGCATGCGGTAAATGCGCTGGGAAATAAACTCAACCAAACAAATGAACTCTCCCTACCAGAAGTTAAATCTCTCTCTCTCTAACCCTTTTAGGCACTTAGCGAAATCAGCAAAGTTTAAAGTTGACACGAAGAACCAAAAGAAGTAAACAAACAAACAACCCCTCTCCACAAAATAAGACAAACAACTAACAACCCATTCTCCCCACAACAAACAAGCAACCCCTTATACACACAAACCCAAACAAACAACCCCTCTCCCAATAAAACCCCAACAAATAACAAACAAAAAACACAAAACAAACAACGAACACCCCCCCCCAAAAAAAAAATATCAAACAACAATGAAACAAAAAGCACACTAAATAAACAACAAATAAATAAAAGGCACACAAAACAAACAACCACCAAATAAACAAACGAAAAGCACAGGATCAAAATCAAACAATAAACAACCTTCCAAAATACATAAACAAACAAAAAAGCACACACAAACACAATAAATAAACAAAAAGCACACAAAACTAAACAAACCACAAACAAACGTATTGCTGTTACCGTCAGCCCTCCGCGGCGAGACGAGATAATGGCATACCACGTGTACAGGAATGCAGGTCACGGGGTTCAGGTCAAAGAGTGCAAGAAAAAATAAGACGTGAAAGGCACACGGCGAGCACAGAAGAAAAACTGTATTGCAGTGGATGGAAAAAGTGAAATATTTTAGCTCAACGAATAACCTTGATAAAACTAAACAAATGTGCAGAACCCAGTCAATAGAGCAAAAATCTGAATCAATCAACGAGTCCCTTTGGGTATGACGTAATTACAATATGCGTTAACGCTCTTAGCGGCAAAATACCAAAGGCATTTGACTAATCTGTATGCTCACATTTACTATTTACACAAGAATATTTGTAGAAAACGAAGTAGCCATATTTCACTTAATATACAGCCTTGATAACATTCCAATATGGAGCGATTTGAGTAAAGAGATGTCTTAAAATAGATAATGGATCAAGTCCAGAAGATTCTTCTTAGATACAAGCCAGCGCAGCGTTGATGACATCTACTTTTCGACAAGATTCAGCCAAGCAGTTGGTTTCTGCTCAAATTGATCAGTGTTATGGACCATCTTGCTCTTGAACCATTCTAGAACGTTCTACTGTGTCTCTCTCCACAGATTGATCAGCATGACGATGAATTCAGTTTTAACCGCTAATAAACCCGGTCTTTGTTTTTTCAGCTGGCAGAGATCTGATTTTGCCTGCTCAAGAACAATATCTGCCTGCCCGAAACATTATCTGTCTGTCTGAATTAAAATATGCTTGAAATATTACCGAAAATAAGACCACTATATGTTTCTTCCCTCTTTCTAAATTGTAATGAAAAGCACAATTATAGGCAGGTGACAGAAAGCTATTTTTAACAGACAGTTGTAAAGTACGTCTGAGTGTGTTTGTTCCTGACATCACACTTATTTCGTCATTTACAGCTCTGACCTACTTTTAGAAACCTCTTCAGATTGCAGTGTTGAAGCAAACCGAAAAAAGTTAGGATATATATTTATGTGTCAGTTGTATGTGACGTATATATAGTGCGATACTTATCAAGTGGGTGGGGTGGAAGAGCAAGTGGAGAAATACCCTCTTTTCTGAAAATAATTCTGCGCACTTGCTACCTAAAGTTATGACAAGTAACATGGTTTTGATTCAGACAGCTTTTAATACTGAAGAAAGCACAGGCATACGAAATGTAAGCAATATGGTGACGACACACAGTGTACATTTGCCTCTGGAAGAAAGTGTTGGACTCATGCGCGCTGCAGTATTTTCATACATCCAAAAGAAGGAAGAAAAACGAACGCCGAGATTCCTGTATATAGAGGCTGTATTTTTTTTTAAAACGCTCATTAGAAAGATATATTTATCAGGCGTGGTAATTGTGGCGTGGGGATTTGAAAAGGTGTTGTAAAAAATAATTAAAACCTTAATTTGGCCAACCACACATCCACCCACACTTCAGGGGTGTCAGGCGTCAAGAGTATTTACGTTTAAATATTTAAAACATTTACAATTACAAACGGCTGGCGTCATGAGTATTTACGTTTAAACAACATATAAAACATTGTCAATTACAAAAGGCTGGCGTCATGAGTATTTACGTTTAAACAACATATAAAACATTGTCAATTACAAACGGCTGGTGTCATGAGTATTTACGTTTAAACAACATATAAAACATTGTCAATTACAAACGGTTGCGACGGGACCCCCAATCCCAACATGACCTAGATACGAAAACTACCGATAACATATAAAAGAAAACAACTACTCGCGAGCTTAGCGATAAAATAGAAAAACTTTGCAAGGTAAAAGTAATGGCTGAAAGATTTTATAATGAAATTAATCACGAAGGCGCGAGTGCGACATTAGGATTGACTATTAGGCTTTGTGCTCACGATTAGGCTTTGTGCTCACTATTGGGCTTTGTGCTCACGATTAGGCTTTGTGCTCACGATGTGGCTGAAAAGAAGTTTGTGTATATTTTGTCACTTTGGACTTGTCAGGCTGCGATTGTTGATACACTGACTAGCGGAGTGGTGGTTCTCATAACCCGGGTCAGCTAAGCGTGTGCCGGCTGTGAGCTTTGCGTTGTTCTGTGTGCGTCAAAGAGCGTTGGTCTGTGTGCGTCAGAGCGATGGTCTGTGTGCGTCAAAGAGCGTTGGTCTGTGTGCGTCAAAGAGCGTTGGTCTGTGTGCATCAAAGAGCGATAGCCGGCATGACATCCCCATTTACTCCTGGCGTAAACGTCCACATTTAAAGGTTCTATTTTCTGTCCAAATTCTTCACCATAATATGATACCACCATCACCATGAAGCATTTTTTCTTCTGAATATACAAGAAAGAGGTAGTAGATGAACAATAAAAGAAATAAAAATTTATGTTAACAATATAAATTATCACACATGCTACACAACATATAGATTTGAATCAAATATAAAATATGGAAGTTCATAACATATAAAATAAAATAAAAATCAATAAGTTTGACAGCCAAATAACTAAAGTATTCTTCTTGGAACTGAAAAGCTAAGCAAGGCCACAGTCAACAGCAAAGAAGAGGGCGCTGCCAATTTTTCCCTGGAACAAGAGTGCTATTTCTTAAGCATCATACTGATCTTGCACTGTTTATCGCTCCCAGATAAACAGCTCATCAGATTTATTTACAAAATTCATTTACGCAGTTCTCAGCCTTGGCTGATTAACATTACGTCATCAATGTTACTTTCAAAATATTTTTATAACAAATTACACAGTGCTCTCTACTGATTCAAAAGTATGAAAATCAAAAAAGTGAAAATACTCTTGAAAGGTTGCAAAATATCACACACAATTATAAATATATATTTTTACAACTTTTACATATGGAATAAAATACATTAATTATTAACTGAAAAGGAATTCATGAAAATTTACCAGTCTGAAATTTACAACTCTGAGTTTACTCACAGATACCAGATTTAACTCTTGCACTTCAAAATGGGCCTCTTAAAACTGCATCTTTTCATGATGACGGAAATTTGAAGAGTGATTTTGAAACCGAAATATTTATGAAGTTCGATCTTGCTCTCTTTACTTTAGCAGTTACCAATGGTTAATTTCGGTAATACTGGTTAATATAGGGCCAAAGTGTTCCGTTATTCACAAAAAATGTTAGGTTGGTATAAGTGCAAGGTCTTGAATTCAAAGACATCCATAGACAGAACACAACTACCCATACATACCTAGGTGCCCTTACAAATCAACTGCCTGCTACACTAGGAAGACTCAATTGCATAATTGGCAAACCTTCTCAGACAGAACTACCGCAAATGCTTGTCCAAGCAACTAACACTCTAACATTTTTTTTTTTATCATACTTGTACTTCATCAAAACCAGTCATGGAAGGGAAGATCTTATACAAATTTAACATTATATTAACTAATTAGAAAAAAAGTTTAATTAATAATGAAACCCTTATGTTATTTGTCACTCTAGATTGTCACAGTGCCTCTTTATAGTCTTTGCAAACAAATTTTATCCAGCTTCATGGTTTGAGATGTCTATAGTCTCCACTTTGGCGGTCTGTCTGAAACCAAGTTTTGAATTTTCTATCTTTTCAAATTTACTTATTTCTGGTTATGCTTAATTACCAGCAGTTCAGCAGGTGTGTATTCTGCCAAAATGTCGACATCAGCAATTGCTTTTAGTTTAGTACACCTATAAACACTTTCACTTTTAACGTATTACTGCCTTGGCGTGGTAATAGCCATGTGATTATATGGTTCTGCCAAGAGTCATTCTGCAATCTTTCATCTTCAAGTTAAACTTACGCGCACGCACGCACGCACGCACGCACGCACGCACGCACGCACGCACGCACGCACGCACGCACGCACGCACGCACGCACGCACGCACGCACGCACGCACGCACCAACACTAGATAAGCCCATTACTTCACTTGCGTAAATGTCATTTTCAGAATATGTTGCTTTATTTTAAATTATTTTATAGTACTTTTTTTTTTAATTATCGCCAGGTAAGAACCATAACCCAGGATGCCAAAGACATGGAGGTTTCCTTTAAAAAAATCAAAATGTCATGTTAGTATGCCATTTTTTAATTTTAAAACTAGATTGAAATTTTGTGTCGATTTGACACATTATTACATTAGAGTAATATTCAACTATAGACTGCTAACTACAAATTTTTGTCGAAACCAAATTCTTTTCATATATTGACAAAGTTTCCAACTCCAGTGCGATCATGAAGAGCTGATGGCAAAGTGCGAATAATCAAACCCCCCCGCCCACCCACCCCCGAAGGTACAGGATAAATATTCTTTTTTAAATTTCACTTGAACGGTTCTGCCCTTACTGTGTGTGCCACTGGATATCCAATGCATAGTGTGAATGTCCGCAGTGCACAAAGGTCATGTCAATTTATGGCCCACTGTCCTGCACTGTGCATAAGCCACGCCCACCCCGCATCCCCTATATATAGTGCCATAAATTTCACTGATCGCTTTTAATGATTGAATTCACAGCTTGTTCGGTTCATTTAATAATACCTCGATTCGTTTAAGTTTGTAAAGTTTTAATTATAAATTTAGCTAAATTTCTTATGATATGTATTACTGAGCTTTCAGTGAATTTATTAAATACATAACTCGTCTTCTATGCCTGTTACTTTGGTAGTGTAGTCAATAGTATTAATTGTAATCTTTGTCTTTCATAGGTACGTATTGTATTTATAATGTGTGTATATATTCTATGACCCTTGTGTTTTAACTTTGTGTATTAAGGTCCCTTTAGATGTGCTACAACCCTTTGAGAAAATTTCTTGCCTTAATCTAAGAGACGAGACATTGCCATCGTGTCATCTAGTACTTTATTCTTAAAGTTTTATTTCAAATTATCGTAAATTTGTAAAAGAAAAGAACGGCGTTTGTTGTTGCTTTAATTCTAAATTACTCAAATGTTTATAGCATGCAGAAAGTTTAACAAAGTTATCATTCTCAAATGTCATGTACGATTAGACCATACAAAGGGCTTTATATTTATTACTCTATACGTTCTTAGCCCTATTGTGGTTTCCAGGACAGTTATCTCCACTAGGGGACATAACTGTGCCGACAGTTGTCTTATAGGATGCGCCTTCAGCCAAAGCTAATTTCGCACAGTGATTAAGTTTACTGATTGAAATTTTGAGAAGCGTTCCGACCCTGTAGATTTGTAGTTTCATTTATAGATATGTGTATTTAAAAAAAATAAGTGAATGCATTTAGTGAACATGGTAAGTATTTGCTTTGTGCAGTGTGAACATGATTAGTATTCCTTTATGCAGTGTGGACATGATAAGTATTCCCTTCTTGCAGTGTGAAGATGATAAGTGTAAAGGAGCAATTTCCACTCACGTTTTTTAAATTATTTAAGAATTATAATTATTTTATCATCTTTACTTTTAGACACATTACATTAACCTAGCTATTAAAACGATCGTTTGGGATGAACTTAGTCGTAGTTACACGCTATTTGTAGTGCTCCAAGGTCATTGCTCTAGACTGTCTAGAGTCTAGAAACTGACTGGTTCCCATGACGTAACGTGCGACTGTGGAGATCAGATGAAAGGACACAACGATGGTCCCACCTTTCTAGATAGACCAGTCTAAATAATGGTGTTAGGAGATCGCACCAGAATCAGAAGTGCGGGAATGGTATCTATTGAAACTGGTAAGGACGGACTGATAGGCAAGGACGCTTGCGGGCATCTACCTGGATACAGGTGAGATCAGTAAGAGACCGGTAGGCAAGGACGCTTGCAGGCATCTACCTGGATACAGCTGAGATCAGTAAGAGACCGATAGGCAAGGACGTTTGCAGGCATCTACCTGGATACAGGTGAGATCAGTAAGAGACCGATAGGCAAGGATGCTTGCAGGCATCTACCTGGATACAGGGGAGATCAGTAAGAGACCGGCGTGAAGTGTTAGGTGAAAGGGGAACTGGTAGGTTTGAACCGCCTGCAGGTATGCATGAAGGGGTGCAAGGTGGTGGGAGGAATGTTGGAGACAAGCAAGCGTGTCGTTCAACGGAACGCACTTAAAGGGCAGCTAGCCGGACATTAATGTTAGCCCTCTCCAGAAACAAGTGAGGAGAGGAAGACCCTCCAGGGGACCACCAAAGCTGATAATATCCCAGATAAAAGACTTCCTGCATCCTCTGGAAGTGCCAACGAGAAAAAAACCATTAGTGTTAGTGTGAGCATGGAGGGGTAATCCCTGCACTTAGTGTGAACACAGGAGGTAATCCCTATGTGGCAGTTGAGAGTGGGAAGAGCTCCCTGCGTGCTGTACAGGGTCTAATGCAGTGATGACACCAGAATATTTATAAAGTTTTATTTTACTCCCTGTGACGAAGTCTTTCCCGGTTTTTCATGAAGAACAATGTATTATATAATACTAGAAAATAAGACTAGAATAAAAATGTTAATTTTACTCCTTTTATTTTTACATTAACAGAGACGTAAAGTACCTCACTGTTTTGTAACCTTAACATTTTGCCAAAAATAACAGAGAGAGAGGGAGGGGGGGGAGAGAGAGAGAATGGCGCACGCACGCACGCGAGAAATCACGTGTGTCAGACCTAATTCAGACCAAAGCATCATGCCACGTTGTTATACGTAGCAAAACTCATTTAGGATTGTAATAAGTTCTGAACTGTATTTCTTTACGTCGTTTAAGATGGTAATAATCTCGTCACTGTATTTCTTTACGTCGTTTAAGATGGTAATAAGCTCGTCACTATTTCTTTACGTCGTTTAAGATGGTAATAAGCTCGTCACTGTATTTCTTTACGTCGTTTAAGATGGTAATAAGCTCGTCACTATTTCTTTACGTCGTTTAAGATGGTAATAATCTCGTCACTGTATTTCTTTACGTCGTTTAAGATGGTAATAAGCTCGTCACTGTATTTCTTTACGTCGTTTAAGATGGTAATAAGCTCGTCACTGTATTTCTTTACGTCGTTTAAGATCGTAATAAACTCGTCATTGTATTTCTTTACGTCGTTTAAGATCGTAATAAACTCGTCATTGTATTTCTTGACGTTAATTCTGGGTACCAGTGTTCTCGCTTAGTAATAATAATAATGCGCATTGAATAGTTATTTATCCATAAAGAAAGCAGAGCGATTGAGCACGGAATTAAACAGATAAAACTAACAATTAGGTCACACTCTGATTCTCTTTTTCTACATGGGACTAAACTCACTAAAGAAAATAGGTCGTGACCTCGTGTTGATTAATGACATGAACTGATTTAAAAGTAAACAAAACTTCCTCCACAAACATAACTATTTTCGGTATGATTCTTGCAACCAAATTTGCTTAGACAGAAATTCTTGAAATTTCTTGATTTGTTTTGTAATGAACATTGTTAAAATCAAAATCGATTTTTACGCTGGGAATATAAAAGGTTGAAGCTATCACCTCACTCAAAAAAAAAAAGTGCTCTCGAACTGTCGAATAATTGATAGTTCATGGATTACTAACATTTAAAGTTCATCTACAGACTGTTTTAAATCAATGTTTATGAAAAATAGTTTTTTTAAAATATATAATAGCAATTATTTAATATACTCGGATACAGAAAATAGCAACCATTTATCGTGTTCCAGTTCTGAAACGATTCATTTAGAACTCAATTTAGTTGAAACAAATAATCTGGTAGCATGTTGGGTGCCGATATCTTATTTTTAATTTATAAAAATTTTATGAAAAATTAGTTAGAACACTTTCGGCTTCTGCTGAAGACACTATTTTTTCTTATTATCGAACAATAAGAAACATATTTTAGTTTGAACAATAAAATAAAAAATAATCTTTAACAAACGAAATAATTAAAAACTGGCGGTATTGTGTAAAAGAACAAAGAAAATCTAAAGATACGAAAGATCATGGAAACAAAGCTACTTTAACTGTGCGCGTCAAACATGAACTTTGACTTCATCCAGGAAAGCCTTTTTTTTTTTTTTTTTTTTTTTTTTTTTTTTTTTGCATTTCCTCCATCCTGGAATTGAGTCTTTTAAAAATCATCTTGAAAACAAATGTTTTTGGAAGCAACATTAATTAGTTCACAAGTCTACTTTCTTGTGAGCAGTAGAGATGTAATTAAAATTTAGTGCAACTGATCAAAGTGGTTGCGAAATTAAAAGATGCTGGACAAACGATAGTGCACAAAGGGAGTCGATTCCTCCTACCCAGGGTGAAAAGCTTAAACAGTTGATCCTTAACCAATCCTTTAACTCGAGTTGGTGAGTTTAGTGTCTCTTCCGTCGCGTGCCTTCTGCTGCCAGCCGAACGAACACAAGAAAGATCCTAAAGCAGATAAAAATCGAAAAAGACGGAAAATTTACTCCATCCCAACACGATTGAAATCTTCACTCTCTGCTGACCAGAAAATAAACACCTCCCTTGGCTCTTAATATCGTAAAGTGATAATGGGCGTGAATCGCCCACCCGAAAAAAAAATTATCTGGCTTATTGAAATTAGACAAACTAACAACAATAAATCAATTTTTGTTTCACAAAATAAATAAAAGAATAATAAATGAAAACATCTAAATATGAGTGATTGATTCTTTTTTATTTCTTACAAAGTAAATTTAAGTGCATACATGCAACAATAACAATCTACAGACAAATATACATTCATATAATAATATACAGTCATATAAATAACAGCGTTTATTCTTTTCGTGTAGGAGTGCGCGGCCGCTTGCAGATGACGGTCACCGTACAGCGTGATGGCGCTTGTTATCACGCCAGTTATGTTCACGTCATTGGCACGCGCAAAAACAGAAGATCGAATACTGACTGTAAGTTATCAGAACACATCTGAAAAAGTATCATTTCACTAATTTGTGTTCCTCGTAAATTTGACAAGGCATGCGTTTGCGCAGAAGCTAATGAAGAAAGAAGTGAGTTCCACATGTGACTGAGAAATATATGTAAGTCTCTGTGCGTGGTTTTGAAATTTTATTTTAAAAAGAAAAGTAACTATATTAGTAACTCCCTTTTTTCAGTACTGATGAGTCCGAATCCAGCATATATTCGTGGAGTTTTATTTTAACTTGGCAAACAAAACCACCGCAGGTCAACTATTATCAAGCAATAAGTGATAATAATGGAAAACTGAATAGATTTATAAAGGCATGGTTATGATGCAAAATGTCCCAATTTTGACGCAAAGGAAAGTAAAACATTAAAATTTACTATTTATTACAGTATACGGCGGAACATTAAGAAGCAGAACTATTAATAAATTAATACAGTAAAAACTGGCATTCGTTAAAATTAAAGTTTATATAGTTTAAAATTTATCAGATATATATGAACGAAGATTTAAAAAAGGAAAATTTTTGTAATCAATTTAAGACTAATATATTTTTTTCTGTTTGTCAATCACCCTAAAAATAAGCACTTCTCAATAATATAACAGAACATAATGATTCACTGACTAATAAGATAGTCCTCTGTCTCAGATGTACAATGAATTCCTGAATTCAGTTGGAAGAAAAGCAGGTCAAAAAAATACCCACGTGACCTGTGATTTATCCCTTGCCCTTTGTGTAGATCTGTGGATTACTTGTGAGGAAATATGGATTACTCACTTCCCGCTTCATTTGCCTCTGCTCTGAGTATACGCATACCAACAATAAAAGAGTACATATAATACAAAAAAATGGCTTGAATAATGTCCCTTTATACTTTTTAATACAAACACGGCTTGATTAATGCTCCTTCATGCTTTGTGTGCGTTCATGTGTGAGTGGGTGTGTGCGTGCGTGTGTGTTTTTGTGTCTTTTTTCTTTTATGCACCAACATTGATAGTAAACACTTGAGCTCACACACTAATTCTTATGCACACAAACTAGCGTACATAAATATGCAGACATTCGGTTTATTCACAACTAGGTACCAAAGCATTCACTTCCGGTCATACAGAATCATTTTCTAAATAAACTACTCTCAAAGGATGTAATCCAAATCTGAGGAGAGAATTAAATGTATCCCATGTAAAACGCACACACGCAAATGAAATAAAATATTAAATGAAAATGCAAGAGAATAGTCACTTAAAGACGGACACGGGCAGTTAATTCCCTGACTTAATAATACTATGATTGCACAAAGCAGCAACTACTGCACATCAGTATTTTACTGAATAGAGACCATTAAAAGAAATCTCGGGATGCACCAGTTATCAAATTATCCCTGCCGTTTCCACAAAATGGCTGTATTTTCGACCCATCATAAAACAGTTCAAATGATTTATAGACTCTAGAAAAGACACCCATAGCTGTGCATGTTTTCTTATCCCTCTCTTGCTTTCCTCTTTCAAGTTGCCAGTTCTGCCTTCAGACACTTTAGTGTATGACGAACACTTTATACGGTGAGACAGCATTATAAAAAGAAAGAATAAAGAAAGAAAACTGTCGTTACTTTATTCCAAAACACCCGGATATGAACTGACCGAACTTGAAATTTAATTTTTTTTGTTTTTTGACGGAGCTTTAACATAAACAAAGGAAAAAAATATACGAACAATAACAACAAATATACCCGAATTAGACGCGGAAAACTGCAGGAACCAAGGAGCAAGTAACCCTTAGGCTGCACTTTTAAAAGTCACGTTCGTGTAATAAATACACATCTCTACCCAAACGCCCCGATTTGCACGAAGTACGACTGACGCGTGGACTCCGTCAGTGACGTCACACACACGCATACTCTTCCTTTCTCTTTTAACGCACAACCATAAACAGTTTTGAACAACCGGGGCTCAAAATTAATAATTACGCTCTCTGTTAAAAATAAAAATAATAATAATAAAAATTAAAAAAAAAATAAATGCGTAGTTTTATGCTTGAAGATGCGCGGATCAATCTGATGCGAGGACATCAGGCAATATCCAACAGAAATCAACCCACCGAATTACCAAATCCATCAGCTGTCTCACACAATGCGGAGATATCACTCGGCAGCGAATTTTTTTTTTTTTTTTTTTACAATCTATCACAATAGGTCTCCTTTCAATCGAAAGACGGCAGTTGTGTCCAACAGACTGTACAAGCGTGAATTCCGCACAAAGCAGAGTTTACACTTGCCCAATTCATCGTAACCAGATTACATCAAACATTCTCAAAGAGACCCCCGTTCCTTGTTCCAAGGCAGGCGGATTGTAGTACAACCTCTATTACCTTGTTGAATTTCCGCAATAGTATTAGTTATGAAAAAAAACAAAAACAACAGCACAAAAATATTTTTGCAAACGCAAATTTGTCAGTCGGTTTTCCTCCATGACCAGACGTCGTAACACGTCCGAAACTAAAGATCAAACAACTTTAGACACGTATACATATACACACACACATACACCACCAAAAAAAAAACCAGGGTGAAGGTCAAGCGAGGATAAGTGCCAAGAACCAGTTCTAGCCAAGCGCCTTCACTTGATCATCACCTGCGCATGTTTTTTTTGAGCAAGGGGCAGATAATACGAGTCTAGGTAATACTAGGAGTAAGGGTTAACACAATACATGTTATGTTGCTAGGAAACAGTAACCATGCAAAAAAACGCTATTCAAAGGTGAAAGTTCTTTTGCTTCCGACCATTCTCTTGCGGTACACTTCGTCAAACACTTCGTTCTGCGCCACAGTGAACCAGTTTTTCCAGTCACCTATAACACCTGGAGACACACAAAAAATCCCCAAAGCAACATAAATAAAATCTTTTCAAATAACTAATGTTCAAATTATTCCATTATTCAATCGAATCTGCCAATAGCAATTTTTTCCGAATAGTGAATCAGTGAAATTTTCACTCCAGTATCATGTGCACTGTAAAATTGTTCGGGATTCATCTAGTACGGAATACTGTTTGTAACGTTGTTAGGGATTCAGCTTGTAAGGTCTACTGTTTGTAACGTTGTTAGGGATTCGAGCTGAGTTCCTAACAACTTTAAACAGTATTCTTTGCAAAAGCTAAATTACTAACAACAAATTTACAAACAGTATTCCTTACAAAGTGAATTTTTAAGAACAAGTTTACAAACAGTATTCTTTACAAGCCGAATTTCTAACACCTGTACAAACAGTATTCCATATATAAAAAAAAGCACGACTTTAATAACTAAACACACAACTGTAATTACAAAAGTGGGCACAAAGCAAAGATTTGGCTGAATTTTGCATCGCAAAAGAAAACAAAAAACTGATTTCGAAATGCATTGTGGGATGAATGAAACTTTGACTCTATTTATATGAACTCGTTTTGACTCTATTTTTATGAACTCGTGTCTTATTTCGTCTTGAAAAAAATATATGATGAGTACGGATGTGGTGTTAATTTTTACTTTTTTTAAAGCAGAGGTTAGTCCTGTCTCTGATGCTGCAGGAATATCAGTAGTAACATTTTTGTCTGTGCAGATTTGTAAGTTTTATTGTGTCGGGTGGATGGGGGTAACATTTTTGTCTGTGCAGATTTGTAAGTTTTATTGTGTCGGGTGGATGGGGGTAACATTTTTGTCTGTGCAGATTTGTAAGTTTTATTGTGTCGGGTGGATGGGGGTAACATTTTTGTCTGTGCAGATTTGTAAGTTTTATTGTGTCGGGTGGATGGGGGTAACATTTTTGCCTGTGCAGATTTGTAAGTTTTATTGTGTCGGGTGGATGGGGGTAACATTTTTGCCTGTGCAGATTTGTAAGTTTTATTGTGTCAGGTGGATGGGGGTAACATTTTTGTCTGTGCAGATTTGTAAGTTTGATTGTGTCGGGTGGATGGGGATAACATTTTTGTCTGTGCAGATTTGTAAGTTTGATTGTGTCGGGTGGATGGGAATAATAACATGTTTGTATGAGCAGATTTGTAAGTTTTATTGTGTCGGGTGGATTTGGATAATAACATTTTTGTGTGTGCATATTTATAAGTTCGAGAATAAAAGAGAAGAGAGAAAGGAAAAGCAGAAGTTATCACGCAGAAGTTTTATGTGTGTGCCATACTTCTGTGTTTCAGTTTTCCATTTCGTTCATCATTGACTTGTCCTTTTCTCACATGCTAAGATTCTTGGCTTGGTGCTTTAGAGGAACCTGCTTTAATGTTTGTTGGGCAAATTTATGCTGACAACTGAATTTGTTATCCATAGGAGATCGAAGTCATTGATAACCGATATTATGCAAGGGAGGTGAATCAGTTTAACTCACCAAAGTGAAAGTAAAACAGGAAACAGCAATATTCCTAATACGCAACCTTGAAGGAAGGTTGTTCCTTGGAAGAACTGTCAGCAGAAATGCCTGATGTGACCTTTTTTTTAATACGTGTCTTATGGACAGTTTTACGCAGTGACTTGAGGGTTCATGGCTATGAACTGTCAATAATGCACTGAATGAGGTCACTGCTGCCTCACCTGCAAACTCTACTAGTGACAGAACCGATCTGGTCATTGCTATATTTAATTTAATTCTTTCTTAAATTGTAATCTGTCTATGATGATAAATAGGTGTTGTATGGCTGTACTTTTTTGACAGTGTTTATTTTTCCTTTCATTTGGACATTTTATTAGATAATTATCAGGATCTATTATTTTCTTTGTAAACTAATTGCATTTATCTGTTTTCTTTCATGACTGTTATATTTAATAAATATTGTCATTTCTTGTAACCTACTTTTGCGCTTGTCAGCTTGTGAGTGGGTAGAAGAGGTGAGTGGGGGCATAATTAATTAAAGATAGATCAGAAAAAAACACCCTTTAAACAAGAAGCTCACGTCTGCAGAAATTTATGTTGCAGAAGACCGGTTTATTTACTATGTATGCATTTTAGAATATAGTTCTGAATGGGTCAGTTGAGTCCACCAGGTGGAATTGGAGAAAGTCGTCCAGTTAGGGTTAATACACAAACTGTAATCCACTAACCTGTATTAAAATGTTTATTGATTATTAAAGATGAATATTAATACTAATAACTGGTCAGAGGTGCGGTTATAAAATGAATGAAAGAAGTAACACTAGTGTATGAGCCAGATATGCCATTAACATTTTGTTTGTCTAAAAAAACCTCTAAATCAGTGTTTACTCGAATATGTGTTTTGTTATGAATATATGAAATGTTTGACTATGGCCACCATTAATTAAACTGTTAACCATTTATCATTCTATGTCCTGTATTTGGTGAGGTGAGTGACACAGCGTTCTAGTTGGGGTCTTTAGTATAGAGGAGTTATAATTGGGGCACTGACACTAATAGAATGGTACCCTTGAACGTAGGCAGGATAATTGTAACCAGACCATAATGATAATGATGCTTCCAAATCATATTCCCTATATGCGAGAGTATCTTGATTGGGTTAGCAATCTAGCAATTGAGTTAGCAATGAAAATCAGCAATCCACTATCTGAAGCGGAAGTGGGTTATAATAGACAGACGGATTGTTGGATAGATAGACGGATAAGTAGATAGATAGGTAGGTAGGTAGGTAGGTAGATAGATAGATAGATAGATAGATAGATAGATAGATAGATAGATAGATAGATAGATAGATAGATAGATAGATAGATAGATAGATAGATAGATAGATAGATAGATAATCCTGATCGTAGTGGCAATATTTGTGTTTAGTTTTGAAGTTCTTTGTACTTGTATAAATATGTCTGCCTTTAATAATATTCTTTACCTTCCACTCCCTTCCCATCTCTCGAACAATACTGAAGACAGAATGCATTATAAAATCTCACGCATGACTAACCGTCTTAGTCGAGTATAAGAGGTGTACATTGAAAATCATACACCGCGACTGATACCTTTAATCCCTTGGGTCGCTAGAACGTAGAAGAGGCAGAATAAATTTCTCGAACCGCATTTTAAAAGCCAGTGGATTTCCTTAAGGTATTGAAATTTCACGATGCAAATGAACAGTAAAATGTCCCAAATGCAACTGTTCTATGAATAGTTGGTGTCCCTTGTTGCTGAATGTGTTGGTATCTGCAGTTTGCAAATGATTGATTACTTGCAGGTTTGCCAATAAAGAGTAAACATAAATGGAAAAAAATAGCCATGAACATGTTTTCCGAGCATGTATATATACAATCTTCTTTTTTATACACAGGTTTAGTAACAGAACACCTCCATGATCGGTAGAAAACTCTTTTGCACGTTTATGGCATTTTTATTACTCTAATTATTATGCACGATGATATATTTATTGAATGATACAATAAATGGTGTTCATGTGGCGACCACTCAGGGTAGTCTGAAGTATGCAGAGTTATTCCAGCATACGAATGCATGAAACTTTCAATATATAAACCGGCTTGGCAGTTTCGCGGATAATTGCAGCCTGTTGTGCCGAAGTTAACTGTTTAACTGAAGGAAACGAGTTTGATTTACTGTTTGAGGACGGTGACAGGCATCTAAAGGCCAATGTTAACGAAATAGAATCTCAGAAAGAAAGAATAAAAGAAGGGTGATAATGGATCCATACGTGCATGCACACAAACGTACATATATATACACACATACATATAGTTCAACAATACAAAAGTAATGTACGGTTGACATATTTCTGCATTATAATACACACACATACTACTCGCACACGCAAAAACAGACACACACACACACACACACACACACACACACACACACACACACACACACACACACACACACACACATACATATATATATATATATATAAAATATAGTTGATTTTTGAAAAAGACTACCTAATATTTCGGCTAGAGCCTCTGGGCTGTGAATTTTCTAAGTGCCTGTTAGACAAAGACATTACAAAGATATTATAGTTTCTTCCTTTTAAGTGATGAAATGTGCCAGGATTTGATTCATCTTGCGTCTAAAGATTATTTAGCCAAAACGTCATATTCTTGGCAAGCATCACAAAATGATTTTGTGAGACATTTTGTTTTAACCCGTTTCTGTACACAAGTGGAACGTCAATACCTTTCAGTTGATTTCATTATATTTTTCGTTTACCTGTCTGTGATGTTTTTCATGACAACAGATTACTAAAATCCATCATTGCAGACGTGTACATCTGCAACTTAATAATGCATGCAATCTTATGACACCCACCCACTCTTTCCACAGTGTGCAACTGTCTTCCAATGCATTAATTAGAAGCAGGAAAGTTAATGAACTGCTGCTGATCAAATTTTTTTTTTAAGAAGGTGGCGGGGATCGTAAAGGGATCATGAGGAAAAGATGTGAGGAACGCATCTCACTCTATATAACTCACAGAGAGAAATCGTGACATTACATGACATAATGCTTATGTTTAAAAATACTTTTAAACTGACCGATCCACAAAATATTACTCAATTAATTATTCATTAAAGTTCCAACTTAACCTATTTAAATTACTATACATCAAATCAATTTTTTGTGGAGGGAGCGCGCGAAAGAGAAAGGATATCATGAGAGAGCTATAGCTATGAAATTTTCAGAATATATTTCTGTTCACACATTCTTTTTTTATTATCGCATTTTGATTCTAAGTAGATTTCTACTGTACGTAATAAAGTTACAGTAAATAAAATAATAGAAAAGCATTTTTTTAAGTATAAAACTTTATGGCTAAGGAAAGAAAAATATTTTTTACAGCACTGACTAAAAGGGAGGTAACGTCTCGTGCTCGCATCACCGCGACAACGTTGGAGCGACCAAGACTGTGATGCCTCCACATCGTTGTAAGCGACATACACTCTTGTAGCGACCTACCTAAAATTACAGCAAAATGGCAACCCATCCTTTACCTTTCCAAAGAATACACTCTACCTTTTCTGTAAATGCCAGGAGATCCGTTCTGGAACACATCCAAGTTTCTTAAAAGACCCTCCTCTTTCTCTTGCATCGCCTTCAGCGAGCAAGAGTCGGCAATCTCTTTGCAGAGTTGCACGCTCCTTCCCAGTCCCAGAAACTCATTGAGTTTGAGGATGTGGCCGACTGTGTCCTGTGTGGATGAATTAAAAATATTAAAAATTACCAATCCTGCAAATGATCAATAATTGCATGACAAATACGCTATTTAAACGTCACAAAAGCGTCCATTCTCTATCTACCACGTTTCTTTTTGTCAATAACGTTTGCTGCTTAGTGAAAACCATATTCTACTGTAATATTCTAATACTATAGATTGTGCAAGACCAGCATGCGTGTGTTAAAAGGTGGACTTGTTTTATGCTAATCAGTGGCCTTTCTCATCAAATGTGCTTTGAGAAATATACAGGTCTTTAATTCTTTGATGGTCAACTAAAATATATTTAACAAGACTTAACTTCGATTAATGAGTGTCGCTTATCCTTAGAAAGAACACACGTTAAATTTTGGCCTCACCTGAGGATAAAGGTTTTAGAGGGGCAAATGAAGGAACAAGTCTTGAGTAATAGGTACTAACCAGTAGCAGGGGAAAACTCACTGTAGGATCATAAATAATTTTACACTCACAGACTGCCACTAGACCGTGACAAATAGCATTTTTTTTATGGCACCTGACCCGGATAAAAAAAACCATGAGAGGGTATAGGAGAATTTAATGATAACCATATGCAAAAAAAGAAATAATTACACAAGAACAACCTGAAATCCCTACTTCCAGTCTGGCCATTTCATGAGCAAGGGAACGTCCGTTAAATATGTAGTGTTCAAAAGAAACAGACAGTCAAAAATATTTACTAAGAAAAGAAAGATAGGTGGAATAATTTGATTTCTTCCACAGTGTAAAAAGAATCACCCTTTAAGGAAAAAGTTATGTTGGCACATTATCACTTTTTGAAAGACTGACTTTTAATTGTGCACTAGTGAATGTTTTCTTTTTACATGGGAAGTTAACTGAAAATTGTGAACATGGGAATAGCACACACCACAATTGAATTATCATGTACAGGAAAATATCTCAAGCTGCAAATAAATTATTGCAAAATTTATGGTTTTGCTTTTTGGGATTGCTTGTTCGTCTGCATTTTTGGGTCACTTGGAGCTGACTGAAGTGTGACATGCTTTCTTGGAAGGGGCTCAAGGGAGGCCATTCTGTCCTGAAAGATTGTGGATGAAAAATAGACGTTAAGTGTTCATGTCACATGTTGACTTTGAGATAAATATGATATGAATCAATAGGATTGTGGGTATAAAAGTGGGACCCCGGTAATTCTGACTTGTACGTTGTGACCTCTGATCCCAATAGGACGCATACCATTGGTGATCTATTAATTTAAATCAAGACCATTTTTTTTAGTGCCTAGAAGTTTATTATCAGACACAGAACATTTACCATCTTGTAGGTTAGCTGTTCTCGCATGCAATCCTATTTGGGCTGCGTCCCCAACATTTTCAGTTTCAATTTTCGTATATTTAAATTCTGTTATTATTTCATAAAATTCTTATTTTTCTACGCTCATCTCATTGTTAACTTCTCATCATTTCATATTTATGTCTACCATTCTGTAAAGTTTGTATTTGTCTATTGTCTATGTTAAATGTGGTGGTGTACACACCTGGGGGCTGTCAATTGAGCTAATTATTACCCGGCATGTGGAACCAATGTTGTTTGTGTGTCCGTCACCCATCAGCACCATCACCGGGCGCTTTCTTAAACCGGATATAGGAAGTGACGTGCATAAGCTTTGACGAGTTATAAGAAGATAGTAAACCTGATACCATTTTAAAAAATACTCAATATGTAAATGAGATAGATATAAATACGTATAGTTGATTTCAATACTTTTGTTTTGTTCGTCTTTATCCAGACAAAGAGAAGATATTGAAAAAATAGGTCGTGAAGGGCACGACTAAGAAAAATAACGCACAGTGTGTAACAAAGCAACAGTTTTTAGAAACAGAAGGTTTTTTTTAAAAAAATCTCATTAAAAGACGAAGCTGTAGCCTTTATACGACAAAGTTCCACCCGAATCCCACGATTCTCATTTCGCTTCAAATTTCATGCTTTCCCAATATTTTAGGATTCAAGAGCAATGTTCCCTCTAAGGTGCGCGGTTGTGCGGCCACGCAGCTCATTAGAAAATGCTGCGCAGCAGTTTCAAACTTCCGCGCACAAGTTTGGGTACACCGCCAGATCCGCGAACAAGTTTGGGTACACCGCCAGAAACGCGCACACAGGTAAAAGTTCCGTGCTCACAGGAAAAATATTAGAGGGACCGTTGTTCCGCAGTCGATACGAACAACATAGACGACTAAAATTAAAGTTTGTTAAAAGTTAATTTACGCCTGTCGGTCACAGTTTTCAATTAAAAATTAAAGCTAGTGCATATTAAAGCATGCAATAACAACAAAAAAATCCATTTGCAATTATTCCAAATGATAATGTCTGTTGTTGATTTTTATTGCACAGCTAATTATATACGTTTGTGTGTGCGTGAGTAGTTAAATATACTTTCAAGGTTAACCTATTTTGTATTTCGTAAGTAAAGACCAAACGATCGACAAACTTCTAGCATATATTTTCTTCTTTTGATTTTTAAAAAAGTTAATAGTTATACACAATAAATACTTCAATTCTTCCTCAAACTTTCATGGCAGCGACTTGCAAAAATTTACTCTAATATTAGAAACTGACCACCCGCAACTCCAGATTGCTAGCTTATATTCGAAATAGTTTGGTCACTATAGAAACCTGCGACAAGGCAAATATTTACACAGAATGGCTTAAATCTGTTGTTTGGATGTTTTTGTCACTCGTGCCAATTAAAGAATACAGGCAAAATAGCAAAGTTATTAGTGGAAAGCTGCGCTTTCAAATTATGCTTTAAAAAGAAAATAACAAAGAAAAAGTCTCTTAGGCCCATGATATTGTAATCCTTGTCTGAGTGTAAGAATGCGCACTTGTGCATTTTACAGTCTCGCAGAAACACTTGCCTACTTCCGGTATCCTATACCGATATCTCCAATGCTTGCTAATGTAGGGGGCGCTTTCGGCTACCGCCGCTTTTGCGTGATCTCCAATGATTGATTTGATTGAGTGTAGGGGGCGCTTCCGGCTTCCGCCGCTTTCGCGCTGGTATCTCCAATGATATTAGGACTAAGACTTTATACTTAAACAACTCGAACTAGGTTATTTTCGCGGGTGTCATACAGTTTCCTTTTCGATCGGTTTACAAATAAGCGAACAAACTTACTCGTCTTAAATCTTCGTAGGCTACGACAAGAACTGGAACTTCTGGGTTGGCGGCGATTTCTTGCTCCCAGTCCTGTAAGTGGTCAAACCAGTCTCCGTGCCACACTGGACAGAAAAGGGAGACAAACAAACAATAAAATTTATTTGTCACCCAGCGATAACTTTAATTAAAAGGGAGACAAACAAGCAATATAATTTATCTGTCATCGAGCGATAACTTTCACTAAAACGGAGACAAACAAACAATAGAATGTATTTGTCATCCAGCGATAACTTTAACTAAAAGAGAGACAAACAAAGCACTCGTAAGAACACAGTATGCAAGAAAGTAAAAAAAATAGAAACATCTATACAAAACAGAATCCTGAACACGAACCCTGAGCAAAAGTGAGTGAGTTTTGAATGTTAATGGCAGTAGCAGGGTGGGGTTTGGGGGCGGGATGGAGTAGGTGCATGCAGGAGAAGACGGAAAGGGATGGCTTGTTAAAAACGACAGCCAGAATGACTGCGAGATAATTAAAAGCGCAAATGTCTTGGGCAGAATGCCAGACTATTTGAGAATTTCCAAAATAAACAGAATAAACCACGCCAAGAAAGCTTCACACACGCACGCATACATACATGTTCACACACACATACATACACAGTCGCACGCAAAAGCACGCACAAAGCAAGTTAAATTTTTGGAAAATGTAAAATACTTACTTATCAATTCACACATCTCATCAACAATATTATTTTAAAGGTAAAGCTGGAACACAAGATGGCTAGCCTCGAGTTAGTTGGAAAAGAAACGAATGCGTTTGGACGTGTTAACGTTACAATTAAGAGTGCACGGTAACACATTCAGATTGTCAAAATGTTGCAGTTTAATGGCTTTCCGTACCCTCGCTGCTAGGTTCGTTTCGTTTCTTAACCTCGAATTCACCTCATTTTTGTCCAGTTATCAAGTCTTTTAGCTAACAGTCATTGCTTCCTTATTCCACCCTCGAATCCTGGCAATGAGACCCGTCTAAACTTCAGTACAGCTGCTGCGAAGGAGAAATTATAAAAAGAAATAGGTGGAAAGAAAATAAAATATCCCATATGAAATAAGGCAGGCTTACATTTTCCTCTGAATAGGCGTAAATGTTGATGTTATAGTCGCGGTGATTTCGCTTAAACACAAACACCAAAACAAAACAAAAAAGAAAAAGAGGTGTGGGGAGAGAGAATTAATTTTGTTCAAGGTCTGGTTGTACTCAAACACCATAACATAGCAGTTTCAGCTCGTTTAATTTTCCTAGACACCTTTTAAACTTTTAGGAAATGTCTTTCCGTGAACCACCACTCTATATAAAAAAAAAATGTACCAAAACAAAAATTGTCTTGGTGTGTGGGTGTGTGGGCATGATGCGTGTTTGCGAGTGAGAGAATTAAAAAGCCAAAAGACAAGTGTTGAATTCAGTACTATAAGTGTCCAGCAGAGTTACTATTACAAAACGATTCGAAATATAATCCTTATTAATTGCTAGAAAATGTATATTTACTTTGATATGCGGTCTAGCCACTCTCTCCTAGAACTTGCTGTATAATTTTATTTCCTTGTATTATTTTTCCCTTAATTTCTCAGCACCGCCGCAACCCCCCCCCCCCACCCCTTTCTAATAATGGATGGGCTGGTGCACATGGTGTAGAAAAAACAATTCAGTCCTGTCTGTCAGCAGACTCAGAATGATATCTCCGACAGATAGTTGAGAAGTTTTGAGTCAATATGATTCCCAGATCGAGTTAGTTAAAACTGCTTTGAATTGTTTAATTAACTACCAATGATCGTGTACACATTATGACATCTTTCACATTATATGGTTAACTACCAATGATCGTGTACACATTATGACATCTTTCACATTATATGGTTAACTACCAATGATCGTGTTCACATTATAACATCTTTCACGTTATATGGTTGACTACCAATGATCATGTACACATTATAATGTCTTTCACGTTTCTTTGAAAACTGTCGACTGTGGTAGAGTCGGCTGTTAACTGAATTTCTTGTTCTTAACAGAATTATACAGCAGCGGCACAATGAGAAAACAAACACATAAAGAAAGTAGACGTTGTAGACGTTGAAATTCAGGGAGTCAAAACAGTAGGGGACGATACGATAGGGATTCAGTGTAACGGGGAATGCAACAGGTAGGGAATCAATACAAAAAGGAACCAACTCAGGAGGGAATCAGTTTAGTAGGGAATCAATACAGAAGGGAACCAATACAGAAGGGAACCAACTCAGTCAGAAAGCAATGCAGAATGGAATCAGTTCAGTAGGGAATCAATACAGTAAATCCAGTACAATAGAAAAACAATAAAGAAAGGAATCAGTTTAGTAAATATAATTTCAGTAGCGATATGACCCTTGTATATTTCGTAACTAATTCTTGCTGTCACGAGGTAGGTAAATTGTAACAAACTCACATCGACTCACACACTTTGATAATTCATTTCATTTCCACATTGTTGTGACATTTCAAGTTTAAACAAGTTCTGAAGGCAGAGAGAGACCGTAGAAAGTATGTAAATTAATTATGGTACGACTTATGTATGTGTGGGTGTGAAGAGTGAGAGAAAGCGAGGGAAAAGAGAGAGAGCATGGGAGAAGGTGAAGTGTGTTTAGGGGTAAGGGTGGGTGGGGTGCCTGCGTGCATTATGAAAGAGTGAGAGAGACATGAAAAGTAATGGCTGAAGAAAGATGTCAAGGGAGATTATAAGGAGGGAGAGGGGCGGAGACAGTGAGGTAGAGATAGATAAAAAATAAAAATAAATAAAGACTGAGACCTATATGTACTTTTCTTATGATTTTAAGGAGTTTTGAGAATACAAGAATTATCTTTCCATTTGTTCTTTTTATATGAATTATCGCTGTGTATGTGCGCGTGCATGTATGTGCGTGCATGGGCGTTTCAGTGTGTTACATAATGGTAACTGACCACAGTAAAATCATATACATAATACACATATTAATATTACACTTATACATCAATATATGTGTGCGATCGTGAGCTATAATTACAAAGGAATCAAATTTGAACACTTCCAGGTGGTGACAGCTCTGAAAAGAAGCGGGTCTGTCAAAAAAGTACAGTAAGGTAATGGCAAAATTTAAATTTAAAAAAATCAAACAAGAGAATAGATTGAAGAAAGGGACTGCACTCCAGAAGCAAGCGAACCCCAGTCAATTAACCTAAATCGTGGCAAGAGCGAAGCAGTAAATCTTCGCAGTCACGCGTTACGTCATCGAACTGCAAACCGCTTCCTTCAAGACCAGTTTCAAATTCCATCGCGTTCTACGACAGCATGGCATAAGGCATAATAACCGTTAGGAAAAGTTACTGAAAGTACGAATGCATAATTAAATTTTTAAAAATAATTTTCTAGGATGTCGATGAGGGAGAGAGAAAGAGAAAAGAAAGAAAAGAAGCAAAACACCCAAACTACACCTCACCAAAACTTCCATCCTACCCACCCCACACCTTTTTATAACTCTGTTTGTATTGATGTATTTGATAAGAATCATTAGAAAGACACCTTAACACACAGTTAATTAAAATAGTTGCAACTTTTACTGGTAATTTACAAAAGAAAATGTATTTTAAAGCTTGATTCAACACATTTGCTTTGTCCATTCATCTCACGTCACCTGGTTATTTACATTGCGCTACTTTCGACAACAGACAACAAAATGGATGTAACTGCTATTGCTAAGAGTAAAATCACGACATAGGTATTTAAAAAAACAAAAAATGTTGAAGCCTTTACGAAACTTTGAAGGAGACGATATATTTTTTCCTCTATTTTTTTAAGGGTTTAATAAGTTAAACAAATTCACATGAACCCCTTTCATAAATACCCACACCGTCGCGAGCGTTGTTAGAAATATGACGTATCATAAAGCGT